>OZ012737.1:37016075-37535866 GCA_963859935.3 Lathyrus sativus | reverse complement strand
GTCTCTCTGGTTGTTTGTTACACTTTCCTTGTACTACCTTTGAAATTGGGATTTGTGTTTTTTTTTGGGGGCTTTGGGATTTGGTTGGGAGATGGATTTGGTGAGATATGGTGGCTCCTAAGGAGGACCAAGAGTTCCTCACAAAACACAAAATAGAACTCTCTAATTTTTAAATATAAAAATATTTCATAAACAAAGAGAGTTTAATACTAATCATTTTTAAAAAGTTAATCAATTATTAAATAGTTAAAGTATTATAGGTAAAATGATAATTATAAAAAAATATCAAAAAATAATATATTTAAAAAGGAATGGATAGAATACTTACTATTTAATAATTATCACAAAAGAACTGTTTTTTTAGGATATATAAGATAAAATATAATGACTTCAAATTTTTTTGTTGATAAAATTGAAGATAAATAGAACTTATCTGTCTTATACAATCATTTTATTTATCTCTATAATAAGATAAATTATTAGTGATTATATTATATTAGACAAAAAGTAAAAATAAATGAAAAAGTGAGTATTTTTATTTTAAAATTTTATGATAATGAGTATTTTTATTGCAAAAGAGTTTTATTCATTAAAATTATATACTTTATTAAATATCATGTTTTAATGTTGTTTTTTTTCACTCTCTTGTTCTTTAGAAAAAATGGTCCTAATAATTCAGAGTTTAGCCTCAGAAATAATAAGATTATAAATCGAACTTGACACACTACAATATTACTTTAAAAAGCCATTTAAATAAAACGGAGAATCTAAATTATGATTTGATGTTAATAAAATTTTTATTTTTATTGTTAATATACTAATATATTTTAACATGCGCTCTAAAAGCATAATCAAATATAGAAATTTTGTCTTATAAATTAAATTAAAGCATTTAATTTTTCAAAAATTTAAACTTTATTTTTTGAATTCAAACATTGTTTTAGTTTTACTTTTGTTATTTTTCTTAAAATATTAATGCGTGGTAATTAACCTTAAATTTGTTTCATTGATTTTTAAAATATTGATAGGTAGTAACTAAACTAAAACTTTACTTAAATAATAATATATACTTTATATGAAAATAAATCTGAATCGTTAAATTTTAAAATAAATAGTCGAACATATATATATATATATATAACGTATCATATTAGAATGTCATTTTTATGTGAGAACATGAGAATAAATATGAATCGTTAAATTTTAAAATAAATGGTTGATATTATGTGTCAGTTTTTTTTCCTCCTCTATCTAAGGATGGCAACGGGGCGGGGCGGAAACGTGTTTAACCATACCTGCACCCGCTTCCGCCTTCAAACTCAATCGAAGATAAAAATTTATCGTCAGACCTGCCCCAATGGAGAGCAGGTGCACACGCATCCACCCCGCTCCTACCCGCAAAAAATATATATTTTTTAATTGCAATAAAAATTAATAATTTAATTAAAATATTAATTATTTTAATAAACTAATTAATTATTTAATTAAAAATTTAATTTAGTAAATGAATATTAACTTAATTATTTTAATTTTAATAAGAGTATTAATAATTTAATAAAAATATAATTAATAAATAAATATTAAAATAAGAAAATTAAAGTAAAATACATTATACGGGAGCGTGGGCGATCTTAGTGTCTTTCCGCCCCCGCCCCCGCACTCATAGTTAAAAATCGAGTTTTTTTCGCACCCGCACCTAATTAAATTGGATTTTTTCCGTTAATTTTGGGGCGAGTCCAGACGGGTGTGGGTGGATGCGGGTTTGTTTGTCATCTCTATCTCTATCATCTATTTTAATAATGGAGCAGAGAGAAAAACAAAAATCATACATAATCTCTATCATTTAATTTAAATTTTAATAATTTAGATTCATTTTTATGTTTTCTCGTAAAAATAACATTCTCATAGAATATATATATATATATATATATATATATATATATATATATATATATATATATATATATATATATATATATATATATATATATATATATATATATATATATATATATATATATATATATATATATATATATATATATATATATATATATATATATATATATATATATATATATATATATATATATATATATATATATATATATATAATTTTGTCCAAAGAGTATAATATTCCGCACAAAAGATAAAAAAAGTTAGAGGGGTAAGATAATAAAGTTTATATAAAATCGTTTTTTATCCTGTAATTATGATTATTCAATATGGTATTCAACTGTTAACTAATTGGGTCAAACATGTAAACTAAGAAACTTTTTGGAAAAGCGATTGGGATTTTTTAAAATATCTCTATCTTGACTAGTAAGTCCACCAAAAAATATTTGTTATGCAAGTTATTAATTAATTTATCAATTGAAGATTTTTTTTTTTTTGACAAATTTATCAATTGAAGATATATCTCCTTAAAATAAAATAGGAATATAATTAGTATTTTAAATAGCTCATTATATACCACAAGAAATTAAATATATATCCAAATGTTTGAGTATACTATGACATGTCTTTTGTAATGATAAATATGAGTTTGCTTCTATAACGTATGCATGTTTGTGTATATGTAAACAAGTATTGATAAGTTATGAGTTGGCAATAGAAAGCACAAAATAATTACTATAACTATTAAATGCTATAGAGATGTGTAGAGTCAAGATTAGTTTGCTTCTCTTCTACCCAACATAATATTCATTTTAGTCCCACTCAAAAAGGTGTATTCATGAATATTCATGTTATATGTCTATTTGATAATATATATCACAATTCTAAAATTTACATACAAATATATTATAGCTAATTTCTCCTTTTTTTAACTATTAGCCAAAACCGTTGAAAAAACTATTTGTGTACACGACAACACATTAAAGGGGGAATGCATGGATGTTGCAAGAATCATGGTCTGTACCAACAGTGTTGTGGTGCTTAATTTTAGAGTTCAGATTAATGGCGAAACCTTCAACATTAAGATGACTGAAAATTAACATGGCCCTATTCGCATATTAGCTAAGGATCAAAATAGGATGGTGGTCACTTGGAGCTCATCATTGGAGTCGGAAAGTGCATGGAGCAAATACAATTTGGAGGAGAAAGATGATTGGGACCAGGTTCCGATCCTCGTGAGTAGTGACAAAGGGGAAGAGTCTAGCCCTTCTTGGGTCATAGAAGTGGTTGAAGCTACTTTAGCATTGGAAAAATGAAGTCTGGAGAGATCAAGTTAGGAGGCTCATCATGTCGTGCCTTCTAAGGCAGTTAGTGTGCATATGATTTCATACTTCAATGTTGTGATTGTAGCGGCAAAGGCGGCCACTGCAGAGAAAAAAATTATCAGTTAGAATGGTTGATTGTGACGTCCCTGGATACTTGGAAAATATCCAGGGAAGATGAGAAACATCTCAAGGGTGATTCATGCAAACATGTATATTAAACAATTATCAAAGAAAAACAACAAGTGTTTAAGAACACTCAAGGAAAGGTATGATAGACATGAAGCATATGCACATTCAAGTCAATTGATCATAGAAGAGAATCACATGTAAAGGGTAAGGTAACAACCAAGGTTTCATGATATTCAAACACGCATTCACATATGAACATGAACTTGAAAAAAGCAATAACCATCATGTAACAACAAGGGTATCCAAATTCGCACATCAAGTGAGATTCATACAAGGTATGTTGGGTGCATACAAGCAAGGATAATCAAAGAATCAATCAAAAGGATCAAAAGAAAACCTAAGAAACCCTAAAAAGTCACATACTTTGAACATGTACAAGTACCAAATAAATAATTATTTTGGGAGTTTTCTTGACATAGACAAAAAATAGACATTCTTATGAGAATTTAGCAAAAAGAGTGGTATCAAAATGATAAAAATAAAAGGAGTTATGATCAAATCAATTTGTGAATGAAAACATGAAAACAAGGCATTAAAAATATGGGAATGCACTCAATGGGGTTTGAGCCCATGCTGCTAGGGTTACAACCCAAAACTCTAACCATAAAACCAACAAGCGCATTGTGTAAATAGGTGGAAGCAGAAAAATATATGTGAAACAAGCTTCAAAAATGAGGAAAAAAAAGCAAAAGGGTGGTCGTTGGGACTCGAGCCCTGGTCAGGAAAGGCAAGAGAGTACTAAATGCGCATGATAAGCCATTGGGGTGGTGATACATCCATTGTATCACCTCCCTTATTAAAAACATAAGCCTTCAGATGAACTGAAGCCTACCCAAGGCGCCATGGCTGAACCTCATCTTTTTTAAATTTGAACTTTGCAAAACCACCTGTAACTTCCTCAATATTCCATGAAAATGGATGATCCAAAAATCAAACTTGCGTATTTTTTCACAAGGAATTCAGTGGCACCCTTGGAATTGTCTAAAAATGTTTCCAAATTAAAACATGATAGCAAGACTTTATGAAGCTCATATTTGCAAATTCAATGGTATAGTCTCATACAATCATGCTAAGCAATATTTAATGGTTCAAAATCATCTCATACAACATAACAATCATGTTTATGGTCAATGCACATCAAAGCATAACATGGTTCAAAAATTTCCAAGTTTGAGGGAACTTACCTCTTGAAGTCAAACTTGCAAAATCTACAATAGTTGTTACAGAACCAAGATGGTGATTTGGACTGCTTCCTTGATCCTCCTAGGAACTTTCCAATGCTTGAACTCCCTTGAAAATACCTAGAACAGGTTGGTACCTTTCTCTTGCAAAATGATGAATGTGAGGATTTTGATTCTGGTGAAAATGGTCACACATTTGGGGAATGATGTTATGGACACCTTAAGACATGTTTAAGGGTTGAGTTTGTGTGATCAAAGTGCTTGAATATGGTCTAAATGAAGTTCTGGGATAGAAGATGCAGAAAGTCAATGATTTTTGGATTGAAGGTTAACTTTCTGGTTTGGCTGATTGTTTATGGATATGAGTGTTTGAACACATTTATAATGTTTTTTGTGGTGTGTTGGAGCAAGTGGTTTGATGATTTTAGGTATGTAAATGCAGATGGAGTGGTTTGTGCAAAGTGGAGCTTTTTTGGTTCAAATGATGTTTGGTTTGCAAGATACTGATCTTTGGAGGTTTAAGGGTGATTTCTCTCTAGTTCCTCCTCTTCTTTTTTTAGCTCCTCTGAAGCATAAATCAAACCTCTATTTATAGGGGAAGATTGGAGATGAGATTTATGCAGAATTTGTAACTTGTTAGTTTCAAGGTTTGGTTGAATTCTAACTTAATGTTTGGTGGTTCTCCATGGTTCCAAGGGAAAGTACAATGAGATCTTGAGTGGTTGGATACTCTAGATCTTGCTTCTGCAGATGGAACAAGTTGTAGTCTCAAGAAAAACCAGTTGTGATTAAAGTTGCTTTTTGAAAATGGCATTGCAACCTTTATGTCCAAAACTTCCATAAATGACATGTGTTGCGGTGAGAATTGGATGTCAAGCTATTGATTAACTTGGATCTTAATTCATTAAAATTCACAACCGATCTTTGATTTATCCAAAGGAAAGGTTAAAGAAAGAAAAAACTATTGCGCGATGTAACAACAACGCTAGAGTTTCAGGGATCGGGGGTTGGTTATATTTAAGGTAAGTATTTCACATCCTAAACATCTGTAGTACTCTACAGGAACCTTTTGTGTGTGTGTGTGTGTGCTAAGTTATCTAAGTTGTTTACTAGGGTCATGGGATCAAGGTTAGGGTCAAGACTGAGGTAAAGACCTAAGGATAGTTCTAAGTTTTCTCGCAAAGATATTGCATCTTATGCCTACGTATCCTTACTAGGATGGAATCAGAGCAACCGTAGTTCACCTCACTAAGTTTGAGGAATACTTGAATATGGTCAAGAGTCCAGGGAGGAACAAACATAACAATATTTGTGTAGAGTTTGACAAAACTCTCTAGGTCTAAGTTTAACACTCAAAGGGATTGACTTTGACAAAAGTCAAAAGGGGAGTAAGTAATCATGACAATGATCCTCACATAGAGTTAACAAACTCTATCTTAAAGTTCTAATTGAAGGATACTCCTAACAAGGGGTAGGTCTTTAGACTTAAAGTAAAGTATAATGGATGTAGGTTCTAACCTAACTAAGTTAAAGGACCTAATGACTTAACCAAGTCAAGGGGATGTGTAATGAGCTATATATGAATGTGAAGTCAATAGAGAGACTTCCCTTTGGAACAAGGGGAAAACAAGGCAACTGGATGAGAACTAACAAGTTCTATCACATGGGGAGGACTTAACAAAGTTAAAGCACACATAAGCATTCATTCAAACACGATGAAGGTAAGAAGAGCATGGTAACAACCAAGAAAGCTTTATCATGACAACATTCAAAGATTAAGAAGGTAACAACCCAACAAGAGCAAGCATGAAACATGTATAATAATAACAAGTTCAACAATGGTAAACAAACAAAACTCATTCAGACAAGTTACAACTTGAGTTAAACATGGTATATGAATCAAACAAAGATAAATGTAATAACGTTTAATCATTTCTAAAGCATATTGATGACAATCAATCATGGATGAGTAAGAAGAGTAACAACAGTTCAAACATGGGTTCAAACTTCACATAAAGGGAAGGTAAACAAGATTCATAGTATTTTTAAAGCAGGAATCAATCCTAAACATGTTATGGCTCTAAAAAGACACATAAACAAGCAAGGTAAGGTATGGGGTGTTGAGGATCATGTTCATGAGGTTACAACATCAAGAAACATACAAGGATTCACAGAGAAGTTTCAAGTCATACATTCACATTCATGCATTTACAAAGGCAAGAATCAAACCCTAAACATTTTATGGATCTAACAAGACACATAATCAAGTAATTGTTAGAACACAGATTGGTGTTTCTTATATATCTATGTTTTGATGATAACTTTTATGGAATTTTGTAATGAGAAAATATACACTCTAAAATTTGTTCAAGTATTATTGTTTCAGGTATAAAATTAAATACTCTTAAAAGAGGCGAAATAAGTACAAAGAAACTATGCAAAGATCTGAAGCATCAGATGCAAGACTATCAGAAGATTCTGAAGCACTGCTACAGAATGATCTGAAGCGTTACTGAAAGAAGTATACAAAAGCTGAAAGCTCTGATCTTATCAGACTCTGAAATTCTTTTACTACAAACTCAGAGGCTTTTATAACTAGACTCTTATCATTAATATTTAAGCTCAAAGCACATACTTCTGCATACTCTGATGAAGACTCTGATCAAGACTGAGACTCTGTTACATTAAAGATCTGATCATCTATCAAGACTCTGGACTTATCATTTATCTTAAACTCTGAACATCTTAAAGCATTCCATACCTTTTAAGCTTACTACAAGTTCTGAAGTGCAGATTGTGAAGACTTCATCTTGAAGGAAGCTTGTTGAAGAAGCTGTAAACTTGATTAGATGTGGTGCTACTTCCAAAGTAACCAACGGCTAATTTGTCCAAAGAAGTGACGTGGTGCAAATCCCAAGGCTTCTACAACCATACCTTTCTGCAGAAAGCATATCTCTGCCCATACTTTTGGTAACGAAAAGTCATACAATCAAAATATTATATTCAGTTGCACATCACTCAAGGCATTTGAAAAAGCTATAAAATGAAAACCTCTTCAACTCTTTAAAGCTGCTAATTTACTACTCATCTTTTGCTCATTGCTAGATCACTCAGAAAGAAATACACTCTTGATTCATAAAAGAGAAAATCTTACAAGATCTTACTCATTTGATCTTTCATAAAACCACATAGTTATTATTGTACTTAATCTTAAGTGTATACATCACAGTTGTGATACAACTTTTTAGAAGCATTCAAACACTTGTTAGTTTACATTAATTTGTAAGAAGTTACTTAAGAAGACCAAGGTGTGGTCAGTAGTTCTTGAGAAGACTAAGACAATTGTTCTTAGTGCTTTCTATTGTAATCAGTTGATCAATAGTGGATTAAGTCCTTGCAGAGAAAGGAAAATCATCTTTGATAAGGTGGACTGGAGTAGTTGAGTTCAACGAACCAGGATAAAAATCTTGAGTTTTTTTTATTGTCATAGTTCTTAAAAACTCTTATTCAACCCCCCCCCCCTTTCTAAGTGTTTTTCTCACCTTCAGTTGGCATCATAGCTCCGGTTCTGTTTGTGCTATCACTTAACCGTGACCAGAAAAGATCCAATGAGAAAAACTCTTGTTACTCTTGGTTGATATACACTATGGCTGCTGAAACTCAAACACCCAACAACAACAAATATGAAGAAAGAGTCAGCACAAAACCTCCCATGTTTGATGGAGAGAAGTTTGATTATTGGAAAGATAGACTGAAAAGTTTCTTTCTAGGATTTGATGCTGATCTTTAGGACTTAGTCATTGATGGATATGTTCATCCCACTGATGGGAATGGCAAGAAAGTTGACAGAAAATCAATGACTGAGGAGCAAAAGAAGGAATTCAGAAATCACCATAAGGCTAGAACTATATTGCTAAACGCTATATCTTATATTGAGTATGAGAAAATAACCAACAAAGAAACTGCCTTTGATATATTTGAATCCCTGAAGATGACTCATGAAGGGAACTCTCAAGTCAAAGAAACCAAGGCTCTGGCGCTGATCCATAAGTATGAAGCCTTCAAGATGGAAGAATCTGAGTCTATTGAAGCAATGTTTTCCAGATTCCAGATTCTCACTGTTGGCCTAAAGGTTCTGGACAAGGGTTACTCTACAGCAGATCATGTCAAGAAAATAATCATAAGCTTGCCAACCAGATGGAGACCCATGGTCACTGCTCTGAAGCTGGCAAAGGATCTGAACAAGATTACGCTGGAGGAACTAATCAGTTCTCTAAGGAGTCATGAGATTGAACTAGAGGAAGATGAGCCTCTAAAGAAAGGTCAGTCAATTGCGTTAAAATCTAATAAAGATGTTAAAGCATTGCAGGTATTAGAAGAAAGCTCTGAAGAGTCTGTTTCTGAAGATGAAGAAGAACTATCCTTGCTATCCAGAAGAATCAATAAACTCTGGAAGAATAAGCAAAGGAAGTTCAAGAACTTTAGAAAACCAGATCAACACAAAGAATCTTCTGGGCATAGAAGATCTGAAGAATCCTCTGGACACAGACGATCTGGAAAAAGAGAGATTGTTTGCTATGAATGCAAAGAACCTGGGAACTACAAATGTGATTGTCTAAAGCTTCAGAAGGAGAACCCAAAAAGAAAGTCAGATCATAAAAAGAAAGTTCTGATGGCTACTTGGGATGACTCAGATGCATTTGATTCGTCATCAGAGTCAGAAGAGGAATGTGCAAATGTAGCATTCATGGCTGACATTGAGGACAATGCTGAATCATCTGGATCAGAATCAGAATCAGATTCTGAGAGGTATTTGCTGAACTTTCTAGGCAGGAACTTGTTGAAAGTTTATCTGATATTCTTGAAAACTATAGTAAAGTTAAACTCAAATACAAAACGCTTCAAAAGCATATTGAATTTGAGAGTAACAAGTTTGAATCAGAAATAGCTAAACTAAAAGCTAAAAATCTTCAATTGAAAAATAATTTAGAATCTGCTCAATTAAACTCTGATTTAAAATCTGAATCATGCTCTAAAAATATTTTACAAGAGTATGACTATAGTTTCAAGAAGTTTCTAACTAAAAGCCTATACAGAAGCAAAATGGCTTCAATGATCTATGGTATTAGCAGAAACTATAGAAAAGGTGTTGGATATAAATCTTTCTCTTATGAAGATTCAAATCCAAAATCTATAGATAAACTGAATATCAAGTATCCTCCTTTATATTCTCAGTTTACATTTGGTCACTTAAATGATATTAAACACACAAGTTCTAATCAGAACAAATCTGTGTTTAATAAATCTAAAGCTAATCAGAACAAGTCTTATGTTGAAAGACAGAAGTTCAGAAAAAGCTTTAAGGCAACTAACCAAAAAGGACCCAAGAAAATCTGGGTACCTAAGGATAAGATAATCTATGTTGCAGACATCCTTAGCAGCAAAGTCAAGACTCCAGTCATGGTACCTGGACTCTGAATGCTCACGACATATGACAGGAAAAAGGTTTATGTTCTAAAGTCTGGAGCTTAGATCTGGAGGAGATGTCAAGTTTGGAGGGAATCAGAAGGGCAAAATAATTGGCTCTGGAATCATAGGCAATGGTAAACTTCCTTCAATAACTAATGTCTTACTTGTTGAAGGGTTAGCTCATAATCTATTGTCCATAAGTCAATTAAGTGACAATGGTTATGACATTATCTTTAATCAAAAGTGTTGCAAAGCTGTTAGTCAAAAGGATGGCTCAATCCTCTTTAATGGTAAAAGGAAAAACAACATTTATAAAATTAGTCTTTCAGAACTTAAGGTTCAGAATGTTAAATGCCTTATGTTTGTTAATGAGGAGCAATGGGTCTGGCATAGAAGATTGGGTCATATTAATATGAGACGCATATCTCAGATTAATAAGCTTAATCTGGTCAGAGGACTTCCTAATCTGAAGTTCAACTCAGATGCTCTTTGTGAAGCATGTCAGAGAGGAAAATTTTCAAAATCATCTTTTAAATCCAAAAGTGTTGTTTCAACTTTAAAACCATTAGAGTTACTTCACATTGATCTGTTTGGACCAGTGAAAACTGCATCCATTAGAGCCAAGAAGTATGGATTAGTCATTGTTGATGACTACAACAGATGGACATGGGTAAAATTCCTAAAACACAAGGATGAGTCACATTTTGTGTTCTTTGACTTCTGCAAACAAGTCCAAACTGAAAAAGATTTCAAAATTGTTAAAGTCAGAAGTGATCATGGTGGTGAATTTGAAAACAAACATTTTGAAAAATATTTTAATGAAAATGGCATTGCTCATGATTTCTCCTGTCTTAGAACTCCACAGCAGAATGGAGTTGTAGAGAGGAAAAATAGAACTTTGCAAGAGATGGTCAGAACCATGATCAATGAGACTAACATGGCAAAACATTTTTGGGCAGAGGCAATTAACACAGCATGTTACATTCAGAATAGAGTGTCAATTAGACCTCTTCTGGAAAAGACTCCTTATGAATTGTGGAGGAATAGAAAGCCAAACATTTCTTATTTCCATCCTTTTGGGTGTATTTGTTTTATATTAAACACTAAAGAGAATCTTAACAAGTTTGATTCTAAAGAACAAAAGTGTTTCATGCTTGGATATTCTGAACGCTCTAGAGGCTACAGAGTATATAATACTGAGACACAAATTGTGGAGGAATATATACATGTTAGATTTGATGATAAGCTTGGCAATCAAAAGCCAAAGCAGATTGAAAACTCTGCAGATGGAGAAGTTATTCTCATAGAATCTGAGAAACCAGAGGTAGAAAAAGCTCAAGAAGAAGCTACGCCAGATGCAACTCCATTAGCTGCTCAGATGAATAACATGAATATTTCTGAAGAACCAACAGTTAAAGGATCATCCAGAATCAAGGCTTCTCATCCAGAAGAAATGATTATTGGGAAGAAAGACGACCCTATAAGAACAAGGTCGTTTATCAGATCATCTAGAACATCACTTCTTGGGTTGGTGTCTATTATTGAACCAACATCTGTGGATGAGGCTCTGAGTGACAATGATTGGATACTTGCAATGCAAGATGAGCTATTTCAATTTACAAGAAATGATGTGTGGGATCTGGTTCCTAGACCAAAAGGTTTCAACATTATTGGAACAAAGTGGGTATTCAGAAATAAACTAAATGAGCAAGGAGAAGTTGTTAGGAACAAGGCAAGGCTGGTAGCTCAAGGATACAGTCAATAAGAAGGTATTGATTACACTGAAACTTATGCTCCAGTGGCAAGGTTAGAATCTATACGCCTTCTTATTTCATTTGCTGCACAACATAACATCACTCTATATCAGATGGGTGTTAAGAGTGCATTCTTAAATGGCATTATAGAAGAAGAAGTTTATGTCCATCAACCTCCTGGTTTTGAAAGTAATAAATTTCTAGATCATGTTTTCAAACTCAAAAAATCTCTTTATGGTTTGAAACAAGCTCCCAGAGCTTGGTATGAAAGATTAAGTAATTTTCTTCTGGAAAAGAACTTTATCAGAGGCAAAGTGGACACAACTCTTTTCTGTAAAACATTTAAGAAAGGTTTACTAGTTTGTCAAATTTATGTGGATGATATTATTTTTAGATCTACCAATATTATGCTGGGAAAGGAGTTTGCTTTGTCTATGCTGGTTGAATTTGAAATGAGCATGATGGGAGAACTTAGATTCTTTCTGGGAATCCAAGTAAATCAGACTCCAAAATGCACATATATTCACCAGACTAAATATGTCAAAGAGCTTCTGAAGAAATTCAATCTGAATGAAAGCAAATTGGCTAAGACTCCAATGCATCCTGCAAGCACACTTGGTAAGGAAGAGGTAAGTAAGAAAGTTGATCAAAAACTTTACAGAGGTATGATTGGATCTCTCTTATATTTGACTGCTTCAAGACCTGATATTTTATTCATTGTGTGTCTGTGTTCTAGATTCCAATCAGATCCTAGAGAATCTCACTTAACAGCCGTTAAGAGGATTCTAAGGTATCTGAAAGGTACTACTAATGTGGGTCTGTGTTACAGAAGATTTGATGAGTATAAATTAGTTGGATTTTGTGATGCTGACTATGCTGGAGACAGAGTAGAACGTAAAAGTACTTCTGGAAGTTGTCAATTTCTTGGAAGTCATATGATATCTTGGTTCAGCAAGAAGCAACCCACAATTGCACTTTCAACAACAGAGGCAGAATATATTGCTGCTGCTGGATGTAGCACTCAGATGCTCTGGATGAAAAGTCAACTGGAAGATTATCAGATCTTTGAGAGTAACATTTCTATCTTTTGTGATAATACTTCTGCTATATGCTTATCTAAAAACCCCATTTTACATTCTAAAGCTAAGCATATAAAGATTAAACATCATTTCATCAGAGACTATGTTCAGAAGGAAATTATCAATTTAAACTTTGTAGATACAGATCATCAGTAGGCTGATATCTTTACAAAACCCCTTGCTGAAGATAGATTTAAATTTATTCTGAAAAATATCAGTATGGACTTCTGTCCAGAATAGAATATTCATCAGATGGAATTTCTTTCAGATGATAAATGTCTAAACTCTGAAGTATTTCGTTTGTTAAATTCTGTGTTTATTTCTTTGTGTGTAAATCTGAACTAACAAGGCTCAGAGGATCTGAACGTTGCCTAACGTGTCATTTCTCAAAGAGTTTCAGAGGCACATGCAAGCAAACACGTGTAGCTCAGAATCTGGAAAGGTAGAGTGCACCATACTGAAGTGACATTTGAGGTATTGCTTTGAAAATCCAAAATCTCTTAATTTCCCCCCTTCTGTCAGAATCTTAAATGTTTGATATGATTTTATTCTTTGCATTAATTGCTTGATTTGATTATGGTTCACCTCATTAAATGTTTGTGCACGCTTGAGTGTGTATGTCTTTTTGCATGCCCTAAAAATTTTCTCTTATAAATTATCTCAACTCTTCACAAATCACATTTTACACTTATCATCTCTCATATGCATTTTTGCCTTCTCTATTGTTTCCATCTTATTTCAAAACCCAAAAATTCTCGTAAACCCAGACGCATCTCAAGAACTTCAACGGCTTCACCTTCATCAACACCTACTCAGATGAAAACTTCAACTGTTGCTGCATCATCTCCTAATGCTGCTGGTTCATCCCAAACTGCTGTTGTGTACAAAGCACCATTAAGAACTCTTCTCACTCCAATCAAAGAACTTGAGGTTCTGTGTGAGAACTTTGTGGATTTTGAATCCATCAAAGAAAATGGTTTTGATCTCCTTTCAACTATCAAAGCTCAGAACTGGGAAAAGTATTTTGACAGGATGATGGGTCCTGTTTATCCAGCTTTGGTAAAAGAATTCTGGATACACGCTCAAGTATGCCCTAAGTTTATTCACTCATCTGTTCTTGGGAAGGAAATTGTCATTACTGAAAAATTAATCAGACAACTACTTGAGTATAAGGAAACTGAGGGAATCACAAGTATGGCTATTGATCGTGTGGATTTGGCTGACATTTTTCAAGAAGTTTGTGTTTCTGGGGAACCATCTAACAAGGTCAGAGATCTGAAACCTATTTACAGAATCTGGGCTAAGATCTTCATGAGTTCCATCTTTCATAGGAAATCTTCTAACTCACCAGATTATGTAAATTCAGAACAAATGTACTTCATGTACTATATGAGGAAAGGAAAGAAGGTAGATTTACCTTATCTTCTGTTCAGTCATCTTCTGAATCATATCAAAGAAACAAGAGAAGAAGTTAGGGTTAAAGCTGGAAAAATCAAAAATTGGATCCCTATGGGAAGACTGATATCAGACATTCTAATAGAGAATGGTCTTGTGAAACATTTGTTTGATGCTGGGGTGACAGAGGATCTGTCCTATGTTATAGGATCTATCATAAATGAGAACACTCTGAAGAGAATGAAGGTTATTTCAGAGCTTGCTGGAAAACCCAAGAAATTTCAATCTGAAGACGTCAGCAGAAGGAGAATTCCTCTAGCAGGTTTTCCTATGTTCAGTGCTGATGAACCTAGGCATATCATTCTGACATTCATTGCTGAATGTTTAAGAGATGGTATTCCTCTGCCTGCTAACATAGTAGAAAAGGAAGGAGAAGTATTGCCAAATCTTATGAGAGAAAGGCGCAGGAAAAGAAAGGCTGAGGAAGGATCTTTTGCACATCCCAAGAGGAAATCCTTTGATGATGGTGACAAGTCTGAAAAGGACAAGAAGCAAAAGGAAAATCCTCCAGAAGCTACTGTGGAAGAAATCAGAGAAACAATTCACCAGGTATTAACATCTGATCCCAAACCTTATGTACCTTCATCCTCACCTTCACCTCCACCATCTTCTATTAAACCATCTGAACCTAAATCATCTGAACTCATTTCATCTCCTAACAAACATTCTCAACCATCTTCTGTTCAACTACCATCTGAAACCCCTCAACTGGAATCGTCTGAACATCAACCCCCTTAACCAAACAAATCTGAAACACAACAACAACCATCACCTCAATCACAAAAACAACAACCCTCTGAACAACAAACACAATCAGAACAACAAAAACAATCTGAACCACTCTCATCTACTCAAACAACAGAAGAACCAACCATCAAAAATCCTCAACCATCTGTCCAACAACCATCTGAAAACATTCTGGATATATCACCACTTGCAACTTTGTATGTCCTCTCTTCAACTTCATGTCATTCAACTGAATCATCTGATTCTGATGAATCTGAAGTCCCCTCACCAACTAGCTTACAAATTCCTGATCCCTATAAACCACTATCATATGATCTACCTGCATCTGAAAACCCTCTTCGTTTCAAATTCAACTTCACAGATTTTATGTCATCCTCATCTGATGTTGTTATATCAACACCATCTGATACTGACACCTCCATTCCTCAAATTACCATACCACAAATATCCATACCCCAATCATCTGAACGTCCATCATCTGATCACCCTCTTCCTGAACAAACTCAAACACCTCCTGAACCATCATAACCAGTCACCATAGAAGACTTTCTCAACCCAAAACCCAGATCATATGTTTCTACTCTGTTCAAAAATTTCAAGAAGGAACTACGTATGGGAATTGCTTTTGTTGAGAAAGAGTGCATGGCTAGTTTGGATCCTACTAAATCTGAAGCCTCTTGGAACAAATTCATATCAAAATTCAACACTGCTGCATCTGACCTCAGAACACTCTGTGCTGATGATGCAAAGGTTAAGTTTGCTGAAATGGTCAGACAAACTCTGCTGAACATTATCACAACTCCAGTGCTTCTTCTAGAAGATGCTCCTGCAGAAAATTCTGCAATGATAGAAGATACTCCTGCATCTGACATGGAGATTGATCATCCAATGGCAACTGCATCTGCTTCTGAACCTTCTGCATCTGAGATGAAGACTGAGATTCCAGATGTTGTCCAAGAAGTCAAGGAAATCAGAACATGGATGATAAAACAGGAACAAACTACTGAAGAAATCAAGACTTGGATGGCCAAGCAAGAAGAGTCCACTGCTAAGATTACAGATCTTCTGACACTGATTGCTTCTCGCCAGCCCTAGTTTTCTTTTTCATGTCTTTGCATTCTAGTGTTTGCACGTGCCTTCTGTTTGTTTTTTTATCATCTTCTCTACGAACTTCTTATGCTTTGTGATTTTCTGATCTGATTAAACCTGACTATTTTGTCTTCCTTTCGTATGTCATATTTTTCTCTATTCTCCTGTTATCTTTTCTGTCTTTCCAGTTCTTTTTGATTATGACAAAAAGGGGGAGAAAGAGAAAGAGAATTTGATTGTTCAACATAAGCAAATGCTAAAAATGAAATTCAGACATTGTTTTAATCTAACATTGAATCTTAAGACTTTCAGATCTCATTATCTCATCTAACAAATTGATCTGAAGTTACCCTAAGAATTATCCAATCAGGCTCTGATCCTTAAAAACGCTCTGATCCTTGAAAACGAATTCTGGAGAGCAAGCTGATGCTGAGCTTTTCTCTCATCAAGGATTCCTACCAGGTTCTGAAATATACTCAAGCAAAAAGGGAAGTGTTATCTTCTATTAGAGTATTCATTTCAGGGGGAGATTCTTAATCTCAGAGGGAGTTATTTATTTTATTTCTTTTCATTGAACAAAATTCCCTATGTTTTGTCATCATCAAAAAGGGGAGATTGTTAGAACACAGATCGGTGTTTCTTATATCTCTATGTTTTGATGATAACTTTTATGGAATTTTGTAATGAGCAAATATACACTTTAAAATTTGTTCAAGTATTATTGTTTCAGGTATAAAATTAAATACTCTTAAAAGAGGCGAAATAAGTACAAAGAAACTATGCAAAGATCTGAAGCATCAGATGCAAGACTATCAGAAGATTCTGAAGCGCTGCTACAGAATGATCTGAAGCGTTACTGAAAGAAGTATACAAAAGCTGAAAGCTCTGATTTTATCAGACTCTGAAATTCTTTCATTACAAACTCAGAGGATTTTATAACCAGACTCTTATCATTAATATTCACGTTTAAAGCACATACTGCTGCATACTCTGATGAAGACTCTGATCAAGACTGAGACTCTGTTACATTAAAGATCTGATCATCTATCAAGACTCTGGACTTATCATTTATCTTAAACTCTGAACATCTTAAAGAATTCCATACCTTTTAAGCTTACTACAAGTTCTGAAGTGCAGATTGTGAAGACTTCATCTTGAAGGAAGCTTGTAGAAGAAGCTGTAAACTTGATTAGACGTGGTGCTACTTCCAAAGTAACCAACGGCTAATTTGTCCAAAGAAGTGACGTGGTGAAAATCCCAAGGCTTCTACAACCATACCTTTCTGCAGAAAGAATATCTCTGCCCATACTTTTGGTAATGAAAAGTCATACAATCAAAATATTATATTCAGCTGCACATCACTCAAGGCATTTGAAAAAGCTATAAAAGGAAAACCTCTTCAACTCTTTGAAGCTGCTAATTTACTACTCATCTTTTGCTCATTGCTAGATCACTCAGAAAGAAATACACTCTTGATTCATAAAAGAGAAAATCTTACAAGATCTTACTCATTTGATCTTTCATAAAACCATATAGTTATTGTTGTACTTAATCTTAAGTGTATACATCACAGTTGTGATACAGCTTTTTAGAAGCATTCAAACACTTGTTAGTTTACATTAATTTGTAATAAGTTACTTAAGAAGACCAAGGTGTGGTCAGTAGTTCTTGAGAAGACTAAGACAATTGTTCTTAGTGCTTTCTATTGTAATCAGTTGATCAATAGTGGATTAAGTCCTTGCAGAGAAAGGCAAATCATCTTTGATAAGGTGGACTGGAGTAGTTGAGTTCAATGAACCAGGATAAAAATCTTGAGTTGTTTTTATTGTCATAGTTCTTAAAAACTCTTATTCAACCCCCCATCTAAGTGTTTTTCTCACCTTCAGTAATATGAGGTTAAGGGATCATTTTCAAGAGGTTACAATATCAAGAAGCATGTCACAAATCAACAAAAAAATTTAAGGCCTGGTTTTCATATTCATACATTTATAAAGGCATGAATAAGCATGGTAAAGCAAAGAAACAAATATTTTCAAACATATAAACATGTTAAACATCCAAAAGCGATTCATAAAAAATCAAACAGACAAGAAGAATCAAGTTTTAAGTCAAAGAAACTCATGAAAAAACAAGTGAAAACCCTAAAAAAGGTCATGTCTTTCAAGTGGGCCTAAGTGTTTCAAAAATGACAATTCTTGAATTATTTCTTCACACATTGAAACTAGGAATATCAAAGATCATTTCACAAAATTGGGTTCAAAACTAGGCAAGGCAAGGCAAAAACTTGGGCAACTTTAACCTAGTCTAGGCAGATTTGCAAAAGCAATCATAACTTGGTCAAAACTTAATGAAATTGAGTGAAGCAGAAAAACAAATTGTGTATTTTTTCACAAGGAACTCAATGGTGGTAGTAGTTTTCAAAGATCATGCATCATTTGGAAAATTCGAAGACATCATTGAAAATGGTAAGTTATGTGCAAGAACACGTGGACAGTCAAATATACATGGTTCAAGCAGCAAGCAAGTGATCAAACATACCATATGGGACATATAAGTGATGTTTACAAACATCACACATCAAAAGAGGAGTTCAAGCAACAGATTGCACATGAAGTGGCCAAAATGCCAAGTTTGAGCAAGAACATGGTGACAGACAGAAATACAACATTTCAATAACCAATAAGTGATTCAACACAACACTTATAACATGTAAATGATGTTTACAAACATCTTGAACCTATGCTTAAACAAAAACACAAAGTTGCATATGGAAATGAAACCTTAAATGAGCTAGCAAGCAAAAACAATGATACATTCATAACCACTCAAGTTTAAGGGCAAACCAAAGTTCAAACATGACCTATAACATATATCAAACATGTCCAAACTCAATGTACATAAAAAACTTGCATGATTATAAAAGTGGCTAGTTATGAGCACTTACCTCTTGTAGACTCCTTAAGAAAATGCACCAAGAAATAATTTCAATTGAGATGTGATTATTCAAACAGCCTCAGGATGCTCCAAATAAGCTATTCAAGTGGTCCAAACTTCCTCCAAGTGACTGCTTTGACAAAATGGTCTCCTTTTGCAAGAAACCACTAAAAGTTCCAAAGTGAAACACTAGTATATGATGTTACAGAAGTGTGGTGATGATTTGGATAGCTAAAACAACTTATATGTAAGGTGTTTGAAGGGTTAGAGTAGCTAGAAATGAGATGGACAAAGTTGTGGCTTCAAAGATGCAGAAAGTCAAACTATTTTGGATTGACAGTTGACTTTTTGAATGAGATATTTTCTAGTGAAGGTGAGTGTTTGAACAACTTAAATACTTAATTTTTGATGTGTTTGAAGTGTTGGTGGAGGTGTTTGATGATTGGAAAGAGTTTTGGAAGAGTTTGTGCAAAACAGATTTTTGTGTTACACAAGGGCAAGTTCAATGCTTGCAAGAAAGTTGTGATATGAGGAACGAGAGAGATTTTTCCTGGTTTCTAGCTCAATCTGGTGTGTTTTGAATGTGAGGGGATTGTCCTATTTATAGGCAAGCTTGGAAAGCAAGTGCCATTGGCATATTGGATCATTTTGCGAAGTTTGCCCTTTTTGGAGGCAAAATGTGCAAATCCAACTTGGGATCTCTTTTCTGAGCATGAGCCTCCTCCCTATGAGTTTCATCATCATCAATAGCCTGAAAATAATTGTCACGAAGTAAAGGAAAGGGTGCAGTCGATGTAGTAGATGAGTTGTGACAGATTTTGCAAAAAGTTTCTCTCTTTTTGCCACTTGCATCCATTTGCATGAATAAACAATTTCATTAATCCAATTCTGGCTTTTTGCTCGTGGAAATTCAATGTAATATCATCAATTAAGTCCCTAAGCATAAAAGAATGAGTTAAGCAAGTGATTAGAAGAGGTTTGAATGGTTTATGCATCAAAATGCAAGTGCTGAACTTGGTTTTGTGACATAAAAAATGCCCAACTTGTCATCTCCGATTCTCCCTAACCACAAAGGTTGAGAAAATTATCTTGTAATTTTTAAAAAGCCTCAAATATTATATACAACATTCATGTTTTACAAAATTTCAAATTCCAAAAGGAACTATGTCAAAAATCCTCTTGAAGTTTGTTGCAAAAGTTGACTTACAAGTCAAGAAACATGAAAATTTTCCAAGTGTGGAAATCCTTACAACTTGATGAGCTTATAACTCCAAATCTATTCAATTTTGAACCTCAATCACAAGAAACTTTTGTAGGGATCCTTAAGAGATTTCCAACAAGTTTTGAACCTCTCCATTTGGATGTGCGGTTAGGAAGTTATGATCATTTCAAGTTGGATTAAAATTAGGGTTTTTCATGAACCCTAGTTTCTTGGTTTGCAAGTTATCCATCAATCCTTGATTAAATCTCCACAAAACTCACTAGTTAGGCAAAAAGTGATATTGGGAAACTTGCTTGCTTCAATTTGGGGTTAAAACCCTAAAAGTCAAAGATTTGACTTTCTAGACAGACAAAGCGAACAGTTGAAATTTTCAGGATCAATTCTCAGTGTTCTGGATTCTTTGAGCCTTTCAAAATTCTTGAGGAGACTCTAAAAAGTCATAGGAGTACCATGAACCATGATTCAAGCCTTGAAAAACCATCTAATCCAAAAGTCAAACTTTAGTTGACTTTTTCCACTAGAAACCCTAATTAAGGTTTTGCACTGCACTACTCCTATTCTTTTGGTAACAACCTCAAATAGCATTTGTTCTTGGAAAGATATGAACCTCTTGATGATATGAAGACTTGATTTGTAGAAGATCAATTCAAAACTTTGACTGATCAGTCCACAAGATTCTTGATTTTGATAGTGTGAAACCCTAATTCATCTGCATCTTGACAAAGATTAACTTCAAAATAGTTAGGGTTAGATAACACATGCTTGATGTACCTATAATGATAATGGAATCTAGGGGTCAAAATTTGGGGTATGACAGTATGAAACTTGAGTCATGGTTCAAACCTTTGTGTAATGACTCCAAAAGTAGTTTAACCTTCTTATTATAGGTAGATATGCAAGTCTCAAGCTTGTCAATCAAAGGATTTGCATATTTTCTTGATCTTGCAACTTGTCGTTGGCATGAAAATGACCAAAAATTTAAGTGTGGAGGGCTAACTTTTCTCCTTTGAAACTCCTAGCTCAAAAATGGAATGGATGAGTTCTTGTACTTTTTGAAAAGCCCTAAACATGCTATACAACTTTCATGTTTGGTGAAATTCTTGAATCCAAAGGGATCATGATGAAAACTGGCCTTGAAGTTGGCTGAAAATTGAAGTAACAAAGTTGTCTTGAAACTTTTTTAAGTGTTTAAAGATTTTTCCAAACTTTGAAGCTTCATAACTCAAAATCTAAGCATCTTTTTCTCATAGGTCTAAAAAAATTTTAGTACATGAGAATATCTTTAAATTGGTCTTTGGAACTCAAAAAATGGATGTGTGGATTGAAAGTTATGGTCTTTCAAAGTTGGTACCAAAATTAGGGTTTCCTCCCACACTTAGAAAAAATTCAAGTTATCCAAGTTTTCTTCTTTTGCAAGAAACCTCTCAAATATTGATTTCTTCATGATCAAACTCATTTATTAAACATATTTTGATGAAATTTGGCTTGGAATCTTCAATTTGAACCAAAAACCCTAAAAGTCAAAGAGTTGACTTTGTCAGATGAATTTTGTATCAGGTGAAGTCAATTGTGTAATCTTCAATGAATTTGCATCTTGAGACTTCTCAAACATCCTAGATAGGCTCCAAGGATTTATATGAACATGTTGAATCATGTCCCAAGGCCTGGGATCATGCTTGGATCAAAATTCAAAGACATAGTTGATTTTTCCTAACAAAACCCTAATTTAAGGCCACATGAAATTGGACTTCAATTGACTTGTAGTGAGATCAATTAGCACTTGATTCATGTTGAATATAAGCTTATTGAATGTGTGGGAATCTTGATTTGGTGATGATCAATCCAAAACATTGATTGGCCAAGCAATAGTCCTCTTGATTTCAATGGTGCAAAACCCAAATTCAGATGAACCTCAACAACAAAAACTTGAAATAAGGTTAGGGTTAGGAAACAATGCTTGATGCTCCTAGGATGGTAATGGAATCTAGGGGTCAAAATTTAGGGTATGACACCTCTCTCTCTCTCTCTCTCTCCCTCTCTCTCTCTGTGTGTGTGTGTGTGTGTGTGTGTGTGTGTGTGTGTGTGTATATATATATATATATATATATATATACACACACACACAGAGAGAGAGATAGAGAGATAGAGAATGTGCCAAATTGGGGTAATAAGTTTCGAATTCAATTCTATTTCAGTCTTCTTCATCACATATTGATTTGAACATTAAAGTGCTAATCTTGCAGACCCCAAACTCCACCGCACCAAAAGTTGCAATCATTCATCACCGTCATTCCTTATCTTATTTCTAGTTCTAGAATAGAACAATGGCGCCGCCTGAGGGAATCGACGTCTAATTCCTACAATTTCTATGAATTTACGTTCACTCTCCAACTTCACGGTTTGTAACTCCCTTCGATCATCGAAGCAAAAGCTTTCACAATTAAGCGTGGGGATCCAACATGTCTTGATTCAACAAATCATAATCCCAATTTTTTTCTTAGATTCCTAGATCTTCAATTCTTATAATTCTCGATGATGGTTGGTTCTAAGGCTACCAGATCCACCGTTACCCACAAAGTTGTTGGCGCTACTCCAACAACAAACAATCAACTACCATTTCCTCCTCCACAAAACGCCATATATCTTGGAAAGGTCATTTAACTACTTCCAAATCTAGTTCAAGCTTCGCAGTTGGCCATATCTATTCAAGCTACTCCGATAGAGAATCATGTTCCACTTTGATTTTAAAACCTGAAGCCTTGTCTGGCCTCCATGCTCTACAAGCGAACCTCGGCATGCAAGGTGTAATACCCCAAATTTTACCCTTAGATTAGTCGTTGCAGGTCACACGACATCTCATTTTCGCATCAGCTAACTATTGACAGGTTACGTAGTTTGTTTCGTTTTGCAGGAACCGCGTCTGGTACACTTTAGTTGTTAAAGGGCAAAAATGGTCATTTTCACGTTGTTTACTGACTATTTTTGAAGATGAGTTGTCGTCGGGGTTTTGTTGAGTAACCAGAACCTCCGTCTCCGAGTTCTTTATTTTCTTTGAAGATAAATAGAAATTCACGGTAATTTTGGCGTCAGGATCTTTGAGATACGGTAATCAATTCAACAGATTGTCGTCAGTGGATTTCCAAGATGGTTATTTTGTCATGCGGGTTTGATTATGTTGAGATATTAATTTGGTCGGGTTCAAGTCAAATGCAAGGATCTACTATGCGGAATTTGGTTCCAACAGACATTTGTTTCTCCTGCTACCTGTCATTTAAATTCTAAAAGGGAAGCAGTGAATTTATTTTCGACTCAAGTCTGGAGTTAATATACCTGTTTAATTGTGATTTTGGCCGAATTAGTTCAGGACGTGAGTTTTAGTCATCAGAGACACATTTGATTTTTTCAAGTGCAGAGTGTAGCTCTGTTGTTCTTGCAGTATTTGAATTTCTCTGCTTTTGCTATTTTACCTCATTCAAGGCCTGTACCGATTCTATCATCAGGAAAATATCATATGGCGCACTCTCGGGTTCACAAAGGGAAAAACGGTCATTTGTTCGCATCGGGCCGTCTAGTTGAATTTTGAGCTGTAATCAGGAATTTTGAGTTGTTTGATATGGTTGGGAGGTTTTAATCGGAAATAGCGTCGGAAGCGAAGTTAGCCGGATAAATTGAAAAGTTAAGAATTACTAAGAAATTTGGAGTTTTATTTCATTTTTGCGTTTAAATTAATCGTATGACATAGCACCGTCTTTTTATTTTAATTTAATTTAATTTAATTCTATTGTTATTTTCATTTTATTTAAAATATAACTCATTTCATTTTAAGTTTCTCTCATTTTAAATTAACGTATATCATTTTAGATTCTATTGCATTGCATTTAATAAATTTTTTTTTTAAGAGTATAATAATAATTTGGTCACACGTTTTGGGATTAACTTCATCTTCAGTATTGTTCTGTTCTATATTTAAAAGTAATAAAAAGAGAAGATACAGTAGTCACTATTTTATTTTGCATAATAAAATCTTAATAATAATGTTTTATAAAATGAAAGAGTTTATTAATTCTTTACACAAAAATAATAAAAAACAAATTTACAAAAGATAAATTTACAATTTTTACAAAAAATATAAGCTCTAAAAGAATTCTTAAGTCTTCCAATTGTCTTCCGACTATCCGAACTTCCGACCAACGCTCCAAACCTGCAAAAAGAATAAACAAACAGCAAGTTATCGGTTAGTTCGACACCCTCAGAACGGTGTCATCACTGGGTGTCCTTTCTCGGCCAATGGCCTATCCGACAACGGTCTGTTCCTACCGAGACTACCGAAAGACGAAAGAAGAAAAGTTATGTCGAAATAAGTTGTTTGGCCAAAAGCGCTTATTCGGAAAGGCGGTTTGCCTGAAAAGTCGGACCGTAACGCCAACCTTTCCGAAGCAATTCCAAAACGGGTTCAGAGATTCATCCAAACAAGTTCAGAAATTCAAAGCAAAACCAGTTCAGAATCAAATCCAACGGTGAAATCCAGTTCAAACACAATTCGGTTCAAGCCAAAAATAAGTTCAACAACCAGTTTTCAACCGAAACCGGTTCCTCAGGTGAATCTACTCAAATCCAGTTCCACAACCGGGTCCAAAAAAAAACCCAGTTCGGAAAAGAGTAAAGCCAAACCGAGATTCCAGCAACTCAGCTATCAAAGCCTCCCAACATATCAGCCTAAAAACTTTCCAGAAGTTATGACAAATCCGGCCCATCAAAGAGATCACAGAGATATAAATATCAGCATAAAGGGTTTTAAAACCCTAACTCGAAAACTGACAAAAAGCGGCGGATTCAGAACTCGTGGAGGTTCATCATCATCCCTAGACTCAGAATACTCAAAGAAGAGGGCTTCATCATCGTCCATGCGAAGAACCGAGGAAGAGGATCGGAATCCCGACGAAAGAAAAACAGAACTCAAAACGAAGAAGAGGTTTTCGTACCGATCCGAGGAGAGAGATCAAAAGACTTTCGTCATCAAAGACTGAAAAGAAGAAGAGGAACGAAGCATCACCGGCTGTGGATTCCATTACCGGTGGCCAAGGTTTAAACCGTCAACGACCGATAGCGAAGCAAACGGTAAGGGTCGCTTTATTCATTTTTCTCATGTTTTCAGGTGGCGCGAGATACAGAAAGTGAACGGAGCAGGCTGATGAAGAAGGAATGCATCTACGCCGTTGTCGCTGCTCTGATAAGATGAGAAGCGTTTGAAAAACCCTAAAGGCCAACAGTTGTTAACAACCCCTTTTTGTTTCGTTTTGAGTTTTCAATTATTTTATCCGTTCTATTTCTTTTCCTCTTATAATTAGTTATTTCATTAGTCATTATGTTTTCTTTGGGGTCATAGTTACACCGTTAATTATCCATTATGCTTCTGTTATATTTATTTGCTTTTGTAAGCTTAAAACGAAACGTCATATATTTTAAGGAAATCACCATGTAGCATTTTGCTTTTAAAATAAGTGAAGGATAAGGATAAAACATTTTTTACATTTTTAATAATAACGTTTCTTTTAGATATTAAAATTAAAACAGTTTTTAGATAAGAAATACTGGTGGTTTCAAGATTTAGATAACTTTCTTTTTAAGCAAATTAAAATATTTTTCTATAGTTAAATAAAAAACAAAAATTAATTTTAGGTAGAAATGTTAATATTAAAATAATTGCTCCGAAAAATACAAAAATTAAATTTCTTTTAAAATTAACAATTCAAAACGAAGTTTTGACTTAACTGCTTCAATTACTGTCTAACTCCCGTCATCTGGTTTCATTTCAGTTTATCAATAGTTATGCGAGTAGTTGTCGCAAGTGGTTACTTTTGCTATTTTAGATTTGTAATTTACGCGAAGATGTGGTCGCGGTTTATTTAGTTTGTTTCCATTTTTAGAGTCGGTTGTAATGTAACGCGAGGTTATCGTCGCAAGTCCGTTTAATTCTGTCTCGTTCTACATTTTCTCATATTTCAATAACTGCCATGCATGATTTACTGTTTAATTTCCGACCCTCCGAAGGAATTAGGATTAACAGTTTGACCGCCGAGTCAATAGTCTTAACCCTTTTGACCATTTCCAACCCTAATAGTTTAAGCGTCCCTCCATGGACGAAAACACCCTTTACCCTAGCTTTTAGGTCAAAGAGCCGTCGTGCTCTGCTTTAGGGTTTCCCGCCGTGGAATCCCTAATTTCAACCCTAAATTTTCAATTAACAAATTCAACATAGAAATAGGAGTTTCAAGACTCCACGTAAGCGTGTCCTTAAGATACGTTTATTCCCCATTGAAACCTTGACCACAGTCAAGAAGTTTCTAACCTCCCTTTCGGAGGGGAACTACGATTACTCTAATTTCATTCCCTATCCAGGATACGTAGGCACAAGATGCGACATCTTGCCGAGTAAACTTAGGACTAACCCTTAGGTCTTTAGGTCACTCTATCCCTTAGCTCAATATATATTAAAGCAGATAATGAATAAAAAAAAGCATACAATAAACAAAAGGTTCCTGTAGAGTACTACAGAAATTTAGGGTGCTAGTACCTTCCCTAAGCTTAACCAACCCCTTACCTAGGTATCTCCCCGCATTGTGTTTACGATGCAAAAATAGGTTTTCCCTCTTTTGACCTTTTCCTTCGGATAAATTAAAGAGCGGTTGTGAATTAAGAATTGTGATTCAAACTAATTAATAGTTTGATATCCTATTTCCACCGCAACAGAAAATGGCGACTTCACTGGGGACATTCCTGATTTTTAAGGGTTGCCCTATTTTGTTTATTGCATGTTTTTATTATTAATTATCTGTATATATTATTGTATATTATGGGGATATCTTTTTATTGTGAGATAAGTCCTACACCCGGACTTGAGTGACCTTATTATAGGATGGGGATATATTCGATGAGGCTTATAGGGAGTTGAATCCCGACCAAACTGACTCGAGAATCACCGCTCAGTTGAGACCCTTTCGAAAATGGTTCGGTTGAACGAGTAATCGTGAAAACCTTTTCCATTGTCGATTGGAGTCTGTGATACTGAGGACCGTAGTACCTTAACACCACTTTGGCCTTATCTAGGGCGTAGTGCGGGAACTATGAGGGAGTAATTCCAAAATGGTTACTACGCGATACTACACTCAAAAGAGGTTCTCTTGAGAATATTATCAACCACCAAGTCAATTGGGAAATTGATAATATCCGAAAGATGGACTGATGACTTTGGGAACTTTTTTAGAACCTTGTTCTGCAGGTACAATTAATCCTATAGTACATACCTTTGTGGAATGGGTAGATCTTGACTTCCGCTCACATACCTTTAACCTAGGACTTTGTGTGTTTATGTGCATTACATACATAAAATATTACATTGCATTACATCTCATGGAATTCAAACGTTATTTATGAACATCGCAGGATACCATGGATTATAACAAGAGAAAAACTTTGAAATATTCTTTTAAGAATTTTAAGTTGGATGACCTAAGGAAGCTAGGAACGTTAGTTGAAGATCAAGGAGGGTTCAAGGACAAGTATGGAAGGCTGTTATCCTTATTGAGAATCGAAGTTAAGGATGGGCTTCTTTCTATATTACTACAGTTCTATGATCCATATTACCATTGTTTCACGTTCCCAGATTATCAGCTATTACCTACTTTAGAAGAGTATTCTCAGTTGGTGGGGCTACCTATTTTGGATAAGTCTCTGTTCCCTTTCTTAGAAGAGGACCCTAAAGAGGAAGACATTTCTAAAGCCACATTCTTAAAGGTGTCCGACATCAAAGGCAATATGATCGCCAAAGGCGGAACTGTGGGGTTACCTACGCATTTCTTAATCAAGAAAGCCCAATATTATGCCGATCATTTAAGCATGCCTACCTTTGAGACGATCCTTGCTTTGCTTATCTATGGAATGCTACTCTTCCCAAGTTTTGAAGGATTCGTTGACATTAACGCCATCAAAATATTCATGAAGAATAACCCCGTACCCACCTTATTGGGTAATACTTATCACTCCATACACCTCCGGAATTTTCATGATGGAGGAATGATCATCTGTTGTGTGCCTTTATTATACAAGTGGTTTATTTCGCACTTGCCCAGGTCCTTTTTAAGTCTTGACAAGGGATTTTGGTCACCAAGGGTCATGGCGTTGACACACTCGGACATTGTTTGGTATAATCGGGTGTATGATGGAATACTAATCATTGATGGCTGTGGAGACTTTGCCAACATACCTATACTTGGTTTTAATGGAGGAATTAGCTACAATCCAGTCCTAGCTCGCCGACAACTAGGTTATCCATTGAAGGAACCGCCTAAAAGTGTCCAGGTGGAGAAAATCTTTTTCAAGGACAATAAAGAACTTCAAGACCAGATTGTTTCTTCCTGGCGTCATCTGCATAAGAAAAGTAAAGCAAGTCTAGGAAAGCCAAATTGTGTGTCCATGGAACCTTATCTTTGTTGGGTCCGAGAAAGATCCATCAAGCTGAAGATGCCTTATCCTCTCCAAGAGCCTCTACCTCCGAGAGAAGAACCTGTTCAGTACTTCATGTCCGAAGCGGAAACATTGAAGATCGAATTGAAGAAAGCTCAGCACGAAGCAGAAACATGGAAGGACAAATACCATGTGCTGGTCAGCGAGTACGAAGAACTTCAGAAACAGATTCAGTCAAAGAATGAAGAGATACTCTCCTACAAGAAGAGAAGACTCTACGAGGATTTATTTTCCTCCGATTCTCCGCCTAACCGTCAAAATCATGAATAGTGCTTCCTAAGGGGCCTAGAATTTTAGTTGGTTATTTTCATCGAGATTTTTCTTTTAAGAATATTATTTGTAATCCATTTTTCAATCAATAAAATTTTTCGTTATCCCGCAATGCTCATAAATATTTGAATTCCATGAAGTCATGTCATTCGCATTTTGCATCATATCTTTGCATTACATGTGTCTCTCGGTTTCTCATACTCGGTTATCTTGCCTTCCAGTTTTGTCACCCTGAATCGATACAACACTAGAGCTCGAGCTCGAAGAAGGATGGAAGAACATGCTCAAGAGATGGATCGCGTTAACAACGAGCTAGCAGACCTTCGAGGGAGTGTTGGAACAATCATGGAATTACTCCACGTCATGAATGCAAAGATGGATACTCAGCCTACCGTGGTTTCTGAGATTAACGCTACTGCTGCTGTAGATCCTCCGGTTGTTTCTGCACCAAACCCGTTTCCTTATGGCCTCTCACGAGATTTTTTGCATCCTCCTGTTGTTACATCAGCTCACCAGGCTGTTCCTATTACTACATCAGTTCAACAAGTTGTTCCTGTTATACAGAACGTACAACAAACTGTGCCTTTGGTTTCCGAACCTCACGAGGTGGTCCCTACTTTCACACAAGCTAATGTCCGCACTCATGTGCAGCCTTATCTTAATGAGCCTATTTATGAAAATTTTGGATGATGATGATGGAGGATACCAACCACGTGATAAGCTTCGCGAGGAAGTTGTTACTATTGATAAAAGATTGAGAAAGATGGAAGGAGACCAGATCTTTGGTGCTGCTGCTAGAGATATCTGTTTGGTTTCCGGTCTGGTTATTCCGCCAAAGTTCAAGACTCCGAACTTTGATTGTTATGAAGGGACTACTTGCCCGAAAAGCCATTTGATAATGTACTACCGCAGGATGGCTGCTCATGTAGAAAATGACAAGTTGATGATTCACTATTTTCAAGACAGTCTGAAAGGTGCTTCATCGAAGTGGTATTTAACATTAGACCAGTCTCGCATCAAGTCTTTTCAGGATTTGTCTGATGCTTTTATTAAGCACTACAAGTACAATATGGATCTAGCTCCCGACAGGAGACAACTGTTGAGTATGACGCAGAAAAGTTCTGAGACCTTTAAGGAATATGCCCAACGATGGAGAGAGATTGCTTCTCAGGTTGAGCCTCCGTTGACTGACAAGGAACTAGCTGATTGGTTTGTGGACACCGTCCGCCCTGAATTTTATGAGAGGATGGTGGGTAGTGTAACCACAAATTTTGCTGATATTGTTGTCGTTGGAGTAAAAGTTGAACTAGATATGAAAAATGGAAGGATGTCTGGTGGTTCTGGCAGCACGAGTTCAAAGGACCAAACTAAGAAGCCCTCTTTCAATTCTCAGAAAAAGAAGGAAGGAGAGACTCATGCTGTATCCTCCGATAGAAGGGGAAAACACCAATATCCATATCCGCCACCATACGCTCAACCTCATGGTTACCCTGTTCAGTATGCTCTGCCTCCCTATGTGGCTGCTGTTGCACCATCTTTTAATCAGCAAGCCCCACAAGCTCCTGCTTATCAGCCTATGCAGCAGGCTCCTGTTTACCCGCCTCCCGCTTATCATCAGCCTCCACCTAGCTACTAGCAAGCGCCCAACACTCCCGCTAATCAACAACAGAGGAATCCGACACCTCGCCCAAATGCTCCGAGGAGACAATACAAGCCGTGTCCTCCGATTCCAATGACGTTCACCGAGTTGTACCCTTACCTAGTACAACGGGGTTTGATCACCACCCGAGCTTTGGGTCCACCTCTGAATCCTTTGCCAGCCAACTACAACGTTGCCGCTCATTGTTTATTTCATGAGGGTGCGTCGAGCCATGACTTGGAGAAATGTTATGCTTTGAAGAATATTGTGAGGGATCTGATGGAAAAGAAGATCTTGTCGTTTGATGATCCATCTCCCAATGTTAAAACCAATTCAGTATTGTTCTGTTCTATATTTAAAAGTAATAAAAAGAGAAGATACAGTAGTCACTATTTTATTTTGCATAATAAAATCTTAATAATAATGTTTTATAAAATGAAAGAGTTTATTAATTCTTTACACAAAAATAATAAAAAACAAATTTACAAAAGATAAATTTACAATTTTTACAAAAAATATAAGCTCTAAAAGAATTCTTAAGTCTTCCAATTGTCTTCCGACTATCCGAACTTCCGACCAACGCTCCAAACCTGCAAAAAGAATAAACAAACAGCAAGTTATCGGTTAGTTCGACACCCTCAGAACGGTGTCATCACTGGGTGTCCTTTCTCGGCCAATGGCCTATCCGACAACGGTCTGTTCCTACCGAGACTACCGAAAGACGAAAGAAGAAAAGTTATGTCGAAATAAGTTGTTTGGCCAAAAGCGCTTATTCGGAATGGCGGTTTTCCTGAAAAGTCGGACCGTAACGCCAACCTTTCCGAAGCAATTCCAAAACAGGTTCAGAGATTCATCCAAACAAGTTCAGAAATTCAAAGCAAAACCAGTTCAGAATCAAATCCAATGGTGAAATCCAGTTCAAACACAATTCGGTTCAAGCCAAAAATAAGTTCAACAAACAGTTTTCAACCGAAACTGGTTCCTCAGGTGAATCTACTCAAATCCAGTTCCACAACCGGGTCCAAAAAAAAACCCAGTTCGGAAAAGAGTAAAGCCAAACCGAGATTCCAGCAACTCAGCTATCAAAGCCTCCCAACATATCAACCTAAAAACTTTCCAGAAGTTATGACAAATCCGGCCCATCAAAGAGATCACAGAGATATAAATATCAGCATAAAGGGTTTTAAAACCCTAACTCGAAAACTGACAAAAAGCGGCAGATTCAGAACTCGTGGAGGTTCATCATCATCCCTAGACTCAGAATACTCAAAGAAGAGGGCTTCATCATCGTCCATGCGAAGAACCGAGGAAGAGGATCGGAATCCCGACGAAAGAAAAACAGAACTCAAAACGAAGAAGAGGTTTTCGTACCGATTCGAGGAGAGAGATCAAAAGACTTTTGTCATCAAAGATTGAAAAGAAGAAGAGGAACGAAGCATCACCGATTGTGGATTCCATTACCGGCGGCCAAGTTTTAAACCGTCAACGACCGATAGCGAAGCAAACGGTAAGGGTCGCTTTATTCATTTTTCTCATGTTTTCAGGTGGCGCGAGATACAGAAAGTGAACGGAGCAGGCTGATGAAGAAGGAATGTGTTGCGGTGAAATTTGGATGTCAAGCTATTGATTAACTTGAATCTTAATTCATTTACAACCGGTCTTTGATTTATCCGAAGGAAAGGTTAAAGAAAGGAAAAACCTAAAAGGGAGAGATCTAAGGTTCGGGGGTTAGTTAAATTTAGGGAAGGTATTAGCACCCTAAACTTCCGTAGTACTCTACGGGAACCTTTTGTTTATTTTTTTATTTGTTTCATTTTTTTCTTTAAGGGTATATACAAAGGATTGAAAATTAAAAAAGACCTAGGGGTTAATTCTAAGTTTACTCGGCAAGACATCGCATCTTGTGCCTACATATCCTTACGGGAATGGAATCAGAGTAACTGTAGTTCCCCTCAAAAGGGAGGTTAGAAACGTCTTGACTGTGGCTAAGGTTTCAATGGGGAATAAACGTATCTTAGGGACACGCTTACGCGGAGTGTAGAAACTCCAATATCTACGTTGTAAATTGTTAAGTGAATTAGGGTTAGGTTAGGGATTCCGCGGCGGGAAACCCTAAAATGAGTGCGGCGACTCTTTGACCTAAAGCTAGGGGTAGTTTTTTAATTTTTGTCCACGGCGAGACATTCGTGAAAAGTTAGGGTTTGTAAGGGTTTGAAGTTTTGAGGACTATTGGCGCGGCGGCCAAACGGCTAGACCTAATCCTCCGGAGGGATAAAACTGTAAAAAAATGTGAAAATATGACAAATCATTATATGGAGGAATAATTAAGGTACATAAATAAGAAAAGTAATAAAGGCAGAGGGTATAAAGAAACAAAGAAACATTTCTGAAAACATGAAGAATATGAAAATATGTAATGACACTTAGGATGAAGTGAGGGAGGAAAATAGTGTGGGGTTGTGGCCACTACAAGCACAGCCCAACCTTGAGCATGCACATGAAATGCCAAAAGAAAGAAAAGTAATAAAAGGGTACATAAAATGACACGACAAACATCAAACATCAGGAGTTCCTTACGAAAAGGTTTTAATTTTTTAATATTTTAATTGTAAAAAAGAGGTTTTAGTTTTTTAATAAAAAATATTTAAGTTAAAATTATATAAAAAAAATTAAGTTTAAATTATAAAAAAAAAGTTTTTTGGGGAAAAGTCTTTTCAGTTTCTTTTAGAACAAAAAAGGCTTTTCATCCCAAAAAAAGGTTTTTCAGTTTTTTGGGAACAAAAAGGTTTTTTTTTTCTTCGGAACAAAAAGGCTTTTCAGTTTTTAAAAAAGGTCTTACTAAAAAAAAGGTTTTAATAATAAATAAAAAAAGGGTTTTGATTTTAAAAAAAGGTTTTGTTAAAAAAGGGTTTTGATATTAAAATCTACGGACCTAAATACACATGGAGATTAACATGGCAAAATATACACATAAATATGAAAAAGCAAAAGGTTTAGTAATTTAACGGACCTAAACACATTAACATGGCAAAATATGCACATAAACATGAAAAGGCAAAAGGTTTAGTAATTTAACCTACGAAGCGGAGGTTTGCTTCGGTAAATGTGAAAAAGGTTTGAATAAGGGAACACTGGAGAGCTCCAATCCTTCTGACGAGTTGTGGGAACGACCGCCTTTCTTCTCTGGGGATCTCCTTTGTTTCTCCCTCTCTCTCTCTCTCCACTTTTCTGAAGAAAACCTTCTGACCCACTTTTTTCAACAAAGCAACACATGTATATATAGGGAACAAATTAGGGTTAACACCAAATTGTCAATAATGTCCCTAAAGCCCATTTTAAAGCCCAAACTAAATAATTAGTTAAGAAAAAATAAAATTTAAATAATTTAAAATAATTAAAATAAACTTAAAATAAAAACTAATAATCCTATTGATTCCTAAAATCAAAAATATTATAAAAAGAACAAAAAATTTTCTAATATTTTTTATTTTATGATTTTTTGGATATTTTTATGAATAATTTAGAAAAAAGTGAAAAAAATAATATTTTAAAAAATGATTTAATTAAAATACGAAAATAATAATTAAATAATAATAAAAAACTATTTTTGTTATTTTTTAATGAAAGATAGAAAAATTTAGAGTAAAAATAATAAAAAACAAAAAGTGACAAAGGTGAGATTCAAACTCTCAACCTCTCACACTCACAACTCCTTACACATGTCCTCTTGCCAATTGTGCCATTTTTACTTTTTAGAAAAAAAATGCATGCCATATGATATTTACCTGCAAAAAGTCAAACGACTACACAAATTTGTTAATAATTTATTAAATGCAATAAAAATGCAATGAAATGCGACGACAAATCTTAGGGCAAAATTTGGGGTATTACAGTTGCCCCTATTTAAATAACTTCACCGGGTGATTTGAGCAACGGAGACTCGAGAAATCATGGTGGAGGGATTTAAATACAAATAACCAAAAATTTTGCCTTTAGACGCAGTGCTATGCAATGATATGGACAAAACAAAACGAACTATAATGCTAAATATAATATGAATCTGATATGATGCGTATGATGAAAATGACAAATGCACGGATACAGACGAAACAACGTCACAGGGGACGACCCACCGAGGAATTGCACTAGGGAAGAAGACATGTCATATCTGGAAGAACGTCGGGTAGACACGACACATAATTGTTGATAAGTGCCAAGTAAATTAGAAATTTTCCGCAAGGTAAGACACGAGTAAAACACGACCTCAGGGAGAAAAAAAAGCAAATGGGGGTAAAACACCATGATGTTAGGTAAACCCAGGAATATCTGGTAAACGGGGAATAAAACACCCGGGATAAAGGTACATGGGGGATAAAACACCCAAGGATAGAAGCTAAATGGGGAGTAAAGCACCCAAGATAGACATGTAAATGGGGAGTAAAGCACCCAGGATAGAAATATAAATGGGGAGTAAAGCACCCAAGATAAAAATGTAAATGGGGAGTAAAGCACCCAAGCTAGAAATGTAAATGGGGAGTAAAGCACCCAAGATAGAGAGGTAAATGGGGAATAAAGCACCCAAGATAGAAATGTAAATGGGGAGTAAAGCACCCAAGATAAAAATGTAAATGGGGAGTAAAGCACCCAAGATAGAAATGTAAATGGGGAGTAAAGCACCCAAGCTAGAAATGTAAATGGGGAGTAAAGCACCCAAGATAGACATGTAAATGGGGAGTAAAGCACCCAGGATAGAAATGTAAATGGGGAGTAAAGCACCCAAGATAAAAATGTAAATGGGGAGTAAAGCACCCAAGATGTGCACATGTATAGGAATTATGCTATGACATATGATCAAATGCAAATGCAGACGTCGACGACAAGACTCGACTCTTTCTGTGAGATGACAAAACTGGAGGACTGATTCCTCAACACGGAGATCACTGTCATTCTGTTAAACTGTATCAAGTTGATAGTCACTGTAGGAATGATGAATAACTGCTTAGGGATTATGCAAGTAAACTGCCCTAGGTCAAATGAACTGATAATTGCTTCAGCTGTCTAATTCATGGAATCGACTGTTTTGCTGTATCCTCGGAGGGCTTGCCCCAGTCTGAGTCTTGAACAATTCTCTGGATAAACCAAATCTGAGAAAATATTGCCTTGAACAAATCTTGAACTGATTCTTTGACAGGATGTAAAAGGAACTTGCCCCTGATAAAATCACTTGACCAAGTTTCTCATTGTTTGAAAATTCCTTAGAGGAAAGCCAGTTTGCAAACAAAAATATTCATACAAACATGGTAATGCAAAGTTCATGCGATTTTTGAAAAATTATTTTTGAAAGATGGAAAATACATGAGTCGTTAGTCAGAACAAGGCGGTTCAAAACACTCAAAGTTTAAAATAAAAGTGTATTGCCAAAATAAATGATTCGCAAGGATCTTTTGGAGTCAGGTTACGCAACCTTGCTGTAGTATACCTTCAAAATAACCTTGCTTCAATTAGGTCTTTTGAGGGTTGTAATGTGGCCTGGTTCACAGTTTATGAAACAAAAGATAAAGGCTCAAAATTTATTTGTACCCACCCAATCTACGTGATGATCTTCAGTCCTATGCTCAGTTAACTCATACTATGCATTCAGGTTCCCATAAGTTAGGGATTTCATTGATCGTAGCAATGATGACTCAGAAGTCAAAGTGACCTATGAAAAGGCAGCCACTACTCCCCTATAACATTTGATTGTTTTGACATTGAGGATTTTCAAGATAAGGATTTAAAAATCTCTTTGTATTATCCCTAAATTTTGCCTAAACTGTTTATTTTAGAGTTTACAGTCAGCGAGATGCCCCAGTTTTGCCTAAGTCTCCTTCATAGGTTTTGACTTAGCGGGCTTCTTTTGCTTTTTTTATATTATTTTTTTTGTGAAGGAAAGTGACTGTTTGATTTTAATGATTACGGTGAACCATCATCGACCTTTTGATTAGAAAACATCTTCGACACTTGTTTGACGTGTGCGAAGGAAAATTTGTTAATGAAAGGTGTATCGTATGAACACACAACCAAGTTAACTGAGAACTACCCATCCCAAGGTTAAAATTGTGGGTTTTTTGTAACGAAAGAAACTCCAACTTCTAGGCCCGAAGGGGGTGACGAGGGATTAACTTCCTTATTTCTCCAGTGTTTGGGAATTGAAACAATGCCTTACATCGTCAACAAGGTTTGATTGAAAGCATACTGACAGCAATTATGGGTATAACGTTTTCATCATCCTCCCTCCAATCTTAGCATATCAAAATTTTGGACAAGAAGTAAACATTTGAAAAATAAAGCATAAAGATGCAAATAAATGGACGGAAATGAATTGAATCAAAAGTCACAATGCTTATTTCATTAATGAAAGTACAAACATAATTAAAAGCAAACAACTTAAACAAAATAAGGAAAGTGCAAACAACGAGAAACAAAAGGCCTAGTGACAAAACTTCATTTCTGATGTATTGGCAAGGGATTTTTCTGAACATCCGGATGACTGTCTGTAAAATCAAGTATTCCAGTTCTAACCAATTCACATACTCTAGCCTTCAATGCAAAACAATGCTCCAAGTCATGGCCTGGGGCACCCTCATGGGAAGCACAATGGAGATCAACCCTAAATCCAGCCGGAGGATTAAGAGGAGGTGGTAAAGCCTTTGTAGTAATCAGTCCTTGCCGGACTAAGTCAGGATATAGCTCTGTGTAAGTCATGAGAATAGGATCAAAGTGACTCCTATTCCGTTTCTGGTCTGATATCTGTGTCGAGGAATCAGCTTGATGACTCAAAGGTACACTAGAAGACGATAGGACCAAGAAGGAGAAACTGGGGGACAAATGCAATGCAAAAATGTGATGCTAATGCCATGCAATGGTCTCAAGAATTTCAACGGTCGATTGCAAACATTCCCTTTTAGGAAAGCGAGAAAAGCTGTTAGACTTTAAAATGTAGGACTTCTTGAATTTGCAAAGGACTTTTGAATTCCTTGAAACTAGAAATGATATGATGCTTTATGGATGCAAAGCACAAACGCACATAAGCAAACAAAGGTCCTAATTTAGAGGAATAATGAATGGAGTCAAGGTCTACCCTTCCCAAAGTGGTGTGTACTATAGGTTAATTGTACCTGCAGAACAAGGGTTCTAAAAAAGTGCCCAAAGTTATCAGCCCATCTTTCGGATATTATCAACTTCTCGACTGACTCAAGGGTCGATAATATTATCAAGAGAACCTCGTTCGAGCGTAGTATTGCGTAGCAACCATTGTAGGACTACTCCCACATAGTTCCCGCACTACGTCCTATATAAGGTCAAGATGGTGTAAAGGTACTACGGTTCCCAGTATCACAGACTCCAATCGATAACGGTAAAAGTTTTCACGACTACACTCGATCAACCGAACCATTTTCGAAAGTGTCTCAACTGAGCGGTGATTCTCGATTTAGCTTAGTCGGGACTCACTCCCTATAAGCCTCGTCGAATATATCAGCCATCCTATCATAAGGTCGCTCAAGTCCGGGTGTAGGACTTATCTCACAACAAAGTATCCCCCAAGCAAGGTACCCCAATTATATATATACAGGTGAGCAAAAATATATAATGAAACAAATATCAAAAATAAATAAAATAGGGATAACCCTCGAAAGTTAGGACTCCCCAGTGAAGTCGCCATTTTCTGTTGCGGTGAAATTTGGATGTCAAGCTATTGATTAACTTGAATCTTAATTCATTTACAACCAGTCTTTGATTTATCCGAAGGAAAGGTTAAAGAAAGGAAAAACCTAAAAGGGAGAGATCTAAGGTTCGGGGGTTGGTTAAATTTAGGGAAGGTATTAGCACCCTAAACTTCCGTAGTACTCTACGGGAACCTTTTGTTTATTTTTTTATTTGTTTTATTTTTTGCTTTAAGGGTATATACAAAGGATTGAAAATTAAAAAAGACCTAGGGGTTAATTCTAAGTTTACTCGGCAAGACATCGCATCTTGTGCCTACATATCCTTACGGGAATGGAATCAGAGTAACTGTAGTTCCCCTCAAAAGGGAGGTTAGAAACGTCTTGACTGTGGCCAAGGTTTCAATAGGGAATAAACGTATCTTATGGACACGCTTACGCGGAGTGTAGAAACTCCAATATCTATGTTGTAAATTTTTAAGTGAATTAGGGTTAGGTTAGGGATTCCGCGGCGGGAAACCCTAAAATGAGTGCGGCGACTCTTTGACCTAAAGCTAGGGGTAGTTTTGTAATTTTTGTCCACGGCGAGACATTCATGAAAAGTTAGGGTTTGTAAGGGTTTGAAGTTTTGAGGACTATTGGCGCGGCGGCCAAACGGCTAGACCTAATCCTTCGGAGGGATAAAACTGTAAAAAAATGTGAAAATATGACAAATCATTATATGGAGGAATAATTAAGGTACATAAATAAGAAAAGTAATAAAGGCAGAGGGTATAAAGAAACAAAGAAACATTTCTGAAAACATGAAGAATATGAAAATATGTAATGACTGTCGCTACTGCGAAAATCGGCGCCGGCTGACAGAAGAGTCGCCACCGTGCGTTATTTATCCCTTAGAGCGGGAAAGGAAACGCTCGAAGTAAACCTCGCAAAAAACGGGGAAAGGTATGGTCATCGCAACCAAAACCTGGGTTCGGGAGTCGGTTACGCAAGGGGAAGGTATTAGCACCCCTCACGTCCATCGTACTCGATGGGATCCACGCTTGCTTGGGTTGTCTAAAGGATGCAAAACAATCTATCTACGGCTGCTAAATCTAAACGGGAGGGAATTGACTCGATAGAGCGTCGCACTCTACGCCTACGTATTCTCAAGGGAGAAAGTCAGAGTCAACGTAGTTCGGGACTATAGGGAAAAATGGCTCGCCAAGACCTCGCGTCTTGTGCCTACGTACTTCCACTGCATGGAAGATCAGAGCTTTACGTAGTTCAGACTAACTACGGCTAAACAAAACATTCTCACACAGCAGTGAGAAAAACAACTGGCTTCAAAGGTCGGGAACCTATGGGCAAAACTATGGTTTGGTCTCAAATGCACTTGGGCAAGAGAGAAACAGGGTTACAATTAGTCGTCAGCGGGAAGGTCTCGATCGCACAGCAGCGAGAGAACAGAAAGTCAGTCGTTAGTGTGCTCGCTAGGATATCGCATCCTATGCCTACATATTCTTGTCTGGTGCGAGAAATCAGAGCAGCTGTAGTTCGGCTACTTCGGGACCACAGCTCAAATCTCGTTTTATTAACATTCTGAAAAATGATTACAATGAGTGAATACTGAAAATAACTCTCCTAGGAAACGTTATCCTATCCTATCCTGAAAAATCGAATGAAAAAATCCCCTAACAAGTGGACATTCTAAACTATCCTAAAATCGTAAAATAATCTCTATGAAAATATATCCTAAAAGAAAATGCACTCTAAGAAATATTAAGTCTATACTAATATTTTTTTATTCTTTTTCCTCCTTTTCTTTCTTATTTTTTTCACATATTTTTCTCTTTATTTTTCTCTATTTTTTTCATATTTTTTCTATATTGTTTCATATTTTTTCTATATTTTTCTCCTATTTCTTTTATTGTTTTTTCCTTGAATATCAATATATTTCTTTTTATGAATATTTCTTTTCTTTCTTCAAAATATTTTCCCATATTTCTTTTCTTTTTCTTTTTTTTTTTCAATATGTTTTTCTATTTATTTTTTCCTATGAAACAATATATGCAAAAAATATAAAAGAAAAGAAAAATAAGGGGAGGGGGTATGCTGGTTACAGGGGGTTATATAAGAAAATAAAAAAAAAACTGCAAATGAAATTGGGCCCAGCCCAGAAAAATAGCACAAACAAAAAAAAAAGCTGGGAGGGGGGTGTGCTACTGAAGCTGGGAGTGTTGGCCAGAGGTTCCAATGGGCTTGGGGACGGCCCATTACACACACGCAGGGGGTGGATGCCCAAACAATGGGGTGTAACTGCCAAAAAACATTGGGCTTCAGGCCCGGAACCCCCTGGGTCCAACATCCTCCTTCACTCCCTTTCCACCCGAAACCCTAATCTTCCCCTAATCCTTCTCGCCTTCCTCCGCCGCCGTCTTCCTCGCTCAGACTCCCTCATCTCTCAATCTTCTCAACCATTCTTGCAAATAAACAACAATACATTAACCAAAATGACTCCATTGACCTGGCATCTGGATACGCACACCACCATGACTCGAGAATCTTGATGATTTCTGGAGTTGGAAGATCGTGGATGAAGAACCTTGTTGATCTGACGAGTCTGGAGAACGACGTTGTTGTGGTTGAGAACCTTCGAAGATTTGGTACGAAATCGAAAGGATGATGAAGCTCTTGTGAGGAAAATTCTGGAGATGAGGACGATAGGTTCACTACTCTCCTTGATGGAGATCTGATACATGCAAAGTAACGAAGCTTGCATGTTCTTGATTGTTTGAATGGGCGTTGATGAGATCTGGAAAAACAAAACTATAGCCGGACGAAGATGTTGATGAGCGAGGACTCGTTGACCTCATGAAGCTTGGAGGAGATCTTCTGATTTGGATAACGTTGAAGGTTGAGGATCTATGGAGATCTACTGAAGTGGTGGAAGAACTCGTTGAGGCTTCATGGAGATTGGATGAAGTTGACGTCCTGGGGAGTTTTTCTGGGAAACGATGTTGAAGGTTGAATTTCTGAGAAACTTTCTGTTGAAGGTGAATTCTGGAAATGAGCATGACTGATGGAGATTGTTGATGATTGGTGAATGTCATACCCCAAATTTTGACCACCTTAGATCCTCATTATCATAGTAAAATCATACATCATAAGTTTGTTTAACACTAATCCAGTTCAAGGTTTCATGTGCCAAGTTACAGATGAATTAGGGTTTCGCGCGGTGAAATCGGGAAAAAGGCATGTGTGGTTAATCAAGGTCTTGAATGAATTTGAGATGTGAGAAGGTTCAAATATGTCACATGAGGACAAGAGACAAGTCAATTTGAAGCGGGCGCATCAAAATCAAGAGCAGCGCAGTACGGGCGCCCGATTAGGGTTTTCGACTGTCGAAAAGTCAACTGTCGTTTGACTTTTGTGTTAAAAGGAATTTCAATGAGGGAATTGTGTTTCATAGAGCTCATATGGCCTAATGAAGTCTACTCAAGAAATTGCAAAGTCACCGGAGGTCCAGAACGCCCGCAGTCGACCCGGTAGCCACCGATCGATCGCGCCGGCGACGAAAAATCGACTTTTTAAATTTAAGGATTTAGACTTCAAGATGCAAAGCAAAAATGTTCCATATGTCAATATGAGACTACTCATAAATTTGGAGGGTCATTTGATCAAGGATGGAGGTGTAATCGGAAAAATCGGGAATTAGGGTTTCGAAAGGGGCCAAACCCTAACTTCCTAACCACACACCCGATTGAGGTGGTTCAAAGCTCATTTGAAATCTCTTGACAAGCTATACAAAAGTGTCCTAGTGGTCCATAGTCAGAAAAGGCTTGGTTTTTGAGTTAGAGAAGAAAACATTACAAGAGGGGAAAAAACTTAGAATTTTTCTAAGTGTTTTACACTAAAGAACCCTAAAATCAGCCAACTTCAAGGGGATTTTTCACCTAGTTTCAAATGGAATCAAGACTTCTGGCCAACATGAAAGTTGTATTACTATTTGAGGGCTTTCTAAAAAGTACAAGTACATCTCAAGGGGATTTATGAGCTGAGAGATACATGTGTTCAAAGTTGGCAATTTGTCACTTTTGTCCCACATTGATGAATTTTGCAAAAGCACCTCTATCACTCAAGTGGATCAATTTCAATGTTCTAAACTCCTTCTATCTGATATATTAATCATCTCAAGCAGGTTGAATCAAAGAAATAGCAAGGAGATAGCATGGAATCAAGAATTGGAAGTTCATTGCCTAAGTTGAAAAGATTGACTTTTCCAAGCATGAGGTGTAAAGGAATTTCTGCTCCAGCCACTCTACCAAGCCTCTAGGCTGTGTTTTCTCTGTAACATCATCATTCTAACTTGCCAATTGAGTTAAGGGAACAGCTATAGATCAGAAAAGCAAAGCAAGTTGTCATTTGGAAGAAAAAATCTAAGATTTCTTCATGGTGAAGCAAAGTCACCTAGCAAGCTCCTTACTCATTTTTTCTATAAATAGGGACTTCAAAATCCTCATTTAGGACCTCAACATCATTCTGAAAATCTGTTAGAAGCAAGCACCTCACTATACCTCTCTCTCATTCACAAATTGCAAAATCTCCAAAGTTGTCAAAAATGCCCAAAAATCAGCATTTGCACTTTTGATGCTACTTTGAATTCTATACATTCCAAACCTCAAACAACCATCCATACACTCTCTAAATCATATATATGAGGTGTACCAACCATTAAACCACCCAAAAAATCATCATATCAAAAAGTCAACATTCTATGAAGCTTACTTTGACTTAAGTCCTCAAAAACCACCAAAACTTGATCCAAACACTTCCTTGATGTTTTGAACCCTTGGACACTTCAAATACAACATATGTAAGCTGTCTAAACTCTCACCATCCATCAAAAACTAACAGATTTCATTTTGACCTCAAAAGTGACTTGTTGCTTAAAGTTCAAAAAAGCCTACAACAAGAATTTGGATTTCAGCATCTCTGTTTGTTTCTCAATATCCTTGGTGTACTCAACTGATTTCCAACAGGTATGTAGTATCTATATCCTCTATGGCATCTCATTTTCATGGATTATGCATTTAAGTGCTTTTTGTGAATTTTTAGAGTTGTGTAGTGTATGTTTGGCCTTCATGAGTGTTTGGTACAAAGTTTGTTCCTGTCATACCAATATGATACCGGTTATGCTTATTACTTGTTTAAAGAGTGAGACAATACTATAATGTGGTAATCATGGATTCTTGCCAAGACTGCTAGAGTGATGGTAATGATACTGTCATAGAATAATGACTAATGCTGTTGTTGCTGTCAAAATTGTCTTCATGGTATGCTGTGAGAATAGTGTCTTGTTGCTGTTAGTTTATTTTGCTGTTAGTTTGTTCACAGGTTTGGATTTGCTTCATGTATTGGATAACAGTTTGCTTCATGTATTGATGTTAATTTGTGTCTTTAGTTTCTTTGCCAAATTGATCACATGACATGCTGCTAGTATTTATTTCATACTGCTATTGCCAAGTTCTGTCATGCATTTGCTGCCAATCTTGTTGTATGCTAGTTGTTTTCATGTTCTGGCCAAGTGTGGTGCACTTGTCTTGCTGCTGTCATAATTGATAATACTATGTCACCAAAAAAATGATTGATGAAACTCTGTTTGAAGTGTGGTTCATAGCAGCACCAAAGATCACATGTTAACACAAATGACACAAAACACACAAGCCACACAATTTTGATCTTTGCACAAAAACTGTTTTTCCATCAAAACAAATGTCACAACACATCACAATGACCATTTTAAACTTGTGTACTTGCTTGTATTGCTGAATTGAGAGTTGGTTTTGAAATTCACATTTGACACAAGCACATAAATGCACTAATCCACTCACTTTGCTCATTTTTGCACAAAACAAGAAATGATGTTTTCTATTGTTCAAGCATGATTTGAATGTCATTCGCAATATGTATATGCACTCCTTTGATTGATTTGAGCACAACATCACAATTTCACACATTGAACCAAAATATCACAAAAACACACAAAAGCACCAAAACTGGATTTTTTGCCTATGCTTGTCTTCTGTCAGAACTAATGCCTTAGACACTTTATATTGAACATGTTTAATGTGTTTAAATGCTCATTGGGTGTTAGGATTCATCATGTCAAGTTTTGCATCTTCATGTGCATTGTTATGTTTACAACTTGCATTTAACTAGCCAAATCTCATGACAATTGCTTTTTGTGGAATTTTAAGGTTTAGATCATCTTATTATCATGTACCTATGCTGTCCAAATGGTTAGAATGGTTAAACTTAAGCTGGAACTTCTTCTGTCCACTATCATGCACATGTGTTCATGTTTTGCAAAATGTTTCATCATCACATACCAACTTGAAAGTATCTGCTTGTACATGTTATCTCAGCATTTCTACAGCTCCACATGACAATATGTAATGTGTATAAATGATTCAAAACATAAAAACTTGACTGCATAAAGTTTCACATCACATTATGCTTCACACACACATAATGAACACAATTTGCAAATTGAGTGCTACATGCTTATACATGTGTTCCAGTTTAAACTTTTTCATCTGCACACACTTCATATGATATATTTAAGCTGTTAGAATGGTTAGAATCACACAAAACAATCAGAAACCAAAAATCACCTCATCATGCATTGTTATGTCATGTGATTTGCAACTTACATACAACTGTCATATTTACTCATGCCTTGGCTTCAAACTTGCTTGCTATCTGTTATATATGATATGTGTGATGTGTATGTGACCTTACTTGACTTGTAGCATGAGTATACCAAGCTGTTCATTTCAATTTGCATTTCAAAAAGTCCAATTTTGTACCCTATCGGGTTTTGAAGAGGAAAAGGAATTTCAGAAAACCAACACCACCATCCTCTTCCTCTCATTTTTTTACCCAATTTACATATAAAATTTGTCTCGATCCGATGAGCGGTTAGTGAGATACGGTATAAAACGTATTTGGTTTCGATTATGTTTCCATGCATTCAAAACACACACACACACCAGTCAGCGTTTTTTTCACTAGGTGAACAATTTGGAAAAACTAACATCACCATCCTCTTCCTCTCATTTTTCTACCCAAGATCCATATAAAATTTGCCTCGATCCGATGAGCGGTTAGTGAGATACGGTATAAAACGTATTTGGTGTTGATTATGTATTTTGCCCAGCCATGATTCAAAACGAGCCTTGTATACATATTGTTTCCATTTGATTAATGGATGTAACAGCCGCCCCAGCGGTAAGAACATGCGCGCAATTATACCTTTCACCATCATGACTAGGGTTCGATCCGGGTGGAGGTCGAACCCTTTTATTATTTTTCCTATTTTTGTACATAAACTTCAAAAATTCGTAACTCTCTCATTTTTTATCGTTTTTCACCCGTTCTTTTTTCATTGTGTTTATTTTAATGTGTACTTTCATGTCATAATTTTATTTTCCATGTTTGATTATTTTTTCACCACGTTTTATGGTGCGCAATCCGCGCGTCAACGGTACTAACCCTATTTGGTTGCAGATGAAATTTAGAAGGTTTCCTCTTGTGTTTTCTCAGGAAAATTGATTGTTATCATATCTATATATGTTTGTCAACATGTTAGAATTTTTACCTTGAATTATTTTTATATTTATCTCATCTGTCTGTTAACGGTATTCCAGGTGCGAACTGTCGTCACGGTTCTCGTACCAAAACAATTGCTCTGATTGTCATCATTGCTTTCCATCTTTAATCTTTGTATTTAGTTGTCACCATGAATGTTTGAATGATGTTTGTATTTTATTTTATCCCTAAGCGACGGAGCTCGTTAGCTTTCGTCCAGTTGCCGACAATACTGTTCCTCCAAAGGAAGGTCTGTCCACTTGACTGTCAATGTCTTGGACCAAAATCTCTGCTATCCCTTGACTTTGTTAAGTCACCTTAACCCTAGACTAGAAGCCTTTAGACTTTGCTTGAAGTCTAAGAAACCCACCCATACTAGGAGTGTTCTTCAACTAGAACCCTAGGAAAGAGTTCGTCAACTCTGTGTAAGAATCATCGTCATGATTTCTTACTTCCCCCTTTTACAATTTAGTTTAGGGAGTTTTGTCAAACTCCACACAAACATCGTCATGTTTGTTCCCCTTTGAACCTTGATCATCATCAAGTGTTCTTTTCCCTTGTGAGGTGAACTACGATTGCTCTGATTCTATCCTAGTCAGGATACGTAGGCAGAAGGTGCGATACCTTTGCGAGCAAACTTAGAAAACCACATAGGCCTTTATTTTACTTTTATTCCCAACTCAAACCATAGTGCACAATTCACAAACTTTAGCAATTAATTAAACAAAAGGTTCCTGTAGAGTACTACAGATATTTAGGGTGCTAATACCTTCCCTAGATATAACCAACCCCCGAATCCCCGAATCTCTTAAAAGCGTTGTTGTCACATCGCGCAAAAGGTTATTTCTTTCTTTAGACCTATCCTTTGGATAAATTAAAGACCGGTTGTAAAAGAAATAAGGTTCAAGTTAATTAATAGCTTGATATCAAATTTTCACCGCAACAGAAATGGCGACTTCACTGGGGAAACTGTTTATTTTGAGGGCTTAACCTATTTTGTTTATATACTTGCTATTTGTGAATATTTGTGAATATGTGCAGATTTGTTCTTTTGGCTTTTGGGAAATACAATTGGTGAGACAGCACTATACCCGTGCTTGAGCGTACTTATGATAGGAAGGTGGTATATTCAAGGAGGTTTATAGGGAGTTGATTCCCGACTAAGCCAACTTGAAAACCGCCGCTCAATGGAGGTCCTTTTTGAGGGTAGTGTTGTTGATCGAGTATTCGTGAAAACAATGCTGCTTTCTATAAGGGGCCCATGCCATTGAGGACCTTTAGAACACATTACCCCACTTGGCCTTATTAGGATGTAGTGCGATGACTATGAGGGAGTATTTCCGAATAGTTGATACGCGATACTACACTCGGACGAGACTCTCTTGAGAATATTATCGACCCCCGAGTTATTTGGGCAGTTGATAATATCCGAAAGATGGGTTGAGGACTCTGGGAACTTTTTAGAACCTTGTTCTACAGGTGATGAAAATCTCTAGTACACTCCATATTGGGAAGGGTAGACCTTGGCTCCATGCTTGAATTTCCCTAAACCAAAACCTGTTGTTTGCTTATCTATGTGTATATGTGAATACTTGTGTTTGTTGCATTCATGCATTCATAGCATCATAACATAAAAGGTTTATGGAACTCAGACTCTTATTTTAAAACTTTAGGAAACATCATGGATCAAGGAAAAAAGAAAACAATCAAGTACACATACAAGAGTCCTAAGCTGGATGACATTGAAAGGTTGAGCACTCTTATCACAGATGTAGAAGGGTTCAAGAGCAGGTACGGTAATTTGTTGTCACTACTGAGGATGAAGAAGAGAATGGATTTGGGTCTCCTTTCCACTTTGTTACAGTTCTACGATCCACTCTATCACTGCTTTACATTCCCAGATTATCAGCTTGTACCTACACTTGAAGAATATTCCTGTCTGATCGGTTTGCCTATCCTTGAAGATTCTCCTTTTCCCTTCACGGAGAAGGACCCTAAGAAAGAAGAGATCGCCAGAGCAATACGTTTGGGAGTGAAAGATATACAAGAAAACATGACCACCAAAGGAGGAATTTCTGGTTTACCTGCTGGGTTCTTGATTAAGAAAGCACAGTATTATGCCGATCACCTGAGTATGGATGCTTTTGAGGCAATCTTGGCTTTGCTCATCTATGGTATCTTCCTGTTTCCCAACATTGATAATTTCGTGGATCTCAATGCTATCAAGATCTTTTTGAAGAAAAATCCGGTACCGACTCTGCTGGGTAATACTCATCATTCCATTCATCTCAGAAATCTTCACAAGGGAGGAATGATCGTCTGTTGTGTCCCGTTGTTGTACAAGTGGTTCCATTCTCATATGCCCAAAGCCCAAGTCTTCTGGAGGAAAGGATGGTGGTCTGAAAAGATTATGGCCTTATCTCATTCCGATATTGAATGGTACAGTCGAGTTTATGATGGGATGAAGATTATAGACAGCTGCGGAAACTTCGGCAACGTACCTCTCCTTGCTATAGATGGGGGAATCAGCTACAGTCCGGTTCTTGCCCGACGACAGCTCGGGTATCCATTAAAAGACAAACCCAACAATGCTTGTGTAGAAAGTATGTTCTTTTTGGGAGAAAATGAGTTGAAAGAGGAGTTCTTGGAAGCTTGGAAACATGTCCACAAGAGAGGAAAAGAAAGTCTGGGAAAGCCTAACTGTGTCTCCTTTGATCCTTATCTCCAATGGGTTCGGAAGAGAGCTATCCAGCTGAAAATGCCTTATGCCTTGCAAGAACCTATGGTCCTGAAAGAAGAACGCCCATTGATCTTCTTTTCTGAGGAGGAAAAGTTGAGGATTGCCTTAAGAAAGTCACAGCAGACTGAGGTGTCCTGGAGGTACAAGTATCAGGTGGTAATGGAAGAAAACGAAACACTCCGCAAGCAGCTCCAAGAAAGAGATGAAGAGATAAGGGCAAGCAAGAAGAGAAAGACCCAAGAGAACCTGTTCTACTTCAGCAACCAATCTACTCCATGGAAGACAATGGTGGAAAAGCTCATGAAAGAGAAAATTGAAGTAGAGGAAAAGCTGAAGAAAGCAGAAGCAACAGTAGAGTTTCTGTCAGAAGACCTTATCTAGCACTGTTTCCTTTTTCTTGTAATGTGTACTAAAATATTTTGTAATGCAACATCGAAAAATTAAATGAAATCCGTGATGTTTTGAATCTCGAGGTCTGAGTTCCATAAAACTTTGTGCATTTGCATTTACATCCGCATTTTATTTTAAACATTCAAGGGGTTTACACTCATTTCACAGATATTAAAAAATGGATCCAAGGAGAGGATCAACTGCAGAATTCAAATTCCGACAACCAGATCTGGAGAATCTAAAGATATTGGGAAGAATGGTAGAAGATCCTGAGGCATTCAAAGCCAGACATGGAAATATGTTATCCTTACTTGAGATTCAGGTAGATGAAGGAATATTATCCGCGCTCGTAAAGTTCTACGATTCAACATACCACTGTTTCACGTTCCCAGATTACCAGTTGTTACCAACATTGGAGGAATACTCAGTGCTAATGGGATTAAATGTTGCTCCCAGACCATTTTCCAGAAGAGGAGGGTTTCCCGATGAAAGAACAATCGCCGAAGCTATTCATCTTGAAGTGACTGAAGTGCGAGCCCTGATAGCCACTCAAGGACACCCTTTTGGTTTGCCCACCAGGTTCTTGTTTGAAAGAGCACAGTTTCACGCCGAAGCTAAGAACTGGGAAGCTTTTGAAGCCCTTTTGGTGTTGCTAACATACAGACTCTTCTTGTTCCCATCAGACGATCACTTCATCAACAAAGACGCAATCAACTTGTTCCTGCTCAGAAACCCTGTGCCTACTCTCCTAGCCGATACCTACTATGCAATTCATCGCCGACATCTGTATGAAGATGGACCTATTGAGTGTTGCTCCGCTCTCCTCTACCAATGGTTTATCTCACGCTTACCAAGACTCCCAGCACTCTGGGATACCCAAAACAGTAACCCATGGACTGACAGGTTGTTGCTGCTCAGGCAGACTGATATTCAATGGTACGACCCTGTTTACGGAGGGATCCCCGTGATTCAAAGTTGTGGAGATTTTCCAAACGTACCGCTCATCGGTACCAAAGGGTGCATCAGCTATAACCCTGTCCTTGCTCGCAGACAATTGGGGCATCCAATGAGGGGTGAACCAGATTTCAACTTGATGAGGAGTTTCTGCATCGAAGACGGAAGAGACCGAGAATTCAAAGCTAGAATCATCTACGCTTGGCGCCGTATCAACGTCAGGGGCATGACTGTTTTAGATTACCCTGACACGGCGGTTTCAGACTCCTACCTAGCGTGGGTAAGAGAAGCTTCTTTGAAGATGTTCTATACCCGATTTGAGCCCGTCCCAACAGAGTCCACACTTGAGGAAGAATTGCAGACTGCTTTGGTAAGAGCAGAGGAGGAAGGTAAAGCTTGGAGGAACAAATACTTCTTGGCCATGCAAGAGAAAGAGGCTCTCTAGGGTTTGGGTCGTCAAGGTAGAAGGAGGAATCAACCGGAAGAAGGGGAATCTTCGAGTTAGATGGTTCAGGATCTTTTGAGTTATTTTGTAATCTTTAATCTTAAAAAAAAAAAAAAAAAAAAAAAAAAAAAAAAAGAGTTGTATTTCAATTTCCAACTGTTGTAAAAACTCCCCAATAGAGGGACGCAAGAAGTGTCTGTAGTGTTTTCCCGTTCTTAATATCTATGAATGACATTCTAAGACCCCTTGAATGTTCGAAATATTGCATCCGCATATCATAAGCATATCATAAACATAGCATGAGTGTTGTCTCCTGTGTCGTGTCTCATCCCGTTGTCTGATCCTTTAACAGAGAGGAACACACTGAATCCAACACACAAGTACAATACAAGAGCTCGATCTCGCCAGATCATGGAAGCCCAGAACCTAGAAATCGAAAGAATTGACGATGAGCTCGGAGATCTCCGAGGTGGAATCAAACAGATTATGGAAGCTTTGCAGGTGATAAGAGCGAAGATGGATACACAGGCTACCGTGGTTTCTGAAGTTACTAATGCGGCTATAGATCCAACTCCAACAGTTGTCACCATCGCCAACAACCCACCATATGGCTTACCTCCGGATTTTCTGCATCCACCTCCGATAAATCAGCAAAATGTTCCTTTGAGAGGAGAAATACCCCAGGCAATCCCTACTTATACTCAGGCAACCATGCAAGCGCAGGTGCGCCCAATGTTCCATAATTATCAGCCAGCGGTCGAAGATCAGGAAGAGTACGAAGGAGAAAATGAAGAACATGAGAGATTGAAAGAAAGTGTGGAGACGATGGGAAGAAAGTTAAAGGTTATGGAGGGCAATGATATATTTGGGGCAGACACCCAGGACATGTGTTTGGTCTCTGGGTTAGTAATTCCACCAAAGTTTAAAATCCCCAATTTTGACCAATACTCAGGGGCTTCCTGCCCACGAACGCATCTTCTCATGTATTGCCGTAGAATGGCAGCGTATGTCGAAAATGACAAGTTAATGATACACTGTTTCCAGGACAGCTTGAAAGGGGCTCCGGCAAAATGGTATTTGGGTCTAGATCAGTCCAAAATTCTCAGCTTTCAAGATCTAGCCAATGCTTTTGTCAAACACTATAAGTATAACATGGATTTGGCTCCAGACCGAAGGCAACTGCTAAGCATGTCCCAAAAGAGTTCTGAATCTTTCAAGGAATACGCACAACGATGGAGAGAAATAGCTTCACAAGTGGAACCTCCACTAAGTGAAAAGGAATTGACTAATTGGTTCGTTGACACTGTGCGACCAGAATTCTACGAGAAAATGATCAGTAGCGTATCCGCTAGCTTCTCGGACATTGTAGCCGTGGGAGTCCGAGTAGAGCTAGGGCTGAAGAATGGAAGGGTAACAGGTAGTTCCAGTAGCTCAAGTGGCCAGGTCAAGAAAGCTAGTAATCCGTTCCACAAGAAAAAGGAAGGAGAAACTAACGCCATCACCAGTGGAAAAGGGGTACGTACACGAAAGCAGCCATATCAACAGCAACCCTATCTGAGTTACAATCAACCAATGCAGCCTGGTTACATTCAACAAGGTTACCCCGGAGCAATGTACCCACCACAGTATGCCGCACAACCATATGTGGCAGCTGTAACTCCCGCTTTCACCCGCCCAAACTACCAGACAGTACAGCCTGCACCTGGTTATCAACAACAAATGCAACAAAGAGCGCTCAACGCTCCACCCTTCCCACAACATCAACAACCTCGAGCTCCGGCACCCCGCCAGAATTTCCAAAATAGAAGACCAACAAACAAGCCGAATTTCCCGCAGATCCCAATGACTTACACAGAACTGTACCCCTCGCTGGTGCAAGAAGGTTTAGTGACCACGAGACCGTTGAATCCTGATACAACTTCTCCTCATTACAATCCAAGCGCCCACTGCGCGTTTCATGAAGGTGCCGCTGGCCATGACTTGGAAAACTGTTTTGCTTTAAAACATTTGGTAAGGGAATTGATTGAGGAAAAGATCCTGTCCTTCAATGATATTCCACCGAACGTCAAAAGTAACCCATTGCCAAACCATGGAGGAGTTAATGCTGTAGACGACTCTTCAACTGAGAGATTAATCACTGAGGTATCAGAAATCAAGAATCCACTGAAGATGTTGCATGAGAAACTTGTAAAGGCAGGTTATATCCAGAACAATCACGCCAACTGTGGGAAGTGTTCCGACAATGCCGCCAGTTGTGGTACGGTACAAAGAGACATCCAAAGTTTAATTGACGAAGGATTGTTGCAAGTCTGCGGTAAGATCCAAAGTGAAAATGTTGCAGTAATAAAGCCTACTTTTGATCAACCAAACAAAGATAAGTGGACTCGGGCGTCTAGAAATACAGAACCCATGTTTGACAGGTCGGTAATCAACCAACACCGATCAGTCGTGATCCAAAGGCCGAAGCCGTTTCCCTACAATAATACAAAAGCAGTCCCCTGGAGGTATGACTTGACAGTATCCAAGAGAACAGATCAGAATGAAGAGATAAAGAAGGAACAAGATAATGTTACAAACATCGTGGGTACTAGCAAAATGACCCGCAGCGGTCGAATCTACCAGCCCAAGATTACCATAGTTACTCCAAAAGACACCACCCCGGCGGAAACTCAGAACAAAGAAGCGCCCAGACCTGAAGGTGAAGATGAGGAATTTTTAAGAATTATTCGGAAGAGTGATTACAAGGTGGTAGACCAGCTCCACCAAACGCCGGCTAAAATCTCCGTCCTTTCTCTATTGATGAATTCTCCCGCCCAGCGGGAGGCTCTGCAAAAAGTACTTCAACAAGCCCACGTAACTAAGGACATCACGCTGGGGCAATTTGACTCAGTAATAGCCAATATCACAGCATGTAACACGCTGAGCTTCAGTGACGCTGAGTTACCGAAAGAAGGTCGCCATCACAACAAAGCATTACACATCTCCATCAAATGCCAAGAAGACACATTGGCACGAGTCCTGGTTGATAATGGGTCTTCTTTGAATGTCTTGCCTGCAAGGTCACTCGCAAGGTTAGCCTATACAGGAGCAGAGATGAAGCCCACGCCTTTGATCGTGAAGGCTTTCGATGGATCCAGAAGGGCTGTTATTGGAGAAGTAGAATTACCCGTCATGGTTGGACCACACGTATTTGATATAACGTTCCAGGTAATGGACATTAACCCGACATTCAGCTGTTTGTTGGGACGACCATGGATACATGAAGCCGGGGCAGTAACCTCAACTCTGCATCAGCGATTGAAGTATGTGATCAATGACCAACTGATAATTGTGCATGGGGAGGAAGACTTTATGGTAAGCAACTTGTCATCCTTCAGATACATTGAAGCAGAAGAAGGTGCTCTAGAAACCTCATTTCAAGCTCTGGAAATAGCCCATGCAGTAACGATAGAAGAAACGGTAGCCAAAGGTAGTCCATCGTTCGCTTCCGCTCAAAGTATCAAAGCAGCGCTCGAAGAAGGCACTCCCGCAGGATGGGGAGAAGTTATTGAAGTACAGCCGAAGATGGATCGACAGGGGTTGGGTTACAAACCAACTCATGATGAAGACACTGTACAAGACCAGAGGCGTCCCAGGACAATCCAAGAAATATTCATCAACGGTGGGTCCCAAGTCAACGCCGTAGAAGACGAAGAAGAAAGTGAATACATCGGGCATCTAGTATATCGGTGCAAATCCCCTTTGAGCAATTGGGAGGCCATTGATGTTCCTGTAGTTTGTCACGAGTTAAAGTAATTTGCTTTGTGTCTTTTTCTTGTTTTGTTGTTTTAAAACTCCATGACCGTGCCCAAGGTCATAGGAATGTTTTGTACGGGCCCCGCACTTTTCAAAATATATCAATAAAAATGAACTGTTTTGCTAAATTCCTCGTTTTCTTTTGATGCTTTTATTCGTTTTCACTTTTAAAAGAAAAATGGCAATCATAAAAAACCAAAAGCAATCTCCTTTTCTGTGTGCTGCATTTATCTTTGTATGTTTAATAAAATTAAACCATTCCCATCTGCAGCCACATCCAAAAACCCATTGATTCCCATGACCAGGCGTCTCCTCCTGACTTTGATTCACCAATTTACCAAGCTGAAGAGGAGGACGAAGATCTTGAAATTCCCGATGAACTGGTAAGACTGACTCAAGACGAAGACGTGGAGCTCCAACCATACAAAGAGCAGATTGAAGTCATTAACCTGGGCTCAGAAGATGACAAAAAGGAAGTCAAGATTGGGGCAAGCCTTGGGGCAGAAATCAAACAACAATTGAAAGAACTCTTGAAGGAATACGCAGATGTATTTGCTTGGTCCTATCAGGATATGCCGGGTCTAGACACTGACATAGTGGTTCACAAGCTACCGCTTAGACCAGAATGCCCGCCAGTAAAACAAAAGCTCCGCAGAACCAGGCCAGACATGGCACTCAAAATCCGAGACGAAGTAAAAAAGCAGGTAGATGCAGGGTTCTTGGCTGTATCCAAATACCCTGAGTGGGTAGCAAACATTGTTCCAGTACCGAAAAAGGATGGTAAGGTCCGAATGTGTGTAGACTACAGGGATCTGAACAAGGCCAGTCCGAAAGATGACTTCCCACTGCCACACATTGATACATTGGTAGACAATACAGCTCGTTTCGAAGTGTTCTCTTTTATGGACGGTTTCTCGGGTTACAATCAGATTAAAATGGATCCAGATGATATGGAAAAAACTACCTTCATCACGCCGTGGGGAACCTACTGTTACAAAGTTATGCCATTTGGTTTGAAAAATGCTGGAGCCACCTACCAGCGGGCCATGGTCACTCTATTTCATGACATGATGCACAAAGAAATTGAGGTGTATGTCGACGATATGATTGCAAAGTCTCGAAGCGAAGATGATCATCTAGAGCACCTCCTGAAGCTGTTCAAAAGACTTAGAAAGTATCAACTAAGGTTGAATCCTGCCAAATGCACTTTCGGAGTAAGGTCAGGAAAGCTACTTGGTTTCATTGTTAGTCAACGAGGAATCGAAGTAGACCCAGACAAAGTCCGCGCCATCCAAGACATGCCGGCTCCTCAAACAGAAAAACAGGTCAGAGGTTTTCTGGGCAGATTAAATTACATATCTCGGTTCATTTCCAACATGACACCGACCTGTGAACCCATCTTCAAACTACTACGCAAAAATCAACCAGTGGTTTGGAATGAAGACTGTCAGCAGGCCTTTGACAAAATCAAAAGTTATTTGCAAGAACTGCCCATCTTGATACCTCCGGTTCCGGGAAGGCCGTTATTCATGTACCTTACTGTTCTAGAAAGTTCCATGGGCTGTATGTTGGGTCAACAGGATGAATCCGGACGAAAGGAACATGCCATCTATTACTTAAGCAAGAAGTTTACTGATTGTGAGAGCCGTTATTCACTCCTTGAAAAGACATGTTGCGCTTTAGCATGGGCCGCCAAACGGTTACGACAGTACATGGTTTGCCATACTACTCTGTTAATCGCAAAAATGGACCCAATCAAGTATATCTTTGAAAAACCTGCTCAGACTGGAAGGCTCGCCAGATGGCACATGTTATTATCAGAATACGACATTCAGTACACGACCCAGAAGTCTATCAAGGGCAGTATCTTGTCAGATTACCTTGCAGAACAACCAGTTGAGAACGATGAGTCAGTTAAGCTTGATTTTCCTGATGAAGACGTCATGTTAGTAAAGGATTGTGAAAAGGTCGACCCTGTTGAAGATTCACCACCAAGTTCCCCTTGGAAAATGATGTTCGATGGTTCGTCAAATTATAGCGGGCATGGTGTAGGCGCTGTCTTAATGAATCCAGGAGGTGGTTACACGCCATTCACGGCTCGGTTGGATTTTGATTGTACAAACAACATTGCAGAATACGAGGCATGTATCCTTGGTCTCGAAGCGGCCATTGATCTCAAAATTAAAACTCTAGAAGTGAGCGGCGATTCAGCACTAGTCATCTACCAGGTCACAGGCGAATGGGAGACCCGACATGAAAACCTGGTCCCATACAGAGCATATATTGTCGACATGATCGAGTACTTTGACGAGATTACCTTCAAGCATGTACCCAGGTCTGAAAATCACATTGCCGATGCTTTAGCCATGTTGGCCTCCATGTGGAAAGTCCAAGATGTAAATGATGCTACTCTCATCCGGATTGAGCGAAAAACAGAGCCCGCTTACTGTCAAATGATCGACGAAGAAACAGATGATAAACCATGGTACTATGATATAAAGAACTTCCTGTTACAACAAGAATATCCGACCGATGCTACGTCTCTTGACAAGAAAACTTTAAGAAGACTAGCGTCAAAGTTCTTCCTCAGCAATGGTGTGCTTTATAAAAGAAATCATGACATGGTACTACTCAGATGCGTCGACAAAAGAGAAGCAGAGTTGTTAATGAAAGATGTCCATGAAGGGATCTTCGGTACTCATGCCAATGGGTACGTGATGGCCAGAAAGATTTTGAGAGCCGGGTATTACTGGTTGACTTTAGAGAATGACTGCATACAATTCTCCAGGAAGTGTCATAAATGTCAGATCTACGCAGATAAAGTGCATGTACCTCCGACATTGCTGAATGTACTGTCATCACCCTGGCCTTTCTCAATGTGGGGCATCGATATGATTGGGGCAATTGAGCCAAAAGCTTCCAACGAGCACCGTTTCATTCTAGTCGCCATTGACTATTTTACCAAATGGGTCGAAGCTGCTTCATACACCAATGTAACCCGACAAGTGGTGGCTCGCTTCATCAAGAAAGAAATAATCTGCCGATACGGGATTCCCAACCGAATTATCACAGACAACGGAACCAATCTGAACAACAAAGTGATGAAAGAATTGTGTGATGAATTCAAGATTGAACACCATAACTCTTCTCCATACCGTCCAAAGATGAACGGAGCTGTTGAGGCAGCTAACAAAAACATCAAGAAGATTTTACAAAAGATGGTGAAAACTTACAAAGACTGGCATGAAATGTTACCGTTTGCTCTACACGGATACAGAACATCAGTCCGCACCTCAACAGGGGCAACCCCTTTCTCTTTAGTGTATGGGATGGATGCTGTACTCCCAATTGAAGTCGAGATCCCTTCGTTAAGGGTTATAATGGAAGCAAAGCTGGAAGAGGCAGAATGGGTCAGGGAAAGATTTGACCAATTGAATTTAATTGACAAAAAGCGTATATCTGCAATGTGTCATGGCCAGGTATATCAGAAAAGGATCAAAAGAGCCTTTGACAAGAAGGTCCGCATCCGGGAGTTCAGAGAAGGTGAGCTTGTATTGAAGAAGATCTTACCAGTCCATAAAGACGCCCGAGGAAAATGGATGCCTAACTATGATGGCCCCTTCATTGTGAAGACAGTTTTCTCAGGAGGATCGTTGATTCTCACAACCATGGATGGAGAGCAGCTTACTCATCCAATAAATTCTGATGCAGTCAGAAAATATTACGCCTAAGAAAAGCCCGATAAGTCGAAAACTCGCAAGAGCGGCTTATGCAAAAGTTAGGGTAAAAAGAAAAGAGAAAAAGAGAAAAGAATTGAAAGCTCGCTAAGTTGAAAACCCGAAAGGGCGACTTAGGCAAAAATGAGCGTCCCGGTGGATTGAAAACCCGAAAGGGCGATCCAGGCAAAAATTAGGGACAAAGGCGTTCACTGCATCAGACGGTTGTCACCAGTGCAGCAAGTTACACAGAGAAAACTCACTTCCGGTTGCTCTCGTCAGAAGCAAGGATGTTGGTGGATTTCTAGTCTTTAGGGATAAATGGTCATGGGATTCAATGTAACCCTTCCACTTTTGCCATTTTTCACTTGTACAATGTTCTAGGGAATCTTGCCATTGGCAAGACCTCCTGCTTGAATAAAATCAGCTTCGAACCATTCTTTTGTTTGCTACTACTACTTCTCTTTATCATTTTTTTGTTATGCAAAACACTGTTTATTTGACAAACGATGATTTTGAAAAACGTAAGAGGCAAAATTTTTCATGATAAAACTTGAAAAGTTCAATAAAAAACAAATGCTTTAAACTCGTGGAAAACTCAGTAAGATCATACTCACCCTGATGTCTCAAGGTGGCAGGAGCATTGATATACATTTGCATTTTTTCCCCAGTTGAAACACTTAGCAGATCTGTTCACTTGGTTCGCCTTTGGCCGTGTGTAGTAACCAAGACTAAGAAGCCATCATGTAAAGTTTTGAAGGATCCATCCTCCACAGGATTGCCAAAGACAGAGATTACTGGTACATCGCGGGCTGATCTGACTAAGCTCCGTTCCCCAGTACAGTTGAGATTATTTGCACCACTCAGCCTGGATTCAGTGTGGTTCTACCCTCTCCCCAGCTGTGGTATCTCATTTTCTGGTTATTACCATCAAGTCCAGTTGTCACTGGCATTCATATGTTCTATCTCGTGGTTGTCACCACAGTCTTTTAAAAGTCCAGTCGTCACTGGCACCTTGTGTTTGTTGGTCGTCACCAACCTTTCCCCGGAAAAGTCCAGTTGTCACTGGCATCGCAAAATCCAATTGTAATTGGTACCCTTTCGTTGGTTGTCACCAACTTCCCTCAGTAAAGTCCAGTTGTCACTGGCATTGTTTAAATCCAATTGTTGTTGGTATCACTTGTTGGTCGTTACCAACTTTTTACTTTAAGTCCAGTCGTCACTGGCACCCTGTGTTTGTTGGTCGTCACTAACATCCCCAATCAAGTCCAGTTGTAATTGGCACCCTTCAACCGAACCGTGGTTAGTAATCATTATTGTTACATCCCCTGAAGTCCAGTCGTCACTGGCATCGTTAAATCCAGTTGCCATTGGTATCATGTGTTGGTCGTCACCAACCTCCCCTACTGAAGTCCAGTCGTCACTGGCGTCTTTTAAATCCAATTGTTATTGATACCTGAGTTTGGTTGTCACCAAATCCTCATAAAGTCCAGTCGTAACTGGCGCGCTCACCCAAATTGTTATTTGTGGTTGTTATTTAAATTCCCCAGTAAGTCCAGTCGTAACTGGCATTCTTATCCGGCATCACTGGTTGGTCGTCACCAAATCCCGTGAAAAGCCAGTTGTAACTGGTATGGTCGTTTATTCATTTAACATTCCATCGGTCGTCACCAATCCCACTAGCTAAAGTCCAGTTGTCACTGGCGTTCCCGTTTTCCTTATTTGTTTCCTCTGGGTTGGTAGTCACCAGTACCCCAGTAGGTCTTTGCTTTTCCAGTCTAGTCCCGGAGATCTAGTTGTCACTAGTATCCCCTGTGTGTCTGACTTTGTTCCTAGTCCATTCCTGGAGATCCCGTTTGAACTCTTCATTATAGGAAGGCCTCGTCTGATCATCCCCAGTGAGGTTGTCACCAATTTCCTTTATTCCCCATGTGAAAATTATTCTTTCCCCGGTGGAGTGCATCTCTTTCACCAGTGAACGGTTGTCCTCGTCAGGTTCCGTTTCCCAGTCGGAGTTTCTCAGATGATATCATCTAGTCACGTCTGAACTATTTGATCCCCAGTAAAGTATGTCCCTTTTCCCCAGTGAACGGTTGTCCTCGTCAGGTTCCGTTCCTCCAATCATAGTTTTATCCTCAGATGCTATCAGTTAGTCATGTCTGAACTATCTGATGCCTAGGTTTGAGTTTCTCTTCCCCAGTGCGAGTCCTTCAATAAGGACATCCTCTGTGTGTCAAGTTTCCAGAGTCTGTTCCCCGGTGGATAGCATTCTGTCTTTACCGTTTTTTTTTTTTTTGTGTGTCTTGCATTTTCAAGCATCATAAATCATCATTTAGGTCTCATAGCATTCAAGCATTGATCCTTTGCATAGCATTGGATCTAAGGTACAAAATTTTTGGTTTTTCTGTATTTAAATACCTCTCACTACGATTCCTCGAGGATTGTCATCCTCAGTTCCATCTAGTGAAGATATTTAAATAGGGGCAACTGTCATACCCCAAATTTTGACCACCTTAGATCCTCATTATCATAGTAAAATCATACATCATAAGTTTGTTTAACACTAATCCAGTTCAAGGTTTCATGTGCCAAGTTACAGATGAATTAGGGTTTCGCGCGGTGAAATCGGGAAAAAGGCATGTGTGGTTAATCAAGGTCTTGAATGAATTTGAGATGTGAGAAGGTTCAAATATGTCACATGAGGACAAGAGACAAGTCAATTTGAAGCGGGCGCATCAAAATCAAGAGCAGCGCAGTACGGGCGCCCGATTAGGGTTTTCGACTGTCGAAAAGTCAACTGTCGTTTGACTTTTGTGTTAAAAGGAATTTCAATGAGGGAATTGTGTTTCATAGAGCTCATATGGCCTAATGAAGTCTACTCAAGAAATTGCAAAGTCACCGGAGGTCCAGAACGCCCGCAGTCGACCCGGTAGCCACCGATCGATCGCGCCGGCGACGAAAAATCGACTTTTTAAATTTAAGGATTTAGACTTCAAGATGCAAAGCAAAAATGTTCCATATGTCAATATGAGACTACTCATAAATTTGGAGGGTCATTTGATCAAGGATGGAGGTGTAATCGGAAAAATCGGGAATTAGGGTTTCGAAAGGGGCCAAACCCTAACTTCCTAACCACACACCCGATTGAGGTGGTTCAAATCTCATTTGAAAGCTCTTGACAAGCTCTACAAAAGTGTCCTAGTGGTCCATAGTCAGAAAAGGCTTGGTTTTTGAGTTAGAGAAGAAAACATTACAAGAGGGGAAAAAACTTAGAATTTTTCTAAGTGTTTTACACTAAAGAACCCTAAAATCAGCCAACTTCAAGGGGATTTTTCACCTAGTTTCAAATGGAATCAAGACTTCTGGCCAACATGAAAGTTGTAGTACTATGTGAGGGCTTTCTAAAAAGTACAAGTACATCTCAAGGGGATTTATGAGCTGAGAGATACATGTGTTCAAAGTTGGCAATTTGTCACTTTTGTCCCACATTGATGAATTTTGCAAAAGCACCTCTATCACTCAAGTGGATCAATTTCAATGTTCTAAACTCCTTCTATCTGATATATTAATCATCTCAAGCAGGTTGAATCAAAGAAATAGCAAGGAGATAGCATGGAATCAAGAATTGGAAGTTCATTGCCTAAGTTGAAAAGATTGACTTTTCCAAGCATGAGGTGTAAAGGGATTTCTGCTCCAGCCACTCTACCAAGCCTCTAGGCTGTGTTTTCTCTGTAACATCATCATTCTAACTTGCCAATTGAGTTAAGGGAACAGCTAGAGATCAGAAAAGCAAAGCAAGTTGTCATTTGGAAGAAAAAATCTAAGATTTCTTCATGGTGAAGCAAAGTCACCTAGCAAGCTCCTTACTCATTTTTTCTATAAATAGGGACTTCAAAATCCTCATTTAGGACCTCAACATCATTCTGAAAATCTGTTAGAAGCAAGCACCTCACTATACCTCTCTCTCATTCACAAATTGCAAAATCTCCAAAGTTGTCAAAAATGCCCAAAAATCAGCATTTGCACTTTTGATGCTACTTTGAATTCTATACATTCCAAACCTCAAACAACCATCCATACACTCTCTAAATCATATATATGAGGTGTACCAACCATTAAACCACCCAAAAAATCATCATATCAAAAAGTCAACATTCTATGAAGCTTACTTTGACTTAAGTCCTCAAAAACCACCAAAACTTGATCCAAACACTTCCTTGATGTTTTGAACCCTTGGACACTTCAAATACAACATATGTAAGCTGTCTAAACTCTCACCATCCATCAAAAACTAACAGATTTCATTTTGACCTCAAAAGTGACTTGTTGCTTAAAGTTCAAAAAAGCCTACAACAAGAATTTGGATTTCAGCATCTCTGTTTGTTTCTCAATATCCTTGGTGTACTCAACTGATTTCCAACAGGTATGTAGTATCTATATCCTCTATGGCATCTCATTTTCATGGATTATGCATTTAAGTGCTTTTTGTGAATTTTTAGAGTTGTGTAGTGTATGTTTGGCCTTCATGAGTGTTTGGTACAAAGTTTGTTCCTGTCATACCAATATGATACCGGTTATGCTTATTACTTGTTTAAAGAGTGAGACAATACTATAATGTGGTAATCATGGATTCTTGCCAAGACTGCTAGAGTGATGGTAATGATACTGTCATAGAATAATGACTAATGCTGTTGTTGCTGTCAAAATTGTCTTCATGGTATGCTGTGAGAATAGTGTCTTGTTGCTGTTAGTTTATTTTGCTGTTAGTTTGTTCACAGGTTTGGATTTGCTTCATGTATTGGATAACAGTTTGCTTCATGTATTGATGTTAATTTGTGTCTTTAGTTTCTTTGCCAAATTGATCACATGACATGCTGCTAGTATTTATTTCATACTGCTATTGCCAAGTTCTGTCATGCATTTGCTGCCAATCTTGTTGTATGCTAGTTGTTTTCATGTTCTGGCCAAGTGTGGTGCACTTGTCTTGCTGTTGTCATAATTGATAATACCATGTCACCAAAAAAATGATTGATGAAACTCTGTTTGAAGTGTGGTTCATAGCAGCACCAAAGATCACATGTTAACACAAATGACACAAAACACACAAGCCACACAATTTTGATCTTTGCACAAAAACTGTTTTTCCATCAAAACAAATGTCACAACACATCACAATGACCATTTTAAACTTGTGTACTTGCTTGTATTGCTGAATTGAGAGTTGGTTTTGAAATTCACATTTGACACAAGCACATAAATGCACTAATCCACTCACTTTGCTCATTTTTGCACAAAACAAGAAATGATGTTTTCTATTGTTCAAGCATGATTTGAATGTCATTCGCAATATGTATATGCACTCCTTTGATTGATTTGAGCACAACATCACAATTTCACACATTGAACCAAAATATCACAAAAACACACAAAAGCACCAAAACTGGATTTTTTGCCTATGCTTGTCTTCTGTCAGAACTAATGCCTTAGACACTTTATATTGAACATGTTTAATGTGTTTAAATGCTCATTGGGTGTTAGGATTCATCATGTCAAGTTTTGCATCTTCATGTGCATTGTTATGTTTACAACTTGCATTTAACTAGCCAAATCTCATGACAATTGCTTTTTGTGGAATTTTAAGGTTTAGATCATCTTATTATCATGTACCTATGCTGTCCAAATGGTTAGAATGGTTAAACTTAAGCTGGAACTTCTTCTGTCCACTATCATGCACATGTGTTCATGTTTTGCAAAATGTTTCATCATCACATACCAACTTGAAAGTATCTGCTTGTACATGTTATCTCAGCATTTCTACAGCTCCACATGACAATATGTAATGTGTATAAATGATTCAAAACATAAAAACTTGACTGCATAAAGTTTCACATCACATTATGCTTCACACACACATAATGAACACAATTTGCAAATTGAGTGCTACATGCTTATACATGTGTTCCAGTTTAAACTTTTTCATCTGCACACACTTCATATGATATATTTAAGCTGTTAGAATGGTTAGAATCACACAAAACAATCAGAAACCAAAAATCACCTCATCATGCATTGTTATGTCATGTGATTTGCAACTTACATACAACTGTCATATTTACTCATGCCTTGGCTTCAAACTTGCTTGCTATCTGTTATATATGATATGTGTGATGTGTATGTGACCTTACTTGACTTGTAGCATGAGTATACCAAGCTGTTCATTTCAATTTGCATTTCAAAAAGTCCAATTTTGTACCCTATCGGGTTTTGAAGAGGAAAAGGAATTTCAGAAAACCAACACCACCATCCTCTTCCTCTCATTTTTCTACCCAATTTACATATAAAATTTGTCTCGATCCGATGAGCGGTTAGTGAGATACGGTATAAAACGTATTTGGTTTCGATTATGTTTCCATGCATTCAAAACACACACACACACCAGTCAGCGTTTTTTTCACTAGGTGAACAATTTGGAAAAACTAACATCACCATCCTCTTCCTCTCATTTTTCTACCCAAGATCCATATAAAATTTGCCTCGATCCGATGAGCGGTTAGTGAGATACGGTATAAAACGTATTTGGTGTTGATTATGTATTTTGCCCAGCCATGATTCAAAACGAGCCTTGTATACATATTGTTTCCATTTGATTAATGCATGTAACAGCCGCCCCAGCGGTAAGAACATGCGCGCAATTATACCTTTCACCATCATGACCAGGGTTCGATCCGGGTGGAGGTCGAACCCTTTTATTATTTTTCCTATTTTTGTACATAAACTTCAAAAATTCGTAACTCTCTCATTTTTTATCGTTTTTCACCCGTTCTTTTTTCATTGTGTTTATTTTAATGTGTACTTTCATGTCATAATTTTATTTTCCATGTTTGATTATTTTTTCACCACGTTTTATGGTGCGCAATCCGCGCGTCAACGGTACTAACCCTATTTGGTTGCAGATGAAATTTAGAAGGTTTCCTCTTGTGTTTTCTCAGGAAAATTGATTGTTATCATATCTATATATGTTTGTCAACATGTTAGAATTTTTACCTTGAATTATTTTTATATTTATCTCATCTGTCTGTTAACGGTATTCCAGGTGCGAACTGTCGTCACGGTTCTCGTACCAAAACAATTGCTCTGATTGTCATCATTGCTTTCCATCTTTAATCTTTGTATTTAGTTGTCACCATGAATGTTTGAATGATGTTTGTATTTTATTTTATCCCTAAGCGACGGAGCTCGTTAGCTTTCGTCCAGTTGCCGACAATACTCCCTTTTATTATTTTTCCTATTTTTGTACATAAACTTCAAAAATTCGTAACTCTCTCATTTTTTATCGTTTTTCACCCGTTCTTTTTTCATTGTGTTTATTTTAATGTGTACTTTCATGTCATAATTTTATTTTCCATGTTTGATTATTTTTTCACCACGTTTTATGGTGCGCAATCCGCGCGTCAACGGTACTAACCCTATTTGGTTGCAGATGAAATTTAGAAGGTTTCCTCTTGTGTTTTCTCAGGAAAATTGATTGTTATCATATCTATATATGTTTGTCAACATGTTAGAATTTTTACCTTGAATTATTTTTATATTTATCTCATCTGTCTGTTAACGGTATTCCAGGTGCGAACTGTCGTCACGGTTCTCGTACCAAAACAATTGCTCTGATTGTCATCATTGCTTTCCATCTTTAATCTTTGTATTTAGTTGTCACCATGAATGTTTGAATGATGTTTGTATTTTATTTTATCCCTAAGCGACGGAGCTCGTTAGCTTTCGTCCAGTTGCCGACAATACTGTTCCTCCAAAGGAAGGCTGTCCACTTGACTGTCAATGTCTTGGACCAAAATCTCTGCTATCCCTTGACTTTGTTAAGTCACCTTAACCCTAGACTAGAAGCCTTTAGACTTTGCTTGAAGTCTAAGAAACCCACCCATACTAGGAGTGTTCTTCAACTAGAACCCTAGGAAAGAGTTCGTCAACTCTGTGTAAGAATCATCGTCATGATTTCTTACTTCCCCCTTTTACAATTTAGTTTAGGGAGTTTTGTCAAACTCCACACAAACATCGTCATGTTTGTTCCCCTTTGAACCTTGATCATCATCAAGTGTTCTTTTCCCTTGTGAGGTGAACTACGATTGCTCTGATTCTATCCTAGTCAGGATACGTAGGCAGAAGGTGCGATACCTTTGCGAGCAAACTTAGAAAACCACTTAGGCCTTTATTTTACTTTTATTCCCAACTCAAACCATAGTGCACAATTCACAAACTTTAGCAATTAATTAAACAAAAGGTTCCTGTAGAGTACTACAGATATTTAGGGTGCTAATACCTTCCCTAGATATAACCAACCCCCGAATCCCCGAATCTCTTAAAAGCGTTGTTGTCACATCGCGCAAAAGGTTCTTTCTTTCTTTAGACCTATCCTTTGGATAAATTAAAGACCGGTTGTAAAAGAAATAAGGTTCAAGTTAATTAATAGCTTGATATCAAATTTTCACCGCAACAGTGAAGAACACTTGAGGAATGCTGATCAGAAAGACGCTTGAAGGTTTCTTCACTGATGATTCTTGACGAACGGTTGAAGGCTGGTCGGAGGAAGATGACGTTTATTGGTTGAATCTGGCAGTTTCTTGGTTTTAGGTGACGAAAGTTAGAGGAGGAGGATGAAGAATGATCGTTTCTGGGTTTATTGAACTTTCCGATGATGAAGATCAGAGGAAGAAGATGGAGGTTTGATCGGGGAAGAAGAGATGAAGAGGATGAAGAATGATCGAGTTCTGGGGATTTCTGGGTGTTCTCCGGCGAAGTCCATGGTGGCCGCCGGCCATGCATGCCGGCCGGTGGGGAGAACGGTGAGAGGCTGTGGGGCGTACGCGTGGCGTAGTTAGTGGAGGGGTGCGTTGCATGGGTGCCACGTGGGTGTGGCGTGGCACTGAGAGAGTGAAGGTGAAAAGTGAGGTGTGGCGTGATGGTGAAGAAACGTGGGGCCATCCTCTTTGCAACACGTGGCTTGTTGATGCATTTATACTGAGCTTTGTTTGGACGCTTCTGGAAGATGCTGGAAAGTGCTGGATTATTTCTGGACAAAAACTGGACTTGGCATTGAACTGATTGGGCTTTGGACTAGGAAATTGGTCCCTGCGAAAATCATTAAGAAAAATCCAAAAAAACTGCATAAAAAGAATTAAAACAAGATTAAAACTAAATGAGCTAAACCTAATTAACTATAAAAAGACTCAATTAACTAAATTGAACGTTAAGACTACTCTAATTACTTTTAGAACTCAATTAATCTAATTAACTCCTAAACCAATAATACTCTGAAAAATCTAATAAACCCCCTAATAAATCTCTAATAAAACTATTCTATTTACTTAAATTCTATAAAAGAAAATGAAAGAAAAACCTATTTATTTCTATATTAAAAAAGACTATTAAATTCTATACTATTTAAAAGAAAATATTCAAAAATCAATTAATATTCTAAAAATCTATATTATTTATATCTAAAATTAAAAACATTTAGTTCCTACTAATCCTATTATTTATTATTCTAAAACATTATATCCTAAAAAACTATTTATTAAAGAAAAAATCTATATTAAAAAGATTAAAAAGCTATTTAAAACTATTTAAAAACTATTAATATTCTGAAAAATTCTATAAACTATATAAAAAAAATTAAAACCTATCAATATTCTATATCTAAAAATATATTCAAAAATTCAATTAATATTCTAAAAATGAAAAATGCTATTTATTTCTATAAAATTCTAAAAAAGATTAAAACTATTAAAAATATCTAAAAATGGCCAATAAAATCCAGAAAAATCACAATAAATCCCAGAAGAACAAAATAAGCACCGAACGACACATAAGACTGCGAGAGCGCACCAAAATAGCCGGTAAGAATAAACGGGCACCAAAATATCCCAAAAATACGATTCTATCTATCTAAACTGACTAAAGACACCTGAGACGCGAGACGAGAGATGTGATCCCGATAAAATCAAAACAAATGAGAAATGCACGGTATGCAACATGCAGATGCGAATGCGATTATGCATCGAAACATAGGACCAAATACGAGACCCAGTTGGTCAAATTTTAGGGTGCAACAGCTGCCCCTATTCAAGCGGCTTGGACCTGAATGGTTGAAGAGCGCTCAGCCTTCAAACATTCAAAGGTAGATGACGGTTGAATACAAATGGAACCCTGAAATTTGCCAACCGCGGGAATATACTGCAAAACTGCTTGAGGAATAGCCTCCAATGAACTGAAGTTTGGTTGTCACGGCAACAACTGGTCAATTTTCTGATAAATTTTCTTCTCCTTCTCAACACCTGTGTGACGCCACAAGTATTGAAATAATGCTTCGCAAAGCAAACACCTTCCCATCTGTTATGGGATCTTTTCTGGTCAACTCGCAGTTCACTGTGAACTTGAGGACAATTCTCCTGGGGAATTCTGAATGGAACTGCCTGGCACCTATTTTGACGAAGGCGGCAGCTTCAGAAGTCTGATATATGTCAATCTTCGTTGTTGTTGTTGTTTTTTTTTTCCGATGCTGACGTAACAACCAAATGTGAAGAATCACTCCGCTGGGGGAGACGAGAAGCTTAACCACACCACTATGCAGGTGAACAAATTCGAAATCCAATAGGTAACCATCCTGGTCCATGTTTCGACATGCGTATGTTTAAGACTGATGCAATGCCCTATATGACATGTAAATGCTATGCGTTCTGTTGGAAAATGCGATGCCCAGACGACATGGATATACTATATGCTTGATAGATGCAATAACGATATATGCAAATGCTAATGCAGGCTCGCGCTGCCAGAGAACACCAGGTCTGAAAACCACTTGGCAAAATAAATGCCGAAGATAACGTCAACTCTACTGGGGACGAACTGAAGTCACAGAATTGTCTCAGCAAAATAAATGCTGGAAACGGGAAACCAAATCCGCTGGGGATAACCGTTCTGCTGGAGAAATGAAAAGGCAACCCTGCTTGGCGACTTCACTGGGGAAAGAAAAACAACTCTGCTCGGGGATGATCCCTTCAAACCATTGGCAACTGATTGTGTTTTGCGGGGATTGACCCAAACTGGGATTGATTACGCGCAGCACTGCTGAAAATGCCCCTACTATCACGGATATCAATCTTAATCTGCTGAGGATTACTTCTGATCCTACTCTGATACGGGGTAGCAATACAATCTCAATGCTTCTGGGGATAATAAGCAACTTTCGTCTGCTGAAGAGTAGCAATTCTGATTTAACAACATCCACAAGGAACTCAAACATTACTCGGAGCATTGGCATCCGTCGAGCTTCGTATCGGGGAACATGACAACATGCGGGTCATTGGGAATTACCGTGTCAGATACCTTTAGGTTTTTTGTTTTTCTGGTTTAGGATAAACACGGATTATGTACACAGTGGAAGATACAAGAAATACTAGACGAGAACTAGCATTCAGGGTAGACTACCAAACGAGAACTGATAGGAAAATAGGTTAGGAAAATTGGACAAACATTGATTTTTGTTTAGACATCAGACGGGGCTGGCTAGATAACAGACTGGGGTGTAGACAACCAGGCAAGAAGTGGCTGAAAGCTGACGTACACCAGACGAGAACTGGTATAACACATGAAGAAACGGTGACCAGACGAGAACTGGTTACAATAAACTGCACCGGACGGGAACTGATGCTTACAATAAACTGCAACAGACGAGAACTGATGCTTACGGAAGGGTGGGCCAGACGAGAACTGGTTACCGGTTTGCCAGGCGAGAACTGGACTTTGGGAATGACTGGTTACTGACACGCGACAGTTTTAGACTGCAGGATAATGATCCAACGACAACACGGCCTTTTTATTTGAAAGGTTTAGGTTTTGATAAGGGTATTGACATGATTCCCCGATATTCAACTCTGGCTGGGGATAAACAGACTGGCTTGAACAACTTGCCCCAGTACACTCAGCTGGGGATAAAAAGACTGGCTTGCACAACTTGCCCCAGTACAATTCCTGAGATTACCGCTCTGAATAGCTTGCTACGAGACGACTTCGAGAATATTTGCCCCGGTATCTGTACAACAACAACATTCAACCTCCATTAGACACCTATCACCCTGACTGGTTTCATCATTTTGGAACTGACTTGCCCCTGAATGAGCGTTCTAGCGACTTAACCTGATCTGATTATCCACCCGAAATATTTGCTTTCAAATCTCAACGCTCTGCCTAGCTGCCCCTGATTGGCTCTCGAGAACACTCCTTTCTGATCAACTGCTTCTCAAACAAACTGCCCCTGATCCACTGAAGCTTCGGGACTTGTCCTCAGACTAACTGATACTGAACTTACTGGAAGTCAATGCCCCTGATTCACTAGGCTTCACAACATACACCATTCTGGTTCAGACTGCTGAATTACTCAGTCCTGCTCGACGATTCCCTGGTGGAATTTCTTTCATGCCAACTACTAACCTGCAATTAAAAATCGTCTGTCTACGAATGGTAATCTTAATGCAGCGTTTATGCAGATTTTGAAAAAATTTGAGCTGTCACTCATTTACATGCATATGATTCTGAGTGACGAATGAACCAAAGTTCAAACGTAGTGCTTACGTGGTCGGTGAAAAATGCGATAAGGATGTGACTAGCAAGTCAAGAAGGAGTCAGGTTACTCAACCTTATCGTCATGCGCTTCAGACTAACCCTACCTCAATTAGGTCTTTTAAGGGTTGTATCATGGTCGGGTTCACGGTTCGTGAAACAAAGGATATTTGGCTCAAATTTTGATTTGTACCCACCCCGTCTATGTGATGACCTCCGATCCTAAGGTTCAGTTAACCTGGCACAAGCACTCGCCTCTTCGAGAAGTATGTTGAATGGTAAGAACCACAATTAAGGAATTCACAAGCTTTTCTTCTAGAGCGATAGTTACTCCTTCTTCGCTTTCGGTGTCTGTGTACACGACTTTGTGATTTGCTGGGGAAAATTTTCTTTTTAATCCCTCTTTTTCATTCTTTTGATTCCCTAATTTTTGCCTGGACTGACTCATTTTGAGTTCTTTTCGTTTTTCATTTTCTTTTGAAGTCCAGCGGGATGCCCTGATTTTTGCCTAAGTATTAGCTTTCTCATCTTTTTTCCTTCTTACTTAGCGGGCTTTCTTTCTTTGTTTTGGAACAAAGTCGTGTGACACCGGTTGTCTTGATTGCTCCGAAAGGATTGTAACTGTCTTACTCCTGATTGGTGAGATTTGACCTCTTGAAAGGTATAAACTGATTGGTCCTCGAAAGACAACACTCCTCTGTAAGACTTGAATGCTCGGTCAAGCTAACTGACGACTACCCTGCCCCGGGTTAAGATGTGAGGGTTAAAAAGGTCCGAAAAAACTTCTACTTCCTGGCTCGAAGTGGTTAACAAGGGACTAACTCCTTATATCTCCAGTATTTAGGGGATTTGAAACAATGCCTTGTACATCATCGGTAAGGTCTTATCTGAAAACATACAATCATCGGTTATGAGTATCAGTTTCGTCATCCTCCCTCTAATCTTTGCTAGTCACAGTGATAAAGTGGCGTGAATAAAAATGCAAGTGTCAGTGCAATGCAGTAAATGAGCGACAGCGACATGATTAATTCAGAAAAATGCATAGTCACTTTATTATTATCACCATTCGAAACATACAATTTTTAAAAGCAGGTAGTAACTAACAGAAAAAGAAACTACAAATGCAAATGATGTATAGTCTGAGAACTGCCAATGCTGAGGCGCCCGCCTGTCTGAATCACTGGCTTCTTTGCTGGAGAATACTTTCCGAATCTACGAGCTTAGACAGCTGAGCGGTTGGGATGAACAAACAGAAACCCTTCTCGAAAGGAAATGCGATCCTGATCAATCAACTGCTGTACCTTTGCCTGAAATGCTTTACAATCTTCTGTCGAATGCCCCGGAGAGCCACCATGATAACCACACTAAACGTGGGGATTGTACCCAGGAGGGTAAGGTTCTGGGACTGGCTTAAGAGCTTTAGGTTCCACCAAAGACTTCTGGATCAGAGATGGTAGCAACTGGCTGTACGACATAGGCACTGGGTGAGAAGGAGCTTTCCTTCGTTCCAAGTTGTTGCGAGGTCGATTCTGGTTCTGACGCTGATTCTGGTAACCTCGGCCACGAGTTCGCTGCTTTGCAATGGAAGCGACATAAGATTCCTGATATGGTGCCCCAGGCACAACTGTCTGTTCAGTATAACAAGCCACGGGAGGTACTGATCTCTGATAAGATGATGAACCAACAAAATTCACTGATTCGCTTCGAGGATATTCAACCTTTGGCATGACTGAGTTGATCACAACTTCTTCTTCACTCTGATAGTCACAAGGATATTCAATTTCACCAGCTTGATCATATGAAGTAATCTGAATTTTCCCAATTCTTATGGAGTACTCGAGGCGTTCTCCTAATGCTACCACGTCAGAGAAACTTGCCGGAATTCCGAGCAATCTTTTGAAGTACGGATATTGTAGGGAATCTACAAACATGCTTGCCATCTCTTGATCTAACATCGGTGGACGCACTCTAGCGGCAAATTCTCTCCATCTCTGAGCATATTTCCTGATAGGTTCATTGATCTCTTGAGACAACTCTTGCAAATGCATGCGATAGGGAGCTATGTCTAAATTGTAATTGTACTGCTTCAGAAAAGCTCTGGCTAAATCCGTCCATGATTGAATCTGATTCCTCTCTAACTGCATATACCACCTCAAAGATGCCCCAGTCAGACTATCTTGAAAGCAATGGATCATCAATTTGTCATTTCGCGCAAACGCAGTCATTCTTCGACAGAACATCATCAAATGCAGCTTCGGACAGCTATCTCCCGTGTACTTTTCGAACTTCGGCACTTTGAACTTGTAAGGCAACACCAGGTCAGGAACCAAACACATGCCTACAGCATCCAGGTTAACAGCATCTTTGACTTTCAAAGCTTTCATTTGCTCTTCCAACACTCAGAGTCTTCTACCATCGTCAAGAGCTCTTGGATCTACCATCCCAGCCGTTGGAATATCTCTTCGGTAATTCATCACAAGGAAAGCAACACCTTGATTGTTAACAGGAGGAGGACGCTCATTCCGGGCAACAAACTGCTCATGTCGATCTCGGTTCTCAACAGAAGGCTGTACAACTTGGTCTGCAGCAACGTTGTTCTCTTGCGGGAAGTCTTCCATGGAATCATACAGAGGGTTGGACGCCATAGTGAACCCTGTCAAGGTGTTAGGAGACTGGAAATTGCCTTCAGACATGGCTACCAATAGTCTTCAGCTGACTTCGATGCTTGATTCTGCTCAAATCTACTCAACCCCTAGGTCGGTCCTCTGACAATCAACAGCTGCTCAAATCCAAACTCCGGGTAATCACCTTCAGGAAACAAAGGCTGGATCAGAACTCTGGCTAGCTGGAGGATAATATGCAATGCAACACTGATATGCACATGATATGCAAAATGCAGCAAACACGGGACCACGGCCCCCACACAAATCTGAATACTATTGCGCTGCTGACGGAGACGTTCTCTGAAGAGAAGACCATAATAACGGGTAGGTTGGAAGTCAAGTTTCCTGCACAAAAAAACCCCCCACTCACAGGTATGGACCTATATCTGACAAGGTACGACATCCTATGCGGTCGTCAGCGTCACAGACTTTCAAGACTGACGATACGATTCCCAGAAGGAGTGGCATCATCAAGTCCTGAAGAGGCCTCACTTATCTAACTTCCAAATGATCGGTTCCCAGAGTCGACAATCCAACTAACCAGCTACCCGATCCACCCAAAGGGTGGGACAAGAGGCCAACCAGAAGAACCTCGTCTGAGCGTAGATTTCGCGGGACACTAGTACAAGCAAAGCCGGTACGCGCCCACTAATCTCTACTCTAAGTCTAAGGTGCACTCCAAGCCCAGGTCCGGCTTATCTCTCTTCATAGAATACCCGTAACACCCCAACAGCAACAGATAATACCAATAAATAAGCCCCAATAGCCAAGCAAACAAGCGATAGGATTGACTCTCTCTTAGGGGACGTTGGATCCCACATGCATAAGAACTATCGCAGTCCTTAGCAGCCAGGGGACGTTGGATCCCCAGCAGATACTCGCATAGGGAACTATCGCAGTCGCCAGCAGAGTCGCCAGCTGTCGCTACTGCGAAAATCGGCGCCGGCTGACAGAAGAGTCGCCACCGTGCGTTATTTATCCCTCAGAGCGGGAAAGGAAACGCTCGAAGTAAACCTCGCAAAAAACGGGGAAAGGTATGGTCATCGCAACCAAAACCTGGGTTCGGGAGTCGGTTACGCAAGGGGAAGGTATTAGCACCCCTCACGTCCATCGTACTCGATGGGATCCACGCTTGCTTGGGTTGTCTAAAGGATGCAAAACAATCTATCTACGGCTGCTAAATCTAAACGGGAGGGAATTGACTCGATAGAGCGTCGCACTCTACGCCTACGTATTCTCAAGGGAGAAAGTCAGAGTCAACGTAGTTCGGGACTACAGGGAAAAATGGCTCGCCAAGACCTCGCGTCTTGTGCCTACGTACTTCCACTGCATGGAAGATCAGAGCTTTACGTAGTTCAGACTAACTACGGCTAAACAAAACATTCTCACACAGCAGTGAGAAAAACAACTGGCTTCAAAGGTCGGGAACCTATGGGCAAAACTATGGTTTGGTCTCAAATGCACTTGGGCAAGAGAGAAACAGGGTTACAATTAGTCGTCAGCGGGAAGGTCTCGATCGCACAGCAGCGAGAGAACAGAAAGTCAGTCGTTAGTGTGCTCGCTAGGATATCGCATCCTATGCCTACATATTCTCGTCTGGTGCGAGAAATCAGAGCAGCTGTAGTTCGGCTACTTCAGGACCACAGCTCAAATCTCGTTTTATTAACATTCTGAAAAATGATTACAATGAGTGAATACTGAAAATAACTCTCCTAGGAAACGCTATCCTATCCTATCCTGAAAAATCGAATGAAAAAGTCCCCTAACAAGTGGACATTCTAAACTATCCTAAAATCGTAAAATAATCTCTATGAAAATATATCCTAAAAGAAAATGCACTCTAAAAAATATTAAGTCTATACTAATATTTTTTATTCTTTTTCCTCCTTTTCTTTCTTATTTTTTTCACATATTTTTCTCTTTATTTTTCTCTATTTTTTTCATATTTTTTCTATATTGTTTCATATTTTTTCTATATTTTTCTCCTCTTTCTTTTATTGTTTTTTCCTTGAATATCAATATATTTCTTTTTATGAATATTTCTTTTCTTTCTTCAAAATATTTTCCCATATTTCTTTTCTTTTTCTTTTTTTTTTTCAATATGTTTTTCTATTTATTTTTTCCTATGAAACAATATATGCAAAAAATATAAAAGAAAAGAAAAATAAGGGGAGGGGGTATGCTGGTTACAGGGGGTTATATAAGAAAATAAAAAAAAACTGCAAATGAAATTGGGCCCAGCCCAGAAAAATAGCACAAACAAAAAAAAAGCTGGGAGGGGGGTGTGCTACTGAAGCTGGGAGTGTTGGCCAGAGGTTCCAATGGGCTTGGGGACGGCCCATTACACACACGCAGGGGGTGGATGCCCAAACAATGGGGTGTAACTGCCAAAAAACATTGGGCTTCAGGCCCGGAACCCCCCTGGGTCCAACATCCTCCTTCACTCCCTTTCCACCCGAAACCCTAATCTTCCCCTAATCCTTCTCGCCTTCCTCCGCCGCCGTCTTCCTCGCTCAGACTCCCTCATCTCTCAATCTTCTCAACCATTCTTGCAAAGAAACAACAATACATTAACCAAAATGACTCCATCGACCTGGCATCTGGATACGCACACCACCATGACTCGAGAATCTTGATGATTTCTGGAGTTGGAAGATCGTGGATGAAGAACCTTGTTGATCTGACGAGTCTGGAGAACGACGTTGTTGTGGTTGAGAACCTTCGAAGATTTGGTACGAAATCGAAAGGATGATGAAGCTCTTGTGAGGAAAATTCTGGAGATGAGGACGATAGGTTCACTACTCTCCTTGATGGAGATCTGATACATGCAAAGTAACGGAGCTTGCATGTTCTTGATTGTTTGAATGGGCGTTGATGAGATCTGGAAAAAAAAAACTGTAGCCGGACGAAGATGTTGATGAGCGAGGACTCGTTGACCTCATGAAGCTTGGAGGAGATCTTCTGATTTGGATAACGTTGAAGGTTGAGGATCTATGGAGATCTACTGAAGTGGTGGAAGAACTCGTTGAGGCTTCATGGAGATTGGATGAAGTTGACGTCCTGGGGAGTTTTTCTGGGAAACGATGTTGAAGGTTGAATTTCTGAGAAACTTTCTGTTGAAGGTGAATTCTGGAAATGAGCATGACTGATGGAGATTGTTGATGATTGGTGAAGAACACTTGAGGAATGCTGATCAGAAAGACGCTTGAAGGTTTCTTCACTGATGATTCTTGACGAACGGTTGAAGGCTGATCGGAGGAAGATGACGTTTATTGGTTGAATCTGGCAGTTTCTGGGTTTTAGGTGACGAAAGTTAGAGGAGGAGGATGAAGAATGATCGTTTCTGGGTTTATTGAACTTTCCGATGATGAAGATCAGAGGAAGAAGATGGAGGTTTGATCGGGGAAGAAGAGATGAAGAGGATGAAGAATGATCGAGTTCTGGGGATTTCTGGGTGTTCTCCGGCGAAGTCCATGATGGCCGCCGGCCATGCATGCCGGTCGGTGGGGAGAACGGTGAGAGGCTGTGGGGCGTACGCGTGGCGTAGTTAGTGGAGGGGTGCGTTGCATGGGTGCCACGTGGGTGTGGCGTGGCACTGAGAGAGTGAAGGTGAAAAGTGAGGTGTGGCGTGATGGTGAAGAAACGTGGGGCCATCCTCTTTGCAACACGTGGCTTGCTGATGCATTTATACTGAGCTTTGTTTGGACGCTTCTGGAAGATGCTGGAAAGTGCTGGATTATTTCTGGACAAAAACTGGACTTGGCATTGAACTGATTGGGCTTTGGACTAGGAAATTGGGCCCTGCGAAAATCATTAAGAAAAATCCAAAAAAACTGCATAAAAAGAATTAAAACAAGATTAAAACTAAATGAGCTAAACCTAATTAACTATAAAAAGACTCAATTAACTAAATTGAACGTTAAGACTACTCTAATTACTTTTAGAACTCAATTAATCTAATTAACTCCTAAACCAATAATACTCTAAAAAATCTAATAAACCCCCTAATAAATCTCTAATAAAACTATTCTATTTATTTAAATTCTATAAAAGAAAATGAAAGAAAAACCTATTTATTTCTATATTAAAAAAGACTATTAAATTCTATACTATTTAAAAGAAAATATTCAAAAATCAATTAATATTCTAAAAATCTATATTATTTATATCTAAAATTAAAAATATTTAGTTCCTACTAATCCTATTATTTATTATTCTAAAACATTATATCCTAAAAAACTATTTATTAAAGAAAAAATCTATATTAAAAAGATTAAAAAGCTATTTAAAACTATTTAAAAACTATTAATATTCTGAAAAATTCTATAAACTATATAAAAAAAATTAAAACCTATCAATATTCTATATCTAAAAATATATTCAAAAATTCAATTAATATTCTAAAAATGAAAAATGCTATTTATTTCTATAAAATTCTAAAAAAGATTAAAACTATTAAAAATATCTAAAAATGGCCAATAAAATCCAGAAAAATCACAATAAATCCCAGAAGAACAAAATAAGCACCGAACGACACATAAGACTGCGAGAGCGCACCAAAATAGCCGGTAAGAATAAACGGACACTGAAATATCCCAAAAATACGATTCTATCTATCTAAACTGACTAAAGACACCTGAGACGCGAGACGAGAGCTGTGATCCCGATAAAATCAAAACAAATGAGAAATGCACGGTATGCAACATGCAGATGCGAATGCGATTATGCGTCGAAACATAGGACCAAATACGAGACCCAGTTGGTCAAATTTTAGGGTTTGTAAGGGTTTGAAGTTTTTAGGACTATTGGCGCGGCGGCCAAACGGCTAGACCTAATCCTTCGGAGGGATAAAACTGTAAAAAAATGTGAAAATATGACAAATCATTATATGGAGGAATAATTAAGGTACATAAATAAGAAAAGTAATAAAGGCAGAGGGTATAAAGAAACAAAGAAACATTTCTGAAAACATGAAGAATATGAAAATATGTAATGACACTTAGGATGAAGTGAGGGAGGAAAATAGTGTGGGGTTGTGGCCACCACAAGCACATCTCAACCTTGAGCATGCACATGAAATGCCAAAAGAAAGAAAAGTAATAAAAGGGTACATAAAATGACACGACAAACATCAAACATCAGGAGTTCCTTACGAAAAGGTTTTAATTTTTTAATATTTTAATTATAAAAAAGAGGTTTTAATTTTTTAATAAAAAATATTTAAGTTAAAATTATATAAAAAAAATTAAGTTTAAATTATAAAAAAAAAGTTTTTGGGGGAAAAGTCTTTTCAGTTTTTTTTAGAACAAAAAAGACTTTTCATCCCAAAAAAAGGCTTTTCAGTTTTTTGGGAAAAGGTTTTTGGGAACAAAAAGTTTTTTTTTTCTTCGAAACAAAAAGGCTTTTCAGTTTTTAAAAAAGGTCTTACTAAAAAAAAGGTTTTAATAATAAATAAAAAAAAATGGTTTTGATTTTAAAAAAAGGTTTTGTTAAAAAAGGGTTTTGATATTAAAATCTACGGATCTAAATACACATGGAGATTAACATGGCAAAATATGCACATAAATATGAAAAAGCAAAAGGTTTAGTAATTTAACGGACCTAAACACATTAACATGACAAAATATGCACATAAACATGAAAAGGCAAAAGGTTTAGTAATTTAACCTACGAAGCGGAGGTTTGCTTCGGTAAATGTGAAAAAGGTTTGAATAAGGGAACACTAGAGAGCTCCAATCCTTCTGACGAGTTGTGGGAACGACCGCCTTTCTTCTCTGGGGATCTCCTTTGTTTCTCCCTCTCTCTCTCCTCTTTTCTGAAGAAAACCTTCTGACCCACTTTTTTCAACAAAGCAACACATGTATATATAGGGAACAAATTAGGGTTAACACCAAATTGTCAATAATGTCCCTAAAGCCCATTTTAAAGCCCAAACTAAATAATTAGTTAAGAAAAAATAAAATTTAAATAATTTAAAATAATTAAAATAAACTTAAAATAAAAACTAATAATCCTATTGATTCCTAAAATCAAAAATATTATAAAAAGAACAAAATTTTTTCTAATATTTTTTATTTTATGATTTTTTGGATATTTTTATGAATAATTTAGAAAAAAGTGAAAAAAATAATATTTTAAAAAATGATTTAATTAAAATACGAAAATAATAATTAAATAATAATAAAAAACTATTTTTGTTATTTTTTAATGAAAGATAGAAAAATTTAGAGTAAAAATAATAAAAAACAAAAAGTGACAAAGGTGAGATTCGAACTCTCAACCTCTCACACTCACAACTCCTTACACATGTCCTCTTGCCAATTGTGTCATTTTTACTTTTTAGAAAAAAAATGCATGTCATATGATATTTACCTGCAAAAAGTCAAACGACTACACAAATTTGTTAGTAATTGATTAAATGCAATAAAAATGCAATGAAATGCGACGACAAATCTTAGGGCAAAATTTGGGGTATTACAGAATGCATCTACGTCGTCGTCGCTGCTCTAATAAGATGAGAAGCGTTTGAAAAACCCTAAAGACCAACAGTTGCCAACAACCCCTTTTTGTTTCGTTTTGAGTTTTCAATTATTTTATCCGTTCTATTTCTTTTCCTCTTATAATTAGTTATTTCATTAGTCATTATGTTTGCTTTGGGGTCATAGTTACAACGTTAATTATCCATTATGCTTCTGTTATATTTATTTGCTTTTGTAAGCTTAAAACGAAACGTCATATATTTTAAGGAAATCACCATGTAGCATTTTGCTTTTAAAAAAAGTGAAGGATAAGGATAAAACATTTTTTACATTTTTAATAATAACGTTTCTTTTAGATATTAAAATTAAAACAGTTTTTAGATAAGAAATACTGGTGGTTTCAAGATTTAGATAACTTTCTTTTTAAGCAAATTAAAATATTTTTCTATAGTTAAATAAAAAACAAAAATCAATTTTAGGTAGAAATGTTAATATTAAAATAATTGCTCCGAAAAATACAAAAATTAAATTTCTTTTAAAATTAACAATTCAAAACGAAGTTTTGACTTAACTGCTTCAATTACTGTCTAACTCCCGTCATTTGGTTTCATTTCAGTTTATCAATAGTTATGCGAGTAGTTGTCGCAAGTGGTTACTTTTGCTATTTTAGATTTGTAATTTACGCGAAGATGTGGTCGCGGTTTATTTAGTTTGTTTCCATTTTTAGAGTCGGTTGTAATGTAACGCGAGGTTATCGTCGCAAGTCCGTTTAATTCTGTCTCGTTCTACATTTTCTCATATTTCAATAACTGCCATGCATGATTTACTGTTTAATTTCCGACCCTCCGAAGGAATTAGGATTAACAGTTTGACCGTCGAGTCAATAGTCTTAACCCTTTGGACCATTTCCAACCCTAATAGTTTAAGCGTCCCGCCGTGGACGAAAACACCTTTTACCCTAGCTTTTAGGTCAAAGAGCCGCCGTGCTCTGCTTTAGGGTTTCCCGCCGTGGAATCCCTAAATTTTCAATTGACAAATTCAACATAGAAATAGGAGTTTCAAGACTCCACGTAAGCGTGTCCTTAAGATACGTTTATTCCCCATTGAAACCTTGACCACAGTCAAGAAGTTTCTAACCTCCCTTTCGGAGGAGAACTACAATTACTCTGATTTCATTCCCTATCCAGGATACGTAGGCACAAGATGCGACATCTTGCCGAGTAAACTTAGGACTAACCCTTAGGTCTTTAGGTCACTCTATCCCTTAGCTCAATATATATTAAAGCAGATAATGAATAAAAATAAAAAAGCATACAATAAACAAAAGGTTCCTGTAGAGTACTACAGAAGTTTAGGGTGCTAGTACCTTCCCTAAGCTTAACCAACCCCTTACCTAGGTCTCTCCCCGCATTGTGTTTACGATGCAAAAATAGGTTTTCCCTCTTTTGACCTTTTCCTTCGGATAAATCAAAGAGCGGTTGTGAATTAAGAATTGTGATTCAAACTAATTAATAGTTTGATATCCTATTTCCACCGCAACACAAGGTACTAATGAATTGTTGAACAACATGTTTAACATTGTCCCACAACAAAAATCACACACACTTGAAGTGAGGCATCAAGAAAGACTCATAATGAGTATGAAGCCACCCAAACAAAGAGAGATGAGGTCCATCGGTCAAAGGATTGACATATGAGTATGAAGCACACGGCTCCTCCTCAGATCCTTGAAGGAGACCGCAGAAGTCATGGTCCTTCCTCAGCTCAGGAAGAAACTCACCTGAGAAAGGTAATTTTGAAGCACCCGATGTTAGTAAGAATCCTTGAGAGCAAGATCCAGAAGTACACTGAGAATCCACCTAAGCTGGGCGATTATGACAAAAAAGAAGATCGTGACGAGCATGTGCATATCGTAAATAACCTCTTGAGTTACTTCAGCATCGATGACGCGTCCATGTGCAAGCTATTTGTGTTAAGCTTGATCGAGTCTGCCTGATTGTGATTCGGTGGTGTGCTCGACATAAGTATCAACTATTGGGCGGACTTCTGTGAAATGTTTTCTACTCATTTCAATTCCTAGAAGCAATTACATATTACGTAAGCCTCCCTGAATGGGATCATCCATGGAAACAAAGAGATCTTACGATCTTACATTGAATGATTCACGCAGGTCTCGATTGAGGTGAAAGGGACTCAAGAAGGTCTTCAATGCTAGATCTTTAAAACAAACTTCTAAAAGACCATCCCTTCTAGTAGAACTTAGGAAAGAAGGAAGTAAATTTCGTCCAAGAAATGTTAACTGTGGAACAACCTTACATGCTCCTAAAAGAGATGTTAACCACATGTTTCAAGCACCCTGCCTCTATCAAATCCCATTCTAGTTTCCCAAATGTGAAGGAGTCCCCTTCTAGTAGAAGTTAGGAAAGAAGGAAGTAAATTTCGTCCAAGAAATGTTAACTATGGCACAACCTTACATGCTCCTAAAAGAGATGTTGACCACACGTTTCAAGCACCCTACCTCTATCAAATCCCATTCTAGTTTCCCAAATGTGAAGGAGTTCCACTGACATCGAGATGACTCATATCATGGTATTTTGGGGAAGTACGAAAGGCACACCCCTCAAATGGTATTCTGGGAGAAGATTTATCAAAAATATGCAAATATTGAGTTTCAAAAAGAAGGAACCCAACCTCCTTACCCCGTGAGAGAGACACCCCAGACGAAAAAATCAAAGTTCTACCATATCCACTAGAGCCATGACCATAAAACAAATGATTGCATTCATCTGAAGGATTCCATTGAAGGACTGATCAAGGGGGGTTGTTAAAACATGCAGTTCTCATCATGTATTTAGCTTGATTCCATCATGTTTTAGGGTCATTTAGTGTAACTTTATTGTGTTATACTAGTTTCATGCTCTATCTTTCAGGTACTTTTCAATCTGAGACACCTGCAAGGAAAAACGATGATAAACAGAGAAACTGCGAAAAATAGAACATTTTAGAATATCATGATGGGTAGACCATTATAGTAGTGACGCCTGTCACCCCCTCCCCCTTCCAAAACCAACCTGTCATGATCATGACAGGAAGACAATCATAGCCATGAGGCCTGTTATGGTCATGAAAGGCAGACCGTCATAGCCATGACGCCTGGAATTAGTTTTCATGCATTTTCTCATCTGCTGCACCCACGATTCCCATCCTGTTTCAGATGAATTTAGCATAATTTTTGGGCATTTAAGAGTCTAAAATTGCTATAAATACCCTTAAAATGCATTGCAGAAAGAATTCAAGCTTGCACTAACACTAAATTCACTCATTTAAAGCATAAATACTTCACATTGAAGTGTTTATGCAAATTATTTTTTTCACATTTAAGTTAGTTTTGTTGCTGATTTTTACTTCTTGTTGCTAGCTTTATTAAAATCTCACACTGTTATTTCAAGTTCATCGCTCTACTCGATTAAAAGGCTCCATTCAGAGTAATTTTATTTATGAAAGTTTTAGCTTTTCTTCATTATTCGGTGTTGTTTTCTTTGCTGAATTTTAATATTTATGTTATATATTCATGCTTTTTATTTGTTAGCTTTACCATGTTTAAGTAATCCGATTGAGTCAGAAATGTAAGTACCGTCATACCGATGAAACCTGTATAAACTGAACGTTATATTGCATGTAATGATAAATAAAGTATTGTCTCCTAAATTCTATTTTTAGAATAAAATATGTTTGATACAAAAGTAGAAACACCGAGATACCATTTACGCTCCTACGAGGTGATTTTTGACATAGAAGTTTGATCAATAGATTCTGATGGCCATGCAAAAGTAGGAGTAGAATCAGAATCTATCGAGAGAATACTAAGGTTTTTTTTTTGTTATGAATTTTCTAATTTTACAAATTACAGTTTTGCTACGATGGCAGAAACATTAAAGTACCGTTTTATACTCGAAAGAGCGAAAACGATATTGGACTAAGAAAATTCAGATTTTTTATTTTAAAATAGAGAAAGAATTTTCTAAATTAAATAAGAAACTACTATTTTCAAATGGATTTTAAACTTGTAATTTGTACCACGTGAAAACTGGCGATTGCGAGTTTAAAATCTAATAACAAGGAGGTCGAAACAAGGAGGCAAACGGCCCTACATAGCCGCCATAACTAGAAGAGCTCCTCGGGAAAAATTCCCCCTCAAAAGGAATAATGAAGAGGAAGATCGCATAAATGATGGTTGTCTACCGCAAGGAAGGAAAAAGTCCCAAACCGACCTATGTTGGGATTCCGAAACTCGGAGAAATTTGAAGGCGTTCCCAACAAGATCCCCCCTCATAATTATCATTACAGTTGGGCAATTCGACGTGTCTTGGATCCTCATTAATGGTGGAAACTTCTGTAACATTATGTACTCGGAGTTGTTTGAAAAGATGATGTTGGACCAAAGCGATTTATTTCTATATGAAGGCTCTGACCTTCAAGCATTCAACATAATCATTAACCATCCTTGGGGATACGTGGATCTGATGGTTTCTATAGGCGATGGAAAGGAAATTTGGGCAGAAAAATTATAAATTTCTTATTATTCCTTGCATGAGTGTTTACAATTGCATATCGGGATGACCCTTCGCGGCCATGTTGAACGTTGTTGCCTCACTGGTGCACCTCAAGCTTAAATATCATAACCTGTAGGGAGAACCGACCACTGTCAATGCTGACCTAGAGGGAGAAAAAATAACTTACCAAGCTTTATAGAAAGATCAAGGATAAGGTATTTCCGTGGAGATTGATGTCGCTTCTCTCACCAAAAAACTCAACAGGATGGGCATCTGTCCTCCAAAAAGTAGCTAAACTAGCTAAAAAGAATAAAGATAAGCGTCAGATGGCCCCTTGATACATGCATAACATTTTTCCTTCAAATGTTATGCATATATCATTACCTCCTTGTGTACATACATATCTTGTAATAGTAAATAAAACTGATGCTTTTAAAATATTATTTTCTTTATGACTTTGCATAACGACAGGAAGTCTGGGGTATGATCTATGATATCAGTGCCTAATGCACTGATAAAGCCATGGGTGTTGTCAAAGATGTTTTGCATGTCCGAATAAGGAAATCGATTTCCCACCTAAAGTTAGGTGTACTATTAGAGACGATTTGAACAATCGACTAAGGAAACTTATTCCCCACCTAAAGTCATGGATGTTGTTGAAAAATCTTTACACATTCGACTAAAGCAATCAATTTTCCACCTAAAGAAAGGGGTGTTGTCGGAGACACTTTGCACGTCTGTCCATAACAATGAATTCCCCACAAGAAATTTTCCACCTAAAGACCTCGTAAGTTTGCAAAGAGCCAGAGCTATACACTAATGATCTTACAAAACACCTCAAACATGTAAAAAAAAATTTCATTCCATAAAGAACTATTTTTACATACTTTTCCATTACAAGGTACTATACAAGCAGTACATAAAAAAATAAGAAATGAGGACCCCAGCAAGTCTAGTTCCACAGAGAAACATTTTCCCAGTCTACAAGTGCTTAATAAAGTAAAATGTGCTCCCTAGAAAACATCAAAGGATGATGGAAATTCTCCACTTGCTACAAATAATTTTCAATTAACTACCAATCTGCCTCAAAGTGAAGCTCGTACAGTCGACCAGATGTCAGGTCAGTAAAGAGTTATGAGGATACAAAAACTCTAATTCTTTTTTAGTAGATAACAAACTGTCTGAGATAGTAGTTAGAGCTTGGTTCTTCATTTTCATGGTTTTTACCAGATGAGCCACCTAGTTGAAGAGAGAAAGCCAACGAGCTTCAAAGTAAGCAAAACCTTCTCCACCCCACAAAGAGAGGTAGAAACTTTATTTACTTCATGAGGGTACATATCCAATTGACGCTTGAGATCATGGAATTTATCCTCTATATTTTTCTTCTCTGCACAACATCAATCAGACCAAAAAGATTCCCAATGACCAAAAGCACCAAGGGCCAAAGCAGTCAAGGCAAGCCGAGTATATGGAGCCAGGGTAACTAGTTCTTCCTCCAAAATAATCCCATAAAATTTAGCCAAGTAAGCACAATCCTCATCTAAAGGAGGGGGTTGGAAACCCTTTGATGAACGAGATCTAGATCCTGTCACTAGTAGGCAGGCAGACAGACCTGAGACATTCGGTAAAGTTGGCATGTTCTCTGAGGCGACGTCATTCCTGATCGGCCGTATTCCCTGCCTTAGAAGTTGAAATTTATATTCCTTATCCATCTATTCTGCATACAATCATGAGAAAAGCAAATACATTAGAAATATGCAGATTAAAAATATAAAAAGCCTTAAGGTTTCGTAGCTTACCAAAGATGGTTTTTCCCTCTTCGCAGGAATGGGTTCCTATCAGCAACTGTACGTCAATAAGGCGCTTCAAGCGTCTCTTATCAACCTCTTCCACTGAAGTACCTCCCATTATATATATATATATATATATATATATATATATATATATATATATATATATATATATATATATATATATATATATATATATATATATATATATATATATATATATATATATATATATATATATATATATATATATATATATATATATATATATATATATATATATATATATATATATATATATATATATATATATATATATATATATATATATATATATATATATATATATATATATATATATATATATATATATATATCCTAGATTGTTGATAAACTTCATTAACTGGCCATTCTGATACCGAGCCTAATCGGGGAGATCCTTTTCATTGTATACGTAAAGACATTTCCCTAGCAGAAAGTGACCCTCAGTCTAATACTTGGAGAACAAATTGACACATCTGTTCTCTATTCCACTACCGATGTTGCAAATTATAACATGAGCTTCGGGGCTAACAGGGGTTATCAGAAAGAACTTCTTCTCAAAGGACTTAAGCTCTGGAAGAGGTCCAAAGCTATGGATAGTCAACTTCAAGTATATTGATCCTATACTTCGCTTATGGGTTTCTGGGTCACAACGATATCTGAATAGATGAAAGAAAAGGACTATATAAGGTTCTCCATTCAAATACTTACACTAATATCGGTATAATTTCCTATATGCACAGCAGGTAGGATGGAGTTGTGAAGACGCCATGGCCAAATGTCTAAGAACTTCTATCTCAAAGGCAGTAAAAAGGAGACTAAGTCCCCGTGGTGGAAAAAATGAATTCATAGAAAGGAATGGCGCAAGCGCCATGCTTATCACATATTCTTTCGTGCATTGAAGAACTCAGGATTCCCCAATCGAAAGAAGGACTAACTTCCATAAAAGAATCATCAATACCACCTGCCTTAGCAAAAGCAAACCCAGTAGAATAGTAGAAGATGAAGTATCCTTTTGAGGCTCGTGAATACCTTTCTCTGATTTTTTGCCTATGTTCACTACAACAAAAATGACTTTAGGCAACAGAGGAATATACAACGACTGTAAAACTGTCCCTATAAGTAACGTAGGCTACGCATTTTTACGTGTTGACGCTTTTTTTTCAAAACCGTCCCTTATTTATTATATGCTACGGTTTTGAAAATGTGGTTATAGTATAACTGTAGCTTATTCCTTTTTTGCAACGCTTTTGAAGTGTGGTATTTTTTATTTCTATTTTTTAAAATTTAATGTTAATTATTCGCATATAATTAAATGTACAGAGTGGGGATCGAACCCCTGTCCTTGAAGTGGTCTAACTCAAACTTGAAAATATGATTGAAAAATTAATTTAAGGAAAATGGCAAAACCAAGATTTGAACCCAAGTCCTTTGCTATGTAGAAAGACCTCACTACCACTACATGTTGTGTTAAAATGAAATTGGTTATGTTAGATCTAACGGTATGTTGGATGCTATGAAAGCATCTTCTCCTCCGAGGAAAAAGTGGATACATTTGAGTGCTCAAGTTGCTTCATTTGACTACGACATTGACGATTATAATTTATGGATGGTATAATTTATTATCTGCCTATAGTTCTATGTTATATTTCAATTAACTTCTGTCTATAATTCTACGACTTGTCATAATTAACGTATGATTCATTTTTCCAGCAAGGATATCCTTCTGCACTAGAAGCTTTTGAGAAAAATCATTGATTGTGCAAAGGATAAGAAGATTGCAATGTTTCTTGATTATGATGGCACACTTTCACCTATAGTAGAGGATCCAGATTGTGCTTTCATGTATGAACCTGTAAGTAATGCATTACTATAACTCATTTGTTCTTTAATTTTGAGTGTTATGTACATTACTTTACTCTCTCAAAATAATGTTTAGATGCGAAAATCAGCAACAATGAAACTATGTTTTCCTTACTTTCTTTCAATCTTTCCTTTCCTTATTAATTTTAGATTCTGAGTTCGATGTAAGAAGCATCACAGACTCGGATGTTCTACATGAGATTGATAATTTCATTCACCGAGCTGAGGTGCAGGCATACACTTTTGTCTTGCGTGCTTTCATATACAAAGCCAACGATATCGATAAGGTATATGCACATATCTATATGATATAATATATAATAACTATAGTATGTGTATTAATAACTTTTGTTTGTTGTGTAATTTACCAGGAAAAGCAAGATTTGATAATTAGTCTTATAAGTGAACTCAAAATTTCAAAGGATGAACACAATGAGGTTCTTACTGAGATTAAAGATGATGAAATGATCCATCTCGTTAGGTATTGTAATAGTTTGTAAATATTGTAATAGAAAAAAAGTCTAATTTGCTTCTTACATTATTTGTGTTATGATGTTAACTTGACGAAAAATGGAATAAGAGGGTGGAAATCTTTTGACAATTTTTCACCTGAAGAGCGCATCAAATCACCCTCTTCAATAGTCTCAGCTTCACAGGTAATCAACATTATCTTGTGAATGTGATCATGTATATACAATCTAGTATTCATGCATTAATGCTTCGATAACATAGCCTTGCAGTCACCGTTGCAAAGTGTCGCGATTCAGTGTGGCGTCCATTGTATGTAGTTGCTGACCTTTGTTTATTAAAACAGATGATTTAGATTGCTTAAGCTAAAAGCCTATAGTAGCATGACTACAATTGAATCCTTTATATTTGAGAAATGCGAAGGAAAAATGTTTATTGTTGATGTTGATTTTTGTTCTTTTTTGCTGTTGCTACCAATTTTGTTGCAGGATCAACCATTGTCCAGTTTATCTTCAGTGGAATCTGTGCAGGATCCTTCTGTGGAACCTGCAAAAGCAGCATCTAAAGATCCACTGATTGGGAAATAATTGTAGGTTGAAAGTTTGTTATTTGATGATTGTAGGTTGAAATCAGCAACATAATTGAGGAGAGTGGAGAAGCAGCTGAAGATTTGGAAGGTAAATAGTCTAATAAATGTAAACATTTTTGTATTGTTGGTGGACTGTGTGCTTTAGTCTTGGACAGTGTTGTTGATGGTGGACTGGGTGCTTTAGTCTTGGACAGTGTTGTTGATGGTGGACTGTGTGCTTAAGTCAATGATTTTATGATTGATTAGGTGGAGAACAAAATTCATAAAAATCACGTGGCTGCTGAGGAATTACATAACCAACACCTTAAAGAGAAAATGCTTTTTGACCAACAGCAAAGAGACATTCAAGTATAGAACATGAAATAGTGAATGCCATTTTATTTCTTGCAATTTTTTCACCCTGCTAATTAAATATTTCTGCATATTTTGTAGGAGTTAAAGCTTACTCTTCACACGACAAAAGTTGGTATGCAGTTCATGCAAATGAAATTTCGTGATGGATTTTCCAATCTTGATAAGGATGGATCTGTGATCAAATCACATTTCTTTTGTTCTCATCCTTCTCTTAGTGTACTAGTGAATTACAAGCTGCATCTTACATAACTTTTATGTTGTTTTTCTTTGCAGGAATGCATATTCACAGATTAGCTCAGGCTGCTTCTGGATATCATAGGGTTCTGGAAGAAAATCGCAAACTATACAATGAAGTTCAAATATAAATATACATATAGAGTTATCTCTCCTTTGTTGTTGTATTAATATTAATACAAATATAAATATACATATAGAGTTTTACCGATACTGGACAGAAAAGTGTTAAAATTGGCAATGTTTTAGATTATTGCTTGGCATTGTAAGTTCATAACCGATTATAAATTAATGATCTTCACAAGATGCCCAAATTGCATAACAAATACAATTCAATAGAAATTTGCATAACTACAGTGCAACAACAATGCGCAAGAGCAAGACTAAGAATTTAGTAGATCCAACAAAAACTGTGGACTTTTTAACGGTTGCTTATTAAAAACCGTGGACTTTTCCTATGTTTTAGGCGCGGTTCTTTAAATGAAATTATAAACTAGCTATGGTTTTCAATTGTTGCTTTTTTATAACCGTTGTATATTCATGATTTGGGGACGATTATTTTGTGTTGTCACTAGAAAACCGCGGCCTAAAACTACAACTAAAACCGTGGAATTTGATGATTTAGGCGACAGTGTTTTGAATCCGTGGTTATAAATAAAAAAAACCGCGCTCTAAAGGAATAGGCAACGACTGTTTATTCCACGTCTGATAAACCGTCCCCTAAAGCCTGGTTATTGCACTTTAGGTTGCGGTTTTGAGTTGTTGCCAAAAGTCATTTTTGTTGTAGTGGTTGCACTAACATTACAATTGTAGGAATATGAAACGATATAGAAGAAGATATCTGTTAGACTTGAAAAAGAATGACTTAGAATAAAATGACACTAATCCTTCTAAAAAAAATACTATAAACTAGAATGCAAAGGGCATGCATAATACACATCTAATCACTCGCACTCAACACTTAAGATTTTTTGTTCCCACGAACCGTAATGATGATACCTACGATAAAACATCTGAAGTATGACAGATTAAATGTAGTATTCCCTAAAAGAAATTGAAATGTTCCTCCTTCACATGTCTTAATGTGATAAAAGCATGGTCGGCATCTGAGGCTGATGTATCAAGCCTTCGTCTACCTATACATCAACAAGGGATTGGGAAGCAACTATTTTAAGCCGATCATGTCGACCCCGACCGACCATCAAGAGTAAGTTCCACTCATTCTAGAAATCTTCTCAATACACGAAGATTATCATCCTAATGATCACAAGAGATCTCAACTGTAAGACCATCCAACGACTATCCGAATTACAACATGAAATATGTGAAGGAAATGCTAACTTATAAAGGTATAACATCATATATAAGTGGAAAATTGATTTACTTGCAACACACTATGCTACATTTAACTTATGAAGAGGGTCTGCCTAACACGCTTCGAGATTTGAGACAAAATTTAAAATTAAATATTTTTAATATAATAAAAATATTTTTTTTAAATAATTATATCTTAATTATTTTATGATATAAAATCATTAAATTATTATAATCAATTTCATTTAGTATATTATTTAAATTGATAATAAAACTAACTCATATAAACACTCTTCTCAAATTTAAAAAAAAATTATTTTGACAAAATTATATAAAAAAAAATTTAGATATCAAGTTTTTATTATGTTAAAAAGTCAAAAACTTATACTCTATACATCTAATTTTTAAATTAACAAATCAAATAATACATATTATAATATCATAAATAGATTTTATTATAAATTCTAAATAGATGTTATATAATAGGATTTAAAAATTTATTTTAAAAAATTAATTAATTAAAATCATATATAAAAAAAATAAAAATAAAAAGAGAACTTAGGCGGTATCGAAAATTTCTCAAGACCAAACCCTACAATTTCTCAAAAATACTTCGAAGTTGGGACTCATTTTAAAAAATGTGAGATTCTAATGACAGAGACATACATTAATATTGATTATGCAAATTCAATAAATGATAAAAAGATCTTTTTTTTTTCTATTATACTTTCTTGTGTGAAAACTTAAACTTTGTTGTAAGAAGTAAGAAGCAAATTGCAGTCAATTTAAAAGAAAAAAAAATTAGAGTTATGTTATATAGAATTTGTGAATTATTATGGATAAAATAAATTATAAAAAATTTGAAAATATAATATAAAAATGTTACTACTTCCGTCCATAATTAGAAGACTACGTTGAATTTTTTTCTTGTCCTTTTTTATAAGATTTATTTTAACTTCCAAAGTATATTAATTATTTTTTTCTACATATACCCTTAATTATATTACATCTTTTTTACTATGTAATAATTACAGTTAGATACACATTAATTATTTATTTTTCTTAAAAATAAATTTATAAAATTATATAAATTAGTCAATAAATTTAATACTCTAATCAATTTTTTTCATTTCCATAATTTTATCAACGAAATCTTATATTTGAAGACGGAGATGGTATAAAACTATAACAATAAATTAATAATTAATACTATTATACATAATTTTAGCATGACACAACACAATACATTGAAATTGACCTAAAGAAAAATATAAATAATAACCGAACAATTTAACAATCGTACTACATATTTAAAATAATTGATTAAACATTTATCAATTTGAGAGTAGTGTTCTAAATAATAAACTATAAATAATTATAGTTATAATTTTTTTATTATCATATTATATATGACTCTTTTAAACAATGCTAGTTTGGTCTATAATTTGTTCTATTTAAACAAATGAGCTACTGTATTGTTATGAAATTCATTAGAAACATTTAACTAAAAAATTAACTTAGCTTGTTTAAGAAACATAGGAATATTCTAGTGTTTTGTATTGTGTCCCTTTCTCAAAAATCATTTAAGAATTAGTTGACGTCAATCTCCCACTCATAATGGATGCATACGTATTGCTTTCTATAAACATTTTGGTAGTGTGTTGGAATCCATAGTAAATGCGTATCTGCATTAATTATATGAAACCATCATCAAAACTTTGCATTAAAAAGTACCTTGAAGTCTTTTTATTCATAAAAATTGGTTGATTGAGGTTTTAACTTTCATTATTTTAAATCTGTAGAAATTAATTATTGAGATTATTTTATATACTTTAAGATCGTGATAGATTATTTTCAAGTAATCGACGCAAGTTTGTGATTAAGACGGGACCATCTGCTTTTCTTTTCATGTGGCACGATTTCTTTAGAGATTGATTCACAATATCACTCATCTATATCGTGTTTTAGCATAAATATCGTTGATTGCGTGGTCTTCTATAGTATGATCTTCGTCATAGATCGTGCTACGATGGCTTAACGCTATAGTCAACCTGATTAGAAAGTGATTCATCCTATTAATTGACAATTAATGATTACTCATTAACCACTAACTTTAATTTATGTTCAATATACTATCTTGTTTTTATCTTTCTGTCAATATATCTTCAATTATATTCTGGTTCATATTATTGTTCATATATTATTCATCTGTTCATATTATTTTATTGTAATACCCCAAAATTTGCCTTATCTTTTTCTTAATTTCTTGGCTTATGTTTCATATCATTTGCATCATCATTTGTGCATAACATTGATTCTAAGCATGAGATCAAGGTATTTGTGTTTGGTTCTCAAGAGGAAGAGTTTGATCCTCAAGACTCAAGCAAGGGTTTATTCTCAACCTTGTGATATTCTCAAGCCCCAAGATCCATTTTTCCATCAAGGCATATAACACAATCATTTGAATCAGATTACAAGCATTGGACATGTCCTCCTATCTTTGGGATGACTGGATTAAGGTTGTCGTCAAAAGAGCATTTGTGGGTAGTTTCTTGGCCAAGACATTGTTTTATGGCGCAACACACATATTGAGGGGTCCCTATATGTATTATGTCTCATAACAAGTCATGACATGAGTTTCAATCAGTGGAAAGAGTGATAGGGTTTCATCTAGTCAAGAAAAGTCAATTGTGATTCCATAAGGTCAAGGTATTGGTTTTCAAGGAAAATCAAGGGTATTCTATGTATTCTCAAGTGTTTTCATGTTTTTGGAACAAGAAGAATCAAAGAGAAACATAAAATCAGGAGATTGGTTGAATTAGGGTTTTAGTGAATTTTTTCTAAGTGTGGAAAACCATAATTTCTAGCCATCTTGCATCAATCATAACTTTCTCATCCTTGATCCAAATGGGGCAAACTTGTTATTAAATTAAATAGGACATCATGAACTACAAGTTTGTAGAAGAAAGAAAGTCCAAAGATTCATAGGTTAAGAGATATAGAGAGCTAAAGTTGAGAAAATCAAGGTTTGTGATTTCAACACTTAGAATTTTTTCTAAGTATAGAAATTCAGCTTGAAGAGCATGCTTTCAAGCCCATCTTTCATGGTGATCCAAGCTTCAAATGGATTTTCCTCCAACATGAAAGTTGTAGAGAATTCTCCAAGATTTCTTTTGAGTACTAGAAATCTTCTATGAGATGTGTATAACTCATGTTATGATGTCTTCAAGTTAGGGTTTCAAAGATGTCAAGTTTGACAAGTTTCTAGGCAGATTTTTGGACCAATCTTCCAATGCATTTTCCATCAAGATCCTAGCTCCAATTCAATTTCCTTAAAACATCAAAGTTATATATCTTTCTTTAAGATTTCCATCCATTACAAGATCTCCTTCATTGGATTAAAACTCCTTAAGATATGAAGCATCAAAGTCCATGTCATCAAGTTGTCAAATTCCATGACTTAGAATTTTTTTAAGTTTCTTTTATGGCATAATGGTGGACATGTTTTCCAATCAATTTTTCTCATTGATCCAAGTTTTATTTCATCATTCCATCAACATGAAACTTGCTCACCACATTTCCTACTTGCATTTGAGCCAAGAATTTCATCATTCGGATTAGAATTCATGGAGATATCATGCTTCTAAGTTGGTTGTAGGAAGCTTGTGATTATGTCATGCTTGAACCTCTAAATTCATGCAACATGAAGTTACCATGTAGCATTCTCTCCATAATATTTCATGCGCATGATTCACTAATTTGGTGTCATAAAACATTGCCAAAGCTTGCCAAACATATTCCTTTCATCACTTGTACCATCTTTTAACAAACTTTTCCAAAAAGATAAAAAGAAAAAAGTTGTAAAACTTGTCTACCAAGAATCATTGTGCAACCTCCATTCGGATTCTTTTCTCTCTCTTTTCCACTCCAAAAGAATAACAACAAATCACCTCAAATGAGGTTCATGCATACCACCCTCATACACACTTCATTTTCAAATTTTCTTCACAAATCATTAACCAAACCTTTTACACAGTAAAACTTCCTTTTACCCTTCAAAACATCCTATATAAAGCCAACCAAACCCTAAAACAGAGGGGGCATTTAATTTTGGCAAGAGACATCTCAGAAAACTCAGATTCCTCTAAAAAAATCACATCTTCAATTTGAGCTCTCCTTTGAAGATCTTTCTTATTTCTTATTTGGTTTCTCATCACCGAGGCACAAGGAAGCTTTTGGAAAGTTTTGTTTGAAGTTTCTACACGGTTACAAGAGCCAATGAAGCAGCTCTGTTAGGTAGGTTTTCTTCAATCCATTTCTCTCATTTTAAACTTACATTATAGCTCATATTGATTGCATATAAAGCCCTACACATTGTAGGCCATATTTGCATTGGTCTTGTGTTGATTTGAGTAAGTTGCAGAAATCATGTGTTTTATTTATGTTGATTTTCCATGGTGTTAGGGTACTTAAAAGTGAAATCTAAGGGTATATTCTTGACCTAGGTGAAAAAACCTTGAGAATGATATCCACTTTTGCTTGTTCTGATGTGATTTATAGTGGCCACCAGCGAGACTCACCGGGGAAGACGACCGGAGCTAGGGCTCTAGCGTCTTCCCCAGTGAGTCTCGCTGGTGGCCACTGTAAATCACCGTGGAAGATAAGGCTAGTGATGTTGGAAACAATATCGCAACGATTTCGATCCCTTACAGGACTAAATATTTCAGCGCCAGCAAGGCAGGCACCTGTAATCATCACTATGCTAGGATCAGTTCCGTATGAGATTACTAAGGAGATCCCATGGAATTATAGGGCTGAAGTATTTTGCAACAGACAGAAATTTGAGCTATTTATTTCTTCAGATGTTGGGTCCACAGTGGATAATATTGTAGGTGCAGGGGGGATTACACGCAGTGGCAGAGTTTTCTCTCCACCAGATGCTAATATTGATAAGTCAGACAAAGGTAAAGGGGAGTTAGTTGTTGAGGATGTTTTGTAACAACAGGCTAGTGATAATTCTTTTTCCAAGGAGGCAGAATAATTTATGAGATTGATCCATAAACGTGACTGCAAAATTGTTGACCATCTGAATCAGACTTCATCAAAAATCTATATTCTATCTCTGCTGCCGTGTTTAGAAGCGCATCGCAATGCTCTATTGAAGATATTGAATACAACTTATGTGCCTCAAGAGATTTCAGTTAATCTATTTGAAAGTGTGGTGGCACATGTTAATGTCGGGAATGGTTTGGGCTTTACTGATTTGGACTTAACGTCTGCTAAGAGGAATCATAACCATGCCTTGCATATTTTTGCAGAATGCAGAGGTTCTTTGTTGTCACATGTTTTGGTTGGTACAAGGTCTTCACTCAATGTGCTGCCAAAGAAAGCATTGATGAAGCTTGATACGCAGGGTCTGATCTGCAGACCAAGTGATCTTGTGGTACGAGCATTTGATGAATCTAAGAGATCAATATTTGGGGAAATAGTGATGCCAATTCAGGTGGGACCTGAGATGTTTGATACGACATTTTATATAATGGACATTCAGTCGGCCTATAGCTGCTTATTAGGTCGTCCCTGGATACGTGTTGATGGGGCAGTAACGTTTACTTTACATCAGAAATTGAAGTATATGGTGGATGTGTCATACCCCAAATTTATCCTACTTGTGTATAACCTTTGTATGTATATCCATCCACTAACCACATTCCAAATACAAAATATGTTGTATTTTGCTTGTTTCTTTCTCTGTGTGTTGAAGGCTTTTCGGGGAGGTTGATGACAAAGGCATGGATTGAAGTCCAGTGTGGCTATTCAGTTTTTGTAAAGATCAGATGGAAATTTGACCTAATCTTCGTCAAACCATCAAATGATCACTTAAATTTCAAATTGGTTGTGGCAGTGGTCTATTTCTCAGGCAATGTGTATTCAAGTTGTAGATTTCTTCATCAAAGATTTCTCAAGAACAAGAGAATCAGGGTTTCAGTTCATTGTCCTTAAGCATTGATAATGGTTCCTCAGTTGAATTCCAGGGTGCTAGGGTTTCATTTCCAGAGCATTATTCTTCCTCTATTGCAAAATCATCATCATCTCAGGGTTTTCTTATAATTCTTTATTTCACAAGTAACTATCTTCCAATGAGGATTCCTCAAGGATTTATTTATGTGGTAAATCATCAATGTGAGGATTTATTTTGATTTATTTTTATGAGGTGTTCAATGTTACCTAGTCTTGATATATGGTCTCGATTCATGACCTTTCCTTGTGACTTTTGATCCATGTTTTTGCACACACTTAGGCAGATATATGTAGGGTTTTTAAGTGTCCATTTTATGCCTTGATGATATATTTTGGGTCCATGTTTGGATCTCTATTGATGCCTATTCTCTTTGATCAATGGTTTGTGTGTTTTCCCTATGTGTGAGTTGGTTTGAACACCTCTTGTACACTTTATTTGGCACTCTTTTAGGACACATTGACCTACTACCTCCTTGACATCATGATCATTTTTCATTAACTTTTAGAGGCTTTTAGATATTTTTCATGTGTGATGCAATGCATGCTTGTGTGTTTGGGATGTGCTTGAACTTGATGAATTGTTTAGGGGTGCACTTGTGCAACCACTTAGGGTTTGATCTTCCTTCTTGTACTTGATTGAAATATCACGTGTTAGATCCCTATTCTTATTCATACTTGGTTTTTCTCCTATCTTTAATTGATGCATAGATGTGACTTTGCTTTGAGTTTGAGATGCATGCCTACTTGACTTAGTTTTGATCTTACTTGGTTATATGTGATTGTTTGATGCTTAGAGGACATGAATACTTGTTTGTCAATGTTAGTTTGATTTGTCTTTGTTACTTAATAACATGTTTATCACTTCTTGAACCTCACATGAACTTTGATTCCTTCTCATGAAGAGCTTTGATTGATACTTGCTTGTTTGTGTGAACTTGTTGTGATGTAATGCTCATGTTTCTTTGTTGAAATTAAACTTGAATTGATATTTTCACACATGATAATGCCCCTACTTGGATTCATACCTTGAGCTTACATGTTCACTTCTTTGATATGTGTTATACATGCTTATTTGTGTGACAATTGATTGTGTTTGGATATGATGCATGACTTGAATCCTTTTGCTTATCCTTTGATCATTGACATGAGTTGGATGCATCTTGACATGGCTACTTCCCTACCTTTTTTCTCACAACATTTGAATTTATTTCACTTTGATTTATGATTAAAAATGCTTCTTGGTTGATCTTAAGTCATTTGTATATGCATTGGTGCCTTGTTTTGCCTAATTGCTTTGACTTTTAATCTTTGACTATGGTTTGACATGTGATCACATTCTTGTTACTTTGACATGATGTTAGTGTTTACTTTGTGTGTTTGAGCCTTATGCTTTCATTTGTGTGATGCTTATGTCTTATGGAGTGAACTTCTTGTTTGTTTACATATTGTTGCATCTTTTTCTTCATATCTCATTCTTCTTTCTTCCCTTTCTTTTATTGAGACTTGGTTAAGTATTGATCTTGTTTTAATTTGTGACTAATTAATATGGTGTTTACTTGTGCTTGTTCACATGATCCCTTAGGATTCCTAGTTCCACTTAATTTTTGATTAAGTTGGAGGTAGGAGAAACATTAGGCTTTCAATCCTTTGCATGATAACAATTAGGACAGTCCCTCTTCAACCTTAACTTTAGGTCCATCATTTGTACGATAACATTAGGTAGACTTCCCTCTTATCCCAATCTTAGGACCATTGTTCATGACAACATTAGGATCTAGTTTCCCTTAGTGTTTTCTTTTCAACCTTTGAGTCCTTTCTCTTCTCATCTCAAAACAGTTTCGATACACTTAATAAAGACGATGAACATTGTGCACCACGATCCTTAAGCATATGGGAAATGATGAGTGAGGGGTTTATCCTTACTTATCTAGATTGTTTAGTGTACCTCCCGTCTGGGGGCGATATGCGATGCATTCATTCATATATCATAGTCTTTAGTGCAATGTGAATCTCAAATCAATCAATTCACTTCTCTAAAACTCATAAACAAACTTCAAATATTTTATCCTTCAGGATTGTTCTTCAAACTCATTTTTAGAAAAGAGTCTGTTATTTTTCCGTTCTACCGCAAACAAGCATCGCCCCTAACTGATGGAATGAGAACTTAACGTTGCTCATAAAAAAACACTTAATAATTCGTAAGCCGAACTACGTGTGCTATGATTTCTTATACCATATGAGAATATATAGGCATAAGACGATGATGTCTTGGCGAGCAACCTTCTCCCTATCACCCATAATCTTCCAAACTACGTTGACTCTGACTTTTCCATTGCACGAGGGAATACGTAGGCATAAGGCATCAATATCCTATCGATTCTCTTTTTTCTTTTCCATTTCATGTTTCCATTTAGCAGTAGGATTTAGATAATACACCCTTTGATTAGACAATAAGCGTAGATCCCTGTTGAGTACAACGGATGCGAGAGGTGATAAAACCTTCCTCTCGCATAACCGACTTCCGAACCCAAGATTTGGTTGCGATGACCTTGTCTTATCCTTTCTTCAGGTTTTCTTTGATTGTTTCCTTTCCCTTCATTGGGATAAATAGCGTTCGGTGGCGACTTTTCTGTTTTCTCTGTCGGTAGTTTTTCGCAGTTGCGATAACTGGCGACTCTAGTTCCCTATGCGAGTAAATTCTAGCAATGATTTGTTTTGTTTCATTGGGTGTTTATTTTTTATGTGCATATGTATGTTGTATCTGTTGTACATTTACTGTTGTATATTATTGCATTTGCATTTTACTGTTGCATTTGATTATTGTTATCCTATTATGCTACTGTCGTTATGTTGTTGGATGGGTTTGTTCCATGAGAGACAAGCCCACTAGCCAGGATTAGAGTGGAAAGTAGTGGGACTTGTGTGGCGTCTGGCTACGTAAAGTTCGTGTGAAATTCACGTCCAAACGAGGTTTTCTTTGGAGATGCTCTATCCTATAAATTTGGTGCATAAGATAGGGTGTTGACTTAGAGAGCTTATGACTTTGGAGACCATTCATTGGAAAATCGGTTGAGGTCTCCTTGATTGATGATGATGCCAAACTAGAAATGGTGAACGCATCATTGTTTCTCGACCTAAGAGTTTGTAATACTGATAACTTGCTAGGATTGCCATGTCGTCCAAGACTAGAACCCACATGTGAGAGGGGATGGGTTTTTGCAGAAAATTTTGACTTTCAACCAACCTAGTTTTCTGGTTTTCTCGTCAGTAAGGACCTTTGATCTTGGGTATTCTAGTATTCTTATTATCTCAGTGATCTGGTATTCTAGATTTCTTATTAAAGCGGAATTCTGGTTCTATTCAGTCAACAACACAACAACTATCTTGAGCATATGGATACCTTGATCCCGTGTTTGCATCTGCATAATCATTTTGCATCTTAACATGCATGCTTGTGTATTTTAAGGTTCTCGTCTTACCTTTGATTTTGATTGTTTGAGTTTCATAGAAATGGAGGTTGACAGAAAGAAGACTATTGTGTATAAGTTACCGTCCCCTGAGTTGGGTCCTCTTCTTGATCTGATTGTTATGGCTGATCCCGATGTTCTCGAAGACTTCAAGAAAGATTATGGGAGGATTCTGATTTTTGTCTGCAATATCACTGATTACGAGTATATGGCTATTCACACTCTAGTACAGTTCTATGACCCTCCACTGCATTGTTTCACCTTCCCGGGCTATTTTTTGGTTCCCAATTTAGAAGAGTACGCGTTTATCTTAAGAATTCTTGTCCAGGATAAAAACACCTTTTTTTTGTTCTGAGGAAAACCCTGATCTTGACAAGCTTGTTGTCGCTCTTTATTTGAGCAAATATGTGTTAGTGGGTAACGTTGCTAGCAAAGGTGGAGTCTCTAGATTTACTTTTGCCTTCTTGGTGGATCAAGCTCAGAAATATGTTGATGAAGGTTGTTAGGTGGTTTTCAGTTCCATATTGGCCCTATGTGTTTATGGTATTGTTTTGTTTCCCAATGTGCCAGATTTTATAGATATGAGTAATGTTCGTCTCTTCACCTCAAAGAACCTTGTGTCTACTCTCTTAGGGGATCTGTACCATTCTGTGTATTATAAAAATGAAAAGAGAAGAGGAAGGATGGTTTCTTGTTGTGCACCACTTTTCCATAAGTGATTTATGGACCATCTTCCTCTTTCTAGAGCCTTTGCTAATTCAAGGAATTCTTCTGAATAGTCAAAGAGATTGATGGGTTTAACTATAAAAGATATTGTCTAGTTTAATCGAGAGCTGCTCGGCAAGGAGATCATTTCCAGCTATGGAGTTTCCCTAATGTGCCTTTAATGGGGGAGAAAAGGGGGAATTAATTATAACCCTTATCTCGCCGTTAGACATTTTGGATATGCTTTGAGGGAACCACCAAAGGACGAAGATGTTCAAGAATCTTTGTACTTCACCGGAGTAGCTGACCCAGATGTGCTGAAAAGAATTGTGGGTGCATGGGGTAAAATCCATAACAAAGGAAAACTTTCTTTGGGCAAAGGTGATTGTAGAGCTTATGAGCCTTATGTGGAGTGGATCCAGAGAAGGGTTGAAGAAGTACTATTGCCATTCTCTGTGGAAAAGCCCTTGTATCTGTTGGTGATCGAGCAGTCCACGACTGTGGATATTCTGAAGTATAATAAACTCTAGGCGGAGAAAGAAGAACTGCGCAAAGAGAATGAAGAGTTGAAAAAGGAAATCAGCCAGCTAAAGCATGATCAGAATGAAGTTGTGTACATGGCCAAAGTGAAAACAGAGATGTTGACCAAGAAGGAGAAAAAATTGTTCGATGAAATCAAGAAAAGAGAGCGAGTTGGCCAAGATATGAAGAGCACCAACAAACTCCTGCAGCATAGGAAGAAAGATTTAGCTAGAGCTCATCTTGAGATGTCCAAATTCAATAACCAATGGAATGCTATAGTGACAGCCTACAAGAACATAGAGGATGGGCTTCATGATCAGATTGAGAAGTTAAAGTTGCAGCTCGAAGTCAAGGAAAGAGAGGTTGTGGTAGAATCATCTCACAGATACAGAAGTGAGAATAAGCTCCAAGAAACCTTACCAGCTTTTGAAGAACTCAAGATTCAGGCAGAGATAAAAAAGCCTAAGCTCGAGGATCCCATACATGAAGATGTCTTTGGTGAAGATGCTTGGGAAGAATATTATTAGTATCTGGCAGATGTCATTCATAGGAGAGATGTCCTCATCTAGGAGTTGATTGCAAGACCAGAGCATCTTGATACAAAAAAGCTGCTCAAGGAGACACAGACTTAGTGCAAGGAACACTGTGGTTGGGGAGGGTTATCTTCAGTTGATGATATGTCTCAGTAGCTTTTCCTTTTTGTATTTGATCATCACCAGGCTTGTTAGATGGGATCACCGACTTTTGTACTTGGTTATCTTTCTCATTGGTGGAATGTATGTATTGATTCATTATTGTCTATGAACATATTTCTTTGGTATTCTGTCTATCTCTACTGTTCGTTTTTATTGTGAAACTAGAATCAAGGGGGAGATCTCCCTAGAAATATATAAACATATTTGCATTTTGCATTTGCATATTCATTTGCATATCAGGTATTCTTGGTGGTTTTATTCTTATCTCTTCTTGACTTTCTCTTCAGCGGGATTGCAGAATTTAGCTTTCACAGGTTTTCTACCTGAGGGAATCAACAAAGAGTAATGGATCAAGTGCAGGTAGAACTCTAAGAAGTCAGGACTCGCATGATGCAGTTCATGGAGTTAATGCAAAATGTAGCTCAAGGACAGGAACAACTAAGAACTCTGGTCCAACCTCTGATTGCCCGTGTTGATGAGGAGGGTGTTCTTCATGGTGGAGCTGGTGTGATTCCTCCACTTGTTGGTGGTGTTGTTCCTCAAGGTGGTAACATTCCTACTATTGTTAATCCTTCGAGTGGAGGCACTGTTGGTGGAGTTCATGGAGGTGGTGCTGATGGAAGTGTATGTGCTTTGCATGGGGTTGCTGGCCCTTACTGGGAAGAAGATCATCAAGAGCGTTTTCTCCATGCGTGATATGGACGTCGGTCTTTTGTCTGAAGCCAATAAGAGGTTCAAAATGATTGAATAGAAAATGTGTGCTTATGAAAATCAAAACTCTATGGGTCTTGACATGGCCGGCCTTAGTTTAGTCCCTAAGGTGAGAATCCTGCCAAAGTTCAAAGTGTCAGATTTCGACAAGTATAAGGGGACTACCTGTCCCAACACTCGCATTCGGGCATATTGCAGGAAAATGTTAGCATACTCTGGTGATGAGAAAATCCTGATGTATTTCTTTCAGGACAATTTGGATGGGGCCTCGTTAGAATGATATATGGGGTTGGAAAGGACCCATGTTAAGAGCTGGAGGGATCTTTCATAGGCCTTTTCCCGACATTACCAATATAATAGTGACATGGTGTCAAACAGAGTGCAGTTGCAAAATTTGTCTCAAAGAAGTAATGAAAGCTTTAAAGAGTATGCCCAAAGGTGGCGTGAACTAGCTGCGGGAGTTTAGCCTCCGATGATGGAGCGTGAACTTATAGATATGTTCATGGCCATGCTTTTAGGGACATATTACGAAAAGTTGGTGGGATGTATGTCTGCAGGTTTTTTCAGATCTAGTGATGGCCGGAGAAAGGTGCAAAAAGTGGTATCAAGATTGGCAAAATTCAGAGCGGAAGTGGGTCCTCAGCTAGAGGAGTTAAAAAGTCGTATACAAGAAATCCAAAGAAGCGGGAGGGTGATTCTAATTCCATCTCCTCCTATCGTGGTACAGGCAGAGCTCAACAAAATTACACTCAACAAGTTGCTACTATAGCTATCCCGACTGCACCTAAGCAACAGGCTAATGCTCTTCACCGTTATCCAGATAGGCTGAGAATGACGAATAGGCAGTTTGAAACTCCGCCTATGTGGTATTCCCAATTATTAAAGAATTTTCTTTAGTTACAGTTAATACAGAAGAGGACTCTAGCACCTTTTATCGGTGCTCCTCCACTAGGGTACGATGCAAATACAAGGTGTGAATTTCATTCTGGTGCTCTTGGACATAACATTGACAATTGTAAAGCTTTCAAGCACAAAGTCCAAGACTTGCTTGATTCCAAAGCCATCAATTTCACAAATGAGGGGCCTAATGTTAATCAGAATCCAATGTCGAACCATAGGGTAGCAATAACAAATGCCATTGATGATGGGGAGAGGTTAAATCTGGTGACTGATGTAAACAAGTTGAAGACTCCGTTGATTTTTGTTAAAGAGAGATTTTTGAAATGGGGTATGTTCCTGGGTTGTTCTTTTGATTGTCAAGGATGTGAATTGCGGCCAGAAGGTTGTAATACTTTAAGAAGTGGTATACAGAAAATGATGAATGACAGATATTTGTAGTTTGATAGAGTTGATGTGGAATATAAGGCTAGTGATGTTGGAAACAATATCACAACGATTTCGATCCCTTACAGGACTAAATATTTCAGCGCCAGCAAGGCAGGCACCTGTAATCATCACTACGCCAGGACCAGTTCCATATGAGAGTACTAAGGAGATCCCACGGAGTTATGGGGCTGAAGTATTTTGCAACTGACAGAAATTTGAGATATTTAGTTCTTCAGATGTTGGGTCCACAGTGGATAATATTGTAGGTGCAGGGGGGGATTACACGTAGTGGCAGAGTTTTCTCTCCACCAGATGCTAATATTGATAAGTCAGACAAAGGTAAAGGGGAATTAGTTGTTGAGGATGTTTTCTAACAGCAGGCTAGTGATAATTCTTTTTCTAAGGAGGCAGAATAATTTATGAGATTGATCCACAAAAGTGACTACAAAATTGTTGACCATCTGAATCAGACTTCATCAAAAATCTATATTCTATCTTTGCTGCTATGTTTAGAAGCGCATTGCAATGCTCTGTTGAAGATATTGAATACAACTTATGTGCCTTAAGAGATTTCGGTTAATCGACTTGAAAGTGTGGTGGCACATGTTAATGTCAGGAATGGTTTGGGCTTTATTGATTTGGACTTAACGTCTGCTAATAGGAATCATAACCATGCCTTACATATTTCTGCGGAGTGCAGAGGTTCTTTGCTGTCACATATTTTGGTTGATATAAGGTCTTCACTCAATGTGCTGCCAAAGAAAGCATTGATGAAGCTTGATACGCAGGGTCTGATCTGCAGACCAAGTGATCTTGTGGTACGAGTATTTGATGAATCCAAGAGATCAGTATTTGAGGAAATAGTGATGCCAATTCAAGTGGGACCTAGGATGTTTAATACGACGTTTTTTATAATGGACATTCATTCGGCCTATAGCTGCTTATTAGGTCGTCCCTGGATACATGTTGATGGGACAGTAACATTTACTTTACATCATAAATTGAAGTATATGGTGGATGTGTCATACCCGAAATTTATCCTACTTGTGTATAACCTTTATATGTATATCCATCCACTAACCACATTCCAAATCCAAAATATGTTGCAGTTTGCTTGTTTCTTTCTCCGTGTGTTAAAGGCTTTTCGGGGAGGTTGATGACAAAGGCATGGATTGAAGTCCAGTGTGGCTATTCATTTTTTGTAAAGATCAGATGGAAATTTGACCTAATCTTCGTCAAACCATCAAATGATCACTTAAATTTCAAATTGGTTATGGCAGTGGTCTATTTCTCAAGCAATGTGTATTCAAGTTGTAGATTTCTTCATTAAATATTTCTCAAGAACAAGAGAATCAGGGTTTCAGTTCGTTGTCCTTAAGCATTGATAATGGTTCCTCAGTTGAAGTCCAGGGTGCTAGGGTTTCATTTCCAGAGCATTATTCTTCCACTATTGGATGATTATCATCATCTCAGGGTTTTCTTCTAATTCTTTATTTCACAAGTGACTATCTTCCAATGAGGATTCCTCAAGGATTTATTTATGTGGTAAATCATGAATGTAAGGAGGGTCTTGCTAAATCAAGGCATTTTGTTGGTTGAGATGCAAGTATTGATATTTGGATTCAGCATGGCATTAAATTCTCAAGGACTTGTTTCACTCAAGATTTTGTTCAAGTTGGAAGATTCAAGATTCTTTTCTTTCCTAAGTTCAACTTTATCCATCTTTTGATTATCCATATTTTAAACATTATCCATATTCAATTTTAAAAATCCATTTCCAAATTCAAAATTCTATCCTTTTCATTCCTATAATTCATTTTTTGAGTATCCATTTTTAGACCACTTGACCAAAATCCATGATTCAATCCAATTTGCATGAATATCCAAATTTAATGCAAATTCAATTCTAATGCCAAAACCCATAATTCCATTATCATCTTTTAAATATATTAGTTTGTGAGTCCATTATCAATTGTCATAAAAGAAATCTACAAAAATTTCTAAGCCCATTTCCACCTTATAAAATAAAAGTCATCATACACAAAAAAGTTACACAAAAATAAAGGCCATAAAGCCCATTTTACATTGCCAAAAGAACAAAATCCAAATTGTTATTAATTCCGAACTACGATGGTTATGACTTTCTCATTGCACAGTGAGGGTACACAAGCATAGGATTATGAGATCCTAGCGAGCTACCTTTTTCTTTTTACCTGAAACCAAGTTGTAGTCCCACGAACTACGATGCTCTGAATTTCCTATTGCACGAGGGAATGCGTAGGCACAAGGGCCCCAATCCTTGGCGAGCACCCTCATAAAAAAACCACGCATTTCCCCTAGAAGCAAATCCTTAGAAGAAAACAAATAACATATCTAACTTTTCTCTCGAATAGAATCAAGAGGTTCTCATTAAGTACACCGGACGTAGAGGGTGCTAATACCCTCCCTTTGCATAACCGATTCCCAAACATAGAATTTGGTTGCGATGACCATGTTTTTATCTATCTTAAAGGTTTTATCGATATTTTCCTATTCCTTCCTTTAAATGAATAAAGTTTGATGGCAACTCTGTTCGAACGTTTTTTCCGCGTCCATCGCGAGGGTTGTATTTTTCGAGGTACGATAGATGGAGACTCTGCTGGGGAGAATTGCATTGCCTTATGATATAGAGAGTTAAGCCTAACTTGACTCGATTCGCAAGATTTAGATTCACTTGTTTGTTTATCTTCTCATATTGCTTGCTTGTTTGATTATTTGATATCTACTTGCTTGTTTATCTTTATTGTATCCTATTATTATATCTTATGACACTGTTGGGGTTCTCTGATTTTTGGTGCTTTGTGAGATGGCTCTATACTTAAGTCCGAGAAAAACATAAGATTAGGATGGTGATTGTGTAGTGGAATCCCACGAGGAGCCTTTCTCGTTGGGAGGATACGAAAGCCCCGCTTAGATTTGATTCCCTTGGGAATGTTATTGTCTTGGTGAGCCTTTGCCATGGCAATGATATTTCTAAGCCTGATTAAGATGTTTCCATGGCAATGATGTTTCCAATCCTTTGCCATGGCAATGATGTTTCCAACCCTTGGGGACCTTTTAACCATTTTCCATGGTGGTTGGTAGTGTTAACTCACGAGGGTCGCTCCTTGTTGGTTTGATACGAACGTCCCAATCAGATGAGATTCCTTGAATGTATCATTATCTTGACAATGATATTTTCAACCTCGATCTATGACTCTGACATACCTTTTAGAAACCTTGGACTCGATGGTTGTGTAATGGAGACTCACGAGGAGTCTTTCTCGTGGGACGACGCAAAAACCTCACCTAGAAGAGATCATTTCGAGGGTGTTATTGTCAGATGAGCCTTTGTCATGGCAATAATATCTTTAAAAATATCCATGACTCTAGGCACCTACCCGTTTAGAACCTACCCATGGGGTTCCAATAACCAGAGATATCTGTTATTTACCCGTTGTTCTTACTGACCTAAGAACATGATGAACCTGTGATTCTGAGTATTGCATTTGATTTACATGCCATTGCATTTGCATTCATTAGTATTGCATATCATTTTCCAAGACCAAAACTAATCCATCCTTTGTCCATCATTTGTATTTGATCTCCCAACACCTGTATCGGACTTGATGCCACTTTTGGAAGAACCATGGACTCGGAAGAGCAGAACTAGTTTGCTCCAAGAGCAGATGTTAACTTAATGAAGAACCAGCTAGACCAACTTGTAGAAGTTATGATAGCTTTGGCACGAAGAGAGGACAACCTTCAACGGCTTACAGTCACTGAGAATGTTGTTTCACCTTAAGTGAACAATCTTGCTCAACTTCAGCCTGTGCGGATCCCTATTGAGAACCAGGTTATACAAGAACGCCACATTGTTCGAGATGAGCATGCCTCGTCTCATTATATTGTTGAGTATCATAACTTTGCATTCACTGCACCGAATTCCCAAGGAGCAAGCCTGGTGGTGAATACTGAACGACCTCAAGATGTCGTGATTATGGAAAGATGCCATGAGTTGGAAGAGAAGCTTAAAACCATAAAGAGAGGTGATGCTTTTGATCTGAATGCTTTGAACATGTGTTTGGTACCTGGACTTGTAATACCTCTAAAGTTCAAGACACTGAATTTTGAGAAGTACAAAGGAGATAGCTGCCCAAAGCAACATTTGGTGATGTTTTGCAGAAAGATGACCTCCTATGATCACAACGAAAAACTCATGATTCACTATTTCCAAGACAGTCTGAGTGGGGCATTGTTGAGTTGGTACATGTAGCTAGAGAGTAGCCACATCCAATCATGGTCAGATCTAGCTAATGCCTTTGTAAAGCAATATCAATACAATCTTGACATGACTCTCAACCGCATACAGTTGCAAGGCTTATCTCAAGAGGAGAACGAATCCTTCAGAGGGTATGCTCAGAGATGGAGAGAGGAAGTTGCTCGCATTCAACCACCATTCATAGATAGAGAATTGGTTGACATGTTAATAGATACTTTACAAGACCCATACTTGGAAAAGATGATAGGAAATGGGACATCAAACTTATCTGACTTGGTTTTAGTAGAAGAACGCATCGAGAGCCAGCTCAAGAGTGGAAAGATCTAAGACGCCTCGAGCATCCATGCTAGTAAGAGTGAATTCATTGTCGGTTTTCAAGAAGAAGAGGAGGAAGAAATCAATATAATCTAGAAGACTCCATAGGCTCCATCACCGGTACATTATCCTCAGTACCCAAGCATCTCCATGGTTTAAAGTCAGCAATCATATGGGTTTTCCTGTGTGATTCCAGTCTCTCCACATGGTCAATATCCTCTTGTCAATAGAGGCCCCATTCATCAACAACATATCATACAATAACACGCTCTACAATGACAACACTACTATAATCAAAGACCAAAAAGACACTTTGATCTGTTGCCAATGTCGTACAGTCACATATTGCCACGTTTGATCAGTAGTGGACTAATAGTGCCAAAGGACTTGGATTTTGTGATTCCTCCTTACCCACCAGGCTTTGACGCTAATGCATGATGTGGTTATCATGATGGCGCAATGGGGCATTCAACCGATGATTGCAAACATCTCAAAAACAAGGTTCGGGATCTAATTGAATCCAAGCTAATCTCATTTACGCTTCAATGTCTTCAAATCAACATTAATGCTTCATCTGGTCAGACGGGTCCGTCATTCCCTGTTATGGAAGAAGATACTGAGAGTAGGTGTGAATAAGGTTATCATACTTGTCTCGATGAACAAGAATGCTAGTCTAGAAGATGAACCAAGAGAGAAAAGCCCAGTCCCCAATGCTGGCAATTTTTAGATCTTATCACTACTTTGCATTTGTAGTTTATTTTATGTTAAGTGCTATTTGCTTTTAGTCGTTATTATTTATTAATGGTATTATTAATGTAATGATCATGCATTTTTTGAACAAATTCATTCGTATTCACTCATCTTTTCTCATTTATTGCAAAAAAATTTCACAAAAATTTTCCACTTCACTTCCTTTAGCAAAGATTGGAGGGAGGATGGCGAAAACGAAATACTCATAATTACTAATAGTATGCTTTTGGATAAAATCATGCTGGTGATGTACAAGCATTGTTTCAAATCCCCAAACACTGGAGAGATAAGGAGTTAGTCCCTAGTAAACCACTTCGAGCCTAGAAGTAGAAGTTTCCTTCGGATTTCTAAAACCTTTACGCTTAACCTGGGGTAGGGTAGTGTTCAGTTAATCTGACTCCGCATTCTTCATACACGTATTGAGGTGTCAAAGAAATCATGCAAAATCCAGAAGCTATGGTGGTTGTTCTTCGAGGACTAATGACCCTCCAAAAAAATTTTAAAAAAATCAAAAGCCTGCTAAGTTAAACCCCTTAGAAGGAGACTTAGGTAAAATCAAGGCAATCTCTGTGGACTTGAAAAAATAAATCAGTCCAGGAAAAAATTAGGGATCAAAATAAAAATCAAAAGCAAAAGAGGTCCTCAAACCCTCAAGCATAGCAAATTAACATTTAGTGGCCACCATATCAAAAATCAAAAGGGTCGCTGATATCATGACAAAAGAAAAATAAGGTGACTGTCATTTCAAGAAAATATTGAATCATCATCTTCATTCTTACATCGTCAAAAATATAAGCGTGTGTGTTGAATTAACTGAACGTAGGACTGTAGATCATCACGAAGAAGGGTCGGGTACAAATTAAATTTTGAGCCTTATATCCTTTGTTTCCATAACCATGAACCAGACCGTGTTACAACCCTCAAAAGACCTATTGAGGCAAGGTTTATTCTGAAAGCATACTATAGCAAGGTTGCGTAAACTGACTCCTAGATATTTTCTAATCTTCTGAATTGGTGTCATATTCTTGCTATATCTTTTACACTAGTAAATCAGCACCATGTCTAGACTAATGGTTCACTCGTCATACATTGTCACATCATTAAAATAAAGAATTTTTTCAAAACCTGCATGAATGCAACATTAAAATTACCATTTCTGAATGACCAATTTTAACTGCAAATCAGTACTTGACATCAACGAAATTCAAAGAAGAAATCAGAGAGGAACTCGATCATTCGCCGACATTGGCACGAACCAAGACTTTCTCGTGACTTTGTGAATCTGGGGCAAGTCCTTCAGAGGTTCAAATAGGGGCAGACCACTGCAAAATTTAGACACTTGGGCAAATCAGCTTAGACCATGTCATGGTGCGATCACACTTCAGGAGGACTCCTTCAATACCCTGCAGACTGGGGCAGACTAGTTAAACAGGGGCAGGTTCCCTCCTTCCTTTCAAGTTGGTAAAAGTTGACCATGTTAGACACTAGTAATTGTTGAGGTCAACTAGTGTCAAAAGCCTTGGGGAAGAGTAAAAGCACAATCAACACGCCTTGGTTAAGTCACTATGCTCGCACAATCAACATGCTTTGGTTATATCGTCGCGCTCATACCATCATTTGCAAGCCATCATGGCATATCATCCAGAAGTGATATATCGTCGCGCTCTTAATGTTTCTTCAACCCCTTAGTTGATATTTTGTTGCATCCTCAACCCTCGCGTTGATAGTTTGATTTGTTTCTTCAACCCCCAAGTTGATGACGGTCTATTTTAATGTTTCTCGACCCCTGAGTCGATAGTATATTTGCTTTTCTCAACCCCTGAGTTGATATACCAGTATTCCTAGTGAATCCTTTCACCTTGATTCATCTAATCTCTAAAAAAATTCCCTTCATTCACAACCAGAAATAAAGCCTAACTAAAACCCAATTACCTAGTTGCATCCTCACGCACATTGCATATCAATCATTTGCATATGCATCTTAGAATTTCCCTAGTAGTTGCATCTTAGTGTGCATATCCGTGCATCATGCAGTGCATGGCATTTCTGTCCTTAGCGGCATAGCATAACAGGATCCAGGATCAGTTTGCAAGCATCTTAGCCAGTCCTCCTTCAAGGTCGGAAATGTCTCTCTGAAGAGTGTTGATACCCCGAATATGCTCATGGAATACTATTCCCTACCAAGTTATTCTTCAACCATGCAGTTAATAATGATAATCCACAACAATTATTGCTCTTGTTACCTCCTAGGCAGAGGTTATCTTAAAAAGTTTCTTGAAAGCTTTTCCCCTGCAGAACTTGGATGATACATTTCCTTCAACATGAATCTTGCTCAATTATATCCCCCAGTAAATTTATCGCTCGAGATACTGCTTTGGTATCATCGAAAAATCTTATTGGATAAGGTACTGCTTTGACCACCCGAAGAATCTCATATTCGTTTATGTCGTACCTCGAAAAATACGATCCTCGCGATGGACGTGGAAAATACTGTTCGAAACAGAGTCGCCACCGAACTTTATTCATTCCAATGATGGAATAGGAAAATATAGATAAAACCTTTAAGGAGATAAGAACATGGTCATCGCAACCAATATTCTAGGTTCGGGAGTCGATTACATAGAGGGAAGGTATTAGCACCCTCTAAATCCGTTGTACTCAACGGGAACCTCTTGATTCGATTCGTGAGAGAAAGTTAGCTATGTTTGTGTATCTTCTAAAGGGATTGCTTGCTAAGGGGAAATGTGGTGGTTTTAAGATAGGGTGCTCGCCAAGGATTGGGGCCCTTGTGCCTACGTATCTTCACTTGCAAGAAGTGGAAAATCAGAGCGTTCGTAGTTCATGGGACTACGGGAAAAACGGGGGATTGTGGGGAATATGCTCGCCAAGATCATCGCAATCTTGTGCCTAAGTATCTTACATTCAGAAGAGAATGAAGAATCATAGCATTCGTAGTTCGTGGGACTACGGGAAAAAGAGGGGATTGTGCTCGCCAAGATCATCGCAATCTTGTGCCTACGTATCTTACATTCAAAAGAGAATGAAGAATCAGAGAAGTCGTAGTTCGGCTTACGGTTTGCTAAAAGGTTTGTGTTTGGAATGAACGAGAGTTTAGGTCGCATTCTAACTGCTAAACGTTGGCTTGTCTGCTCGCTAGGGGAGGCTAAAGCACGAGTTTGTTATGCGCGGAAGAAGGGACTAAACGATGTTCTTGGTAAAAGGTGGGTATGAGTTGAACGAGAGTTTAGGTCGCATTCTAACTGCTAAACATTGGTTTGTCTGCTCGCTAGGGGAGGCTAAAGCACGAGTTCATATGCGTGGAAGAAAGGACTAAATAATGTTCTTTGAGAAAAGTTGTTTGAGTTGTGGGTCGCACGGAGGCGAGGAATAGAGTTTGATTGGTTAAGTATTGGATGTTTAGAGAAAAATATAAGTTTGAATAGTTTTTAAGGTATTGGTCGCACGGGGGCGAGGTATTTGGTTAGATGTATCAGATGCTTAGCTAGAGGTGACGATTACCTGAAGCTTAAGAAAGACTTCTCGGACCCAAGTAATCGGGAGAGTGAACCAAAGACTTGAAGCTATCTCTTTTTCAACCTCAAATACGAAAGGATAGGAGGTAATTCGAGTTGGTTTATTGGATGACGATTACTTGAAGCTTAAGAAAGACTTCTCGGACCCAAGTAATCGGAAGAGTGAATCAAAGACTTGGAGCACTCTCTTTTTCATCGCAAAAAGGAGTTGTTTGAATGGAGTTTAAAAGATAGGATGTGGTTAAATTATTTTAACAGATGAGGATTACTCGAAGCTTAAGAAAGACTTCTCGGACCTCAAATAATCAGAAGAGTGAACCAAAGACTTGGAACTCTCTCCTTTTCTCATCTAATATTATGAAAGATGTTTAGTATGATTAGAGTGTATTAATCAGATGACGATTACTCGAAGCTCAAGAAAGACTTCTTGGACCTTAAGTAATCGGGAGAATGAACAAAAGACTTGGAGCTCTCTCTTTTTCATCCTAAGTGTTTAGAAAAATAGACTTGAATAAGTTTATCGTTTATAGAAGACAATTATTCGAGCTTAAGAAAGACTTCTCGGACCCAAAAAATTGGGAGAGAGAACCAAAGACTTGGAACTCTCTCTTTTTCATCTTTCATTAAAGTTGTGTTAAAATAGTTATTAAATATTTTAGTTTGATTTAAGAAAATTGCTTAATATGAATCAAGACTTGAAATTAGAGTTTTAACGTGTACACTAGCAAAGTGAGCTAGTCTTCTATGTGACCAATTAGAAATAATTGATCAAATAGGTATCAATGTAAGGAAGTCCATGATTAAGCCTTAAAATGTTGTGTCTGTGACCAAAAGGTTGATGGCGAGGCTTTGAAAGCACTCGACTTACAGGATAGAAAATGGCTCGACGAATCGAGAATTATTTTAAAAATTATTCTGAAGCATAAAACTAATATCTTAGAAAAAGGTTTTAACTTAATTAATAAAGTATATTTTTCTAAAGGTTTAATATTTAAATTAACCAAATCAATTAGATTTAAATTAACCAAATTAGTTAGATTTAAATTAACCAAATTAGTTAGATTTAAATACTAAAATTATTATAAAAAAATTATAAAAAAAAAAACAAATCAATTTAATTGGAATAAAGGTGGAACTTGTATATAACTATGCTGAATTGTATGCGTGAGAAAATAGAATCACAAAATTCTAATAACAGGACCAAAGCCTTAATCAACAACAGAAACTAGTAGCAAGCAACTCACATCACTAACCGACAATGCAATCGAAAATGCGAAAACATTAGCAGCATTAAAATGAAGGTTTTGAATTATCCAAGATGAAAATTTTCTATATGAGACATAATGAAAACTTAATAAAACAAAGTGAGGTTTGTGATTAAAATGCAGAAACAGAAAAAATGAATCATGTCTCACACGAACCTCCTTTTCCTTCAAAACCTAATTTCCAAACAATGGTAATCAATTGTAAAACCAAGCTTGAATAATTTATTAAATTCAAATAGAAAGATAATGCTTCATGAAATAAAAAGGTTACCCAATCTGAGAAACAGAAAGTCGCTGCGTGTAGCGTCTGAACCGAGCGTCTTTATAGGTGAGTTATTGATGTAGAGTCAACTAGCTCAATACACAATCTCCCACCACCTCAAGCTGCTTCTCGTTGTTGCTGCAAATTGAGTTACAAACACACTGAAACGAGTCGAAACAGAACCGCACCTCACAAAGAAGAATGCGACCTCCAACGTAGATGTCGTTATTACCTGTCGTCGGTTTGTAGCGTTGGATCAAAGGTTTACTGAAGAGGTTGTGTTGTTGAAGGTAGATTTTTGTGATGTTGTAGAATTTTGTGAAATCTAAGGTTGTTTTAAGGGTGAAGTAAACAAGTTTGTAAAGATGAAGTGATGGTGAGCCAATGGATGGAAATCGCAAGACTATAATTCTGCATAGGCAAATAAATAAGATGTACAAGTACAAGTCACAAAACATTAACATACAAGAAGCAGGCATGATAAATATGAGGATACAAGTTCATAATATGCAAAACCGATAATAAAGCAAGCCAAGAATATCTGCAATGCTACAACAATATCGAAAAACAGAACTACACGAAGCTCTCGACCAAACCCAATGTCCATAGTGCAGCTAGCCATTAACTTACGGAAACCAGTGAGAACGACGAGATCCGGAAAGTTAGGGTTCAAACTCCTCATTTGATTGTTTTAAACTCCATCCTGCAATGAAACGGTGAACTCCACAAAGCCTCCAACTACTACGGTTTGGTCTACCAATTGAGCCATAATTGTTGAGCTTTTTAGAACTGTAAGTGTGGAATCGTGACGTTGTGACATTGAGTTAACGGGACGCTGAAACTGCAGTTTGTGAAGCTTTCCACGAGTCGTGTTATGCTGTTCCAACTCGCCGCTACATGAGGTCGACAGCTTCAACCAAACTATTGCAAAAACTGCTAGCAAATTATGAAAATCCGTCGTTGTTGTCGCGAGTCATGAAGGGCGTTATTACAACCAGAACCAAACTCACGACCTGCGAAAATAAAGAATAGAAAACCAAACAAAATGGAGAAGCAATGAATTCACATAAAACGAAACAAAAGAAACAGGGCTAAGGCGGAACCGCGTGAGCTTTGAAGGTGGTGTGTTGTTGTTGATTGTGTTGTTCGGTTTCGCCGACAGAGGAGCGCAAAGCCAAACTTTGATGTTGAGGTGTTGATGAATTGTAGATCACGACATATTGTACTACTGCGACGAGAACCGCGGCCGAGCTGGTACGAAGTTGATATGTTGTTGCCGTAATGCCAAAACACAATAAATGGCTTGTTAGAACTTGAACAAAGTTACTCGAATGTTGTTGTTGTTATTGCAGAAGAACTACACGGATGACTAGATGACAATATGTTGCAGAAGACGGAGTCTGAGAATGTTGCGCCAACATTGAATCGATACCAAAGTCCCTGCACATGAATGAAAATACAGCCAAACAGAGCATGAAACCAATACAACAACGAAAACGAAAAAGAAAGAGTTAAGCGGATACATAACCCATTCACTCTTCTCGCTCATCTCTATTTCCATAAACTTATCGCAGTTTGACACACGCATAACCGAAACTTGTCGAAAATGGAAACAAACATTGTTGACGTCACTGAGAAATTGTTGCAATTCGAAGACGTTGTCGCTCACGTCGCATTCGGTCAGTGCTTTTGGAGAAGACACTAGAAATCAATGATATGATGCTACGTACGGCGGTTGTGCATTTTTTGTTGCTCCACTTTGCATTTCAGAATCTGTAACTACGAACCACAGATCAAGATCTATACACCACTTTCGTCGATTTGAGCACTGGAAGCGAGATGAAGATGATGATGGCGTCTCGCCATGAGCTTTTTCAACAAGGCGGCCTGCGTAGCAATGGTCAAAGATTTGACGGGGATGATGATGAATCACGGATGAAGGAGGGGTTTCGTTTGATAGAGGTGATGAATAGTAGGGCTTTAGGTTTTTTTGGGAGGATCAGAAATGGATAGTGCGGCGGCTTGATTGAGGATGAGGGATTCGATGGGGGTTTTATCTGTTTTGGGAAGAAAAAGAAAGGTTTCCGACGGCGAATTTGTGTGGAGAACGGAGATTAGGTTTTGTCTTGGGAAGTGGCGGCTAGGGTTCTCTATGGGGAGAGATGAATAGTGCCTTCAATTAGGGTTTTTCTCATTGAATTTCCCCTCCCTTATAACATCCGAATGGGCCTCCGATGCTGGGCCGTCTTCAATCCAATTCTAATTCTTTTCTCTGAGTTAACTATTCAATTAATCTTCTTCTTTTACTAACTATTTAATTAATAATAACATAAATTTAAATATAACAATAAAATATAAACTAATATTAACATAAATAAAATTATTATTAACATAAATTAATATGTACAAAAATACTATTATTATTAATATAAATAAGAAAAAGCTTAGGAAACTATAAAAAGAATTAATATTCACAAAAACGTCTTTAGGCCACATGTCACACCTTAATTGGTTAAGAAGATAACGTTTTTGAAATATCAACCAATTGCGAGCAGACACGTGTCTAAATAACGAGAAAATAAGCGGGCAATGCAAAATCAAAATAGAATAAAAAACGAAAATACTTAAAACAGGTAGGACAAATTTAGGGTATGACAGTTTAGAGATACTGATTTGGTATCATCGGAGAACCTTAATGGATAAGGTACTATTTCGACCACCCGGAGAATCTCATCACTTTGTTTAGAGATACTACTTTTGTATCATCAGAGAACCTTAATGGATAAGGTACTGCTTCGACCACCCGAAGAATATCAAGTTTTATCGAGATATTGCTTTGGTATCATCGGAGAACCTTATTGGATAAGGTGCTACTTTGACCACCCAAAGAATCTCATCATTTTGTTTAGAGATACTGCTTTGGTATCATCAGAGAACCTTAATGGATAAGGTACTGCTTCGACCACCTGAAGAATCTCAAGTTTTATCAAGATACTGCTTTGGTATCATAGAAGAACCTTAATGGATAAGGTACTACTTCGACCACCCGAAGAATCTCAAGTTTTGTCGAGATACTGCTTTGGTATCATCGAAGAACCTTAGTGGATAAGGTACTGCTTCAACCGCCCGAAGAATCTCAAGTTGTTTTCTGAGATACTACTTTGGTATCATCGAAGAATCTTATTGGATAAGGTGCTGCTTCGACCAACCAAAGAATCTCAAGTTGTATTCTGAGATACTACTTTGGTATCATCGAAGAACCTTAGTGGATAAGGTGCTGCTTCGACCACCCGAAGAATCTCAAGTTGTGTTCTGAGCTAATACTTTGGTATCATCGAAGAACTTTAGTGGATAAGGTGCTGCTTCGACCACCCAAAGAACCTCAAGTTATCTTGCTCAGATTTTGCATCCTACTACCCCATTCTGTTATCTCTTATTTCATTTCTGCATTTCACTTTACTTTCTCGACAGACAAATTTCAGGGTCTTCTTGTATCTAGTTGCCTTCTACTCTAAAGTAAACACCAAGCAACAGTCCATTTTCTCGGGTCCAAGACAATTAAATAGGGGTGTTTGTCATACCTCAAATTTGTCCTACTTGTGTATAACCTTTGTATATATATCCATCCACTAAGCACATTCCAAATCCAAAATATGTTGCAGTTTGCTTGTTTCTTTCTCTGTGTGTTGAAGGCTTTACGGGGAGTTTGATGACAAAGGCGTGGCTTGAAGTCCAGTGTGGCTATTCAGTTATTGTCAAGATCAAATGGAAATTTGACCTAATCTCGGTCAAACCATTAAATGATCACTTAAATTTCAAATTGGTTGTGGCAGTAGTCTATTTCTCAGGCAATGTGTATCCAAGTTGTAGATTTCTTCATCAAATATTTCTCAAGAACAAGAGAATCAGGGTTTCAGTTCATTGTCCTTAAGCGTTGATAATGGTTCCTCAGTTGAAGTCCAGGGTGCTAGGGTTTCATTGCCAGAGCGTTATTCTTCCTCTATCGCAAGATCATCATCATCTCAGGGTTTTCTTCTAATTCTTTGTTTCACAAGTCACTATCTTCCAATGAGGATTCCTCAAGGATTTATATATGCGGTTAGATCATCAATGTGAGAAGGGTCTTGCTAAATCAAGGAACTTTGTTGGTTGAGATGCAAGTATTGATATTTGGATTCAGCATGAGATTAAATTCTCAAGTACTTGTTTCACTTAAGATTTTGTTCAAGTTGGAAGATTCAAGATTCTTTTCTTTCCTAAGTTCACCTTTATCCATCTTTTGATTCCATTATCCATATTCAATTTTCAAAATCCATTTCCAAATTTAAAACTCTATCGTTTTCATTCCTATAATTCATTTTTGGTTATCCATTTTTAGACCACATGACCAAAATCCATGATTCAACCCAATTTGCATGAATATCCAAATTTAATGCAAATTCAATTCTAAATGCCAAAACCCATAATTTCATCATCATCTTTTGAATATATTAGTTTGTGAGTCCATTATCAATTGTCATAAAAAAAAGTCTACAAAAATTTCTAAGCCGGTTTCCACCTTACAAAATAAAAGTCATCATACACGAAAAAAATTACACAAAAAAATAAAGGCCTTAAATCCCATTTTACATTGCCAAAAGAACAAAATCTAAATTGTTATTAAGTCCGAACTACAATTGCTCTGACTTCCTCATTACACAGTGAGGGTACGTAGGCATAAGATTGTGAGATCCTAGCGAGCTACCTTTTTCCTTTTACCTCAAACCAAGCCGTAGACCCACGAACTACGATGCTCTGACTTTCCCATTGCACGAGGGAATAGGTAGGCACAAGGGCCTCAATCCTTGGTGAGCACCCTAATAAAAAAACCACTCATTTCCCCTAGAAGCAAATCCTTAGAAGAAAACAAACAACCTAGCTAGCTTTTCTCTCGAATCGAATCAAGAGATTCCCGTTGAGTACAACGGACATAGAGGGTGCTAATAACTTCCCTTTGCATAACCGACTCACGAACCTAGAATTTGGTTGCGATGACCATGTTTTTATCTATCTTAAAAGATTTATCGATATTTTATATTCCTTCCTTGATATGAATAAAGTTCGGTGGTGACTCTGTTCGAACGTTTTTTCTGCGTCCATCGCGAGGATCATATTTTTCGAGGTACGACATGAGGGTAAAGTGGTCACAGTTTTCAGAGAGGAAGACATAATGGTCAATCATTTGTCAACGTTCAAATATGCGGAAGTAGATGGAGAGATCCACGAAACTTTGTGCCAAGCCTTTGAAGCTATTCAGATTTAAGAGAAGCCTCCTGTAGAAGTTAAACATCCTGAAGTCTCAATGTCTTCCTTCAAAGAAGCGCGTGCAATTGTTGAGTCTGGTAGTTCTTAGAGGTGGGGCCAAGTTCTTGAGGTTTTTGTAAAGTAAGACAAGTTTGGTTTAGGGTATAAGCCCTCCAGTTCATCACAAGACCTTTCGAAGTACAGAGGACCTATCGGGTTTACCAGTGTTGGGTGATATTTGATAGAATTCATGCTATTAGGGATGGCAAAGGGGACAGTGATTGTGACATGGATGCCTGGATTCGTCCTTGTGTTCCTGGTCAGGAACTTGGCAATTGGACTGCTGAAGAAATCATTAGATCACCCATGAAGAGTAATTCTTATTTGTTTTTGCATATGTTTAGTCCTACATTCTGCCCAAGATGTAGTGACCCATTTGTAAGGCCTCTTTTTTTTTAATTTTCAATACCATCATAAATAAAGGACGTCTTTGCATTCAACTATTTTGATCCATGTTTTTCCTTTTTTTGTTTTTACATTTATTAACAGAAAAATGGAAATGTGTTTGTGTTTATTTGTTGTATTTCATAATAAACATAAAAAAATCAATCATGCAGGTCTCTTATCTTAGATTCCACCGGTTCTGATTCAGCTATGACTCAGTATGACTTTGATAATCCCATTTATCAAGCTGAAGAAGAGATTGATGAAGATTGTGAATTTCCTGAGGAATTAGCCAGACTTCTGAAGCATAAAGAAAGGATTATTTTGCCTCACCAGGAGGATATTGAAGTTGTTAACTTAGGCATCGAGGATGTTAAGAAAGAGGTCAGAATTGGGTTTGCTTTAGAAGACAGTGTCAAGAGAAGATTGATTGAAATACTCTGAGAGTAAATGGATATCTTTGCTTAGTCTTATCAAGACATGCTCGGGCTGGATACAAACATTGTGGTGCACCATTTGCCTCTTATAGAAGAATATCTGCCAGTCAAGCAGAAATTGAGAAGAACGAGACCTGACATGGAAGTCAAGATAAGAGAAGAGGTTCAAAAGGAGTTGGACGCTGGTTTTCTTGCTGTCACAAGTTATCGTCTGTGGGTTGCTAATATTGTTCTTGTACCTAAGAAAGATAGAAAGGTCAGGATGTGCGTTGATTATAGAGACTTGAATAAAGCAAGCCCTAAAGATGATTTCCCGCTCCCCCACATTTACGTGTTAGTCGATAATACTGCTCAGTATTTTGTGTTTTCCTACATGGATGGCTTCTTTGGGTATAACCAAATGAAAATGACCCCAAAGGACATGGAGAATACTACTTTTATAACACTGTGGGGGGCATTTTTCTATAAGGTGATGCCCTTTGGATTGAAAAATGTTGGGGCAACCTATTAGGGGGAATGGTGACTCTCTTTCATGATATCATTTACAAAGAGATCGAAGTCTATGTTGATGACATGATTGTGAAGTCACAGACGGAGGAAGGACATCTTGTTAATCTTCTGAAGTTGTTTGAAAGGTTGAGGAAATTCAAGCTGAGGTTGAATCCAAACAAGTGCACCTTCGGGGTGAGGTCTGGAAAACTACTGGGTTTCATCGTCAGTGAAAGGGGTATTGAGGTAGATCCTGCCAAAATAAAAGCTATACAAGAGATGCCTGAGTCGAGAACAAAAAAAGTGGTTTATGGTTTCTTAGTGAGATTGAACTACATTGCAAGGTTCATCTCTCACCTTACTGCCACGTGTGAACCGATATTCAAACTACTGAGAAAAGATAAAGCGGTCAGGTGGAACAAAAATTGTCAAAAGGCGATTGAGAAAATAAAAGAATATTTGCAGGAACCTCTGATACTCATGCCTCCAGTAGCAGGAAGACCTTTGATCATGTATCTTACGGTTCTTGAGAATTAAATAGGGTGTGTGCTCGATCAATATAACGAGACAAGTAGAAAAGAGCATGTCATCTACTACCTGAGTAAAAGGTTCACTGATTGCGAGTCAAGGTACTCGATGCTGGGAAAACATGTTGTGCACTCGCTTGAGCAGCTAAGCGTTTGAGGCAGTATATGTTAAACCATACAACCCTATTAATATCAAAGATGGATCCAATTAAGTATGTATTTGAGAAGCAAGCAATCACCGGAAGGATTTCCCATTGGCAGATGGTTTTGACAGAATATGATATTCAATATGTCTCCCAGAAAGCCATCAAAGGGAGTGTTCTGTCAGAATATCTTGCTGAACAACCGATTTAACACTATCAGCCAATGAAGTTTGAGTTTCTGGATGAGGATGTCATGTTTCTAAAGATAAAAGAGTGTGATGAGCCTTTGCATGACGAGGGTCATGAGATTGGATCTTGTTAGTTCTTGATTAGCAGGAATTTTGGTAAAACTTGGTGATATCACAAGATGTCCTACAGGATGTCTTGACTTATGTTCTTAACATTCTGCAGGTGGTTATTTTTATTGTTGCAGGGTTTAGTTCATGATGTCAAGTATGATGTCCTGACATTTATGAACAGAACATTCAGTGGGAATGTGTTGGTTTGACTGTTGCATTTTTTTTTTTGCAACTCTTTGCACTGTTGTGATTAGAGTTTTAGTGGTTCAAATATGCATGGAAATATTCCTTATTCAAAAGAGTTTTTGGTGCATAATTCGTGGAGTAATTATGAAATCTTTTGTGCTTTTTTCTGAAGAAATTCTTGAAGATTTGAAGAGTGATTTGATCTGATTTGATCAAATCCGTTTTGGTTCTATTTCCTTGATGTTGATTATGAAAAGATTTGAAGAATTATCTGAATTAATTCTATCAGATCAGATATTGTTTTTGCTAAAGCCCAAGCCCGTTCAGAGTGTTACTATATAAAGTCTTTACAATCCTATTTTGGTGGTAAGAGAAACTAGGGTTAAGTGATTGCATTGCGTAAGGTATAATCTTTTAGCTTCTTGTGTTTTTGTTATTTGTGAGCCATTCACTCATCACCTTGATGTGTGAATTGGACTGAGTTTTTGTGTTGTAAGTTGTTCACTCAAAGCTTGTAAGCAAGAGTGTATTGTTCTTGATTGAAGCTTTTAAGCAAGATCAAGTATTGTCTTTGAAGAGTGTCTTCTAAGTTTTATTCATCTGTTGTTATCACTGCTGTGATTGAGAAGGAGTGAGAGGTGTCTCATATCTAAGGTATTTTAGATAGAAATTGTAATGGTAGAGATTAGGTGCGAAGATTGTAAACTAGAGAGAGTTTATTGTGTATCTTAAAACTAATTCTATTTAGTGAATTTCCTTCCTGGCTTGGTAGCCCCCAGATGTAGGTGTGTTTGCACTGAACTGGGTTAACAATTGCTTATGTCTATTTACTATTGTTAACAACCTTTTTATCTTGTTCATAAATTGGTGATTGTTCAGATATTAGTATCATGACATCTCCTTCGACATCTCATATCTCATACCAGCATTTCAATTGGTATTATAGCAGGCATCCGGCTCTGGTTCTGGGTGAGATTTGGGGACGATACTTTCTGGTACTATGGACAAAGAATTAGGTGTTGCGAACAGACCACCTGTTCTGGATGGGAGTAATTATGATTATTGGAAACCTCACATGGTTGCCTTCTTAAAATCATTGGATAGTAAGGCCTGGAAAGTTGTTATAAAAGGATGGGAACACCCTGTGACTGTTGGGAAAGATGGAAAAGCTACATTTGACTTGAAGCCTGAGGAAGAATGGACTAAGGAAGAGGATAATTGGCTCTTGGTAACTCCAAAGCCTTGAATGCCTTGTTCAATGGAATTGATAGAAATATTTTCAGATTGGTGAACAATTGTGAAGTTGATAAAGATGCCTGAGAGATACTCAAAACTACTCATGAAGGTACTTCTAAGGTAAAGATGTCAAGACTTTAATTACTAACTACAAAATTTGAAAACCTAAGGATGAAAGATAATGAAAGCATAAATGATTTTCATATGAATATTCTTGAAATAGCCAATGCTTCAAGTTCTTTAGGTGAAAAGATGTCAGAAGAAAGGCTGGTAAGAAAGATTCTCAGGTCTCTTCCCAAGAGATTTGACATGAAAGTAACGGCCATAGAAGAAGCTCAAGACATTTGCAAGATGAGGGTTGATGAACTTATTGGATCTCTTTTAACCTTTGAAGTAGGTATAAGTGACAAATCTGATAAGAAAATGAGCATAGCCTTTATGTCAAATACTGAAAATAGAGAGGATGAATCTGATGGGGATACTAATGAAAGCTTGTCAAATGCCATAGTGCTTCTTGGAAGACAATTTAACAAGGTAATTAAGAGGATGGATATGAAGTCAAGAACAAATGTCAAGAACAACTCTTATGACATTAACGTTAGTAGGTCTAATGATGCAGGTAGAAGAACCAGGTCTAAAGAAAAATCCACCCAAAGCAAAGGGATTCAGTGCCATGGTTGTGAAGGATTTGGTCACATTAGAGATGAATGCCCTACCTATCTCAAGAAATAAAAGAAAAGCCTTGTTGTCTCTTAGAGTGATGAGGATTCTGACAGTGATCTTGAAGAAGAGTCTGCTAAACATGTGACTACTTTGATTGAAAGATACTATTCTGATGAAGACTCTAGTGATGATGAATTAACATTTGAAGAACTTGCAGCTTCCTACAAAGAGTTGTGTCTTAGAAATGAAGAAGTTTGTCATCAAGGAGAAAAACAGAAGAAACTCATAATCAAACTGAAGGCTGATAAGGAAGAACATCTTAAAACTATCACTGAATTAAATGATGAAGTTGCTCAGTTGACTTCCCAACTTAATCAAATGGACGAGTCATTAGAATGTTGAACAATAGTACTAACACCCTAGATAAAATCCTTCAAGCTGGAAAAGGGAAGGAGACAAGACCGGGTTAGGGTTTGATGAAGAAAAGAAACCATCTTCAGAATATAATCCATCTTCACACCACAATCCTTCTGGATCTAAGCGAAAGATGTCACATCAGATGTCTCAACATCATGACAAAGGATAACCCAACCACCCAAGAAGAAGATTCCAAAGATGGAAATATCATTAATGTGGATGTTTTGGTCACATAAAGCCTTTCTGCTTCAGACTGCATGGATATCTTAAACCTATTCCTCAAACTAGACCCAATCACAACATTCGTTCTACTAGGAAGCAATGGGTTCCAAAAGCTACTACTACAAAGCAATGGGTTCTTAAAGCTACTGCTACAAGCTTGATAGCTCATCTATCCCTCAAAGTCTCAGCTAAGGAAGATTGGTACTTTGGCAGTGGGTGCTCCAGACACATGACAGAGATTAAAATTCTCTTAGTAGACATAAAACCCCACTCTACTAGCTATGTGACTTTTGGTGATGAAGCCAAGGGTGAAATCAAGGGAGTTGGAAAATTGAACTGCTCAGGAGCTCCTGGCCTTGACAATGTGCTACTGGTTAAAGGATTAACTGCTAACTTAATTAGCACCAGTCAACTATGTGATCAAGGACTCAATGCAAACTTCACTAAATTTGAATGCTTGGTTACAAATGAAAAAGGAGAAGTGATCATGACGGGAGTCATATCTAAGGACAACTACTACTATGGGTTTCTTAGGACTCTAAATATGCTATAGCCAAAGAAGATGAAGTGAAATTGTGGCACCAGAAACTTGGTCATCTACATCTAAAATGAATGAAGAAGATCATCTCTATGGAAGCTGTCAGAGGAAATCCTAAGCTAACGATTGAAGAAGGAAAAGTCTGTGGTGAATGCCAAATAGGAAAGCAAACGAGGATGTCATACTAGAAGATCAAACATCTCACTACTTCAAAAGTGTTAGAACTTCTCTACATGGACTTAATGGGGCTTATGCAGGTGGAGAGTCTTGGTGGAAAGAAGTATGCCTATGTTGTGGTGGATGATTTTTCGAGATACACTTGGGTGAATTTTATAAGAGAAAAATCTGAAGTGTTTGATATGAACATAATTCAGCAAATTTTTAATTTCTACAACTCCATTACTCCATAGCAAAATGGAGTTGTAGAAAGAAAGAATAGAACTATCCAAGAATCTGCTAGAGCTATGATCCATGCAAAGAAGTTGCCTTACCACTTCTGGGATGAAGCTATGAACACTACCTGCTATATTCATAATAGAGTAACTTTGAGAACATGAACCATGACCACGTTGTATGAAATATGGAAGGGAAGAAAACCTACTGTCAAATACTTCCATGTGTTTGAAAGCAAATTCTACATACTTGTAGATCGTGACCAAAGAAGAAAGATGGATCCAAAGAGTGATGAAGGAATATTCTTGGGTTATTCTACTAATAGTAGAGCCTATAGAGTATTCAACTCCATAACTAAAACTATGATGGAGTCCATCAATGTTGTTGTTGATGATGTGCATAAGGAGACTGATGTCCCAGAAGATGTTGGAACATCCCTTGATACCTCAGTAGAGTCTGCAAATAAAGACACTAATCCCAATCTTGCCAATACTGAACCTGAACTAGTTATCAAAGGACCCTCTATCAGAATTCAGAAAGATCATCTTATGGATCTCATCATAGGTGATCTAAATAAAGGGGTTACTACTAGGTCCATAGAAGTCATTTCAAGCTCTTGTTTTGTGTCTAAGATTGAGCCAAAAAATATCAAGGAAGCATTAACTGATGAATTCTAGATAAATGTCATGCAAGAAGAGCTAGGGCAATTCAATACAAATGAAGTATGGGATCTTGTGCCAAGGCCTGAAGGAACAAATGTGATTGAAAATAAATGGGTTTACAAGAATAAGTCTGATAAAAAGGGAGTGGTCACCAGGAACAAAGCCAGACTGGTTGCACAAGGATACACTCAGATTGAAGGGGTTGACTTTGATGAAACTTTTGCTCATGTAGCTCGCCTTGAATCTATTAGATTGCTTCTGGGAGTTGCCTGCATTCTGAAAATTAAGCTGCTTCAGATGGATGTTAAGAGTGCCTTCTTAAATGGTTACCTAAATGAGGAAGTCTATGTGGAACAACCTAAGGGATTCATTGATCCAACTTTTCCAAATCATGTTTTTAAGTTGAAAAAAGCTCTGTATGGACTGAAGCAAGCTCCTAGAGCTTGGTATGAAAGACTAACAAAGTTTCTAGTTGATAATGGATACAGAAAAGGTGGCATAGATAAGAAATTATTTATCAAGGAAGAAGGAGGAAAACTCATGATTGCTCAAATATATGTTGATGATATTGTGTTTGGTGGGATGTCTGATGAGATGGTTCAACATTTTGTCCAGCAAATGCAGACAGAATTTAAAATGAGCCTTGTTGGGGAATTAACTTATTTTCTTGGGTTGCAAGTCAAACAGATGGAAGAGTCTATATTTTCATCTCAGAGTAAGTATGCTAGGATATAGTTAAGAAGTTTGGAATGGAAAATGCCATCCACAAGAGAACATCTTCACCTACCCATCTTAAGTTGTCTAAAGATGAAAAGGGTGTTAATATGGATCAAAGTCTTTATAGAAGTATGATAGGAAGCTTGTTATATCTTATAGTAAGCAGGCCTGGCGTTGCCTTTGTTGTGGGTGTTTGTGTTAGATATCAAGCTGAACCCAAAGTGAGTCACATCAATCAAGTCAAGAGGATTTTGAAATATATTAATGGAATAAGTGAGTATGGGATGTTGTACACTCATGGACCTGGTTGTGTGCTGTCTGGATATTGTGATGTTGATTGGGCTGGAAGTGCTAATGATAGGAAAAACACATCAGGAGGTTGCTTCTTTTTGGGGAACAATCTCATATCTTGGTTCAGCAAGAAGCAAAATTGTGTCTCTCTATCTACTGCAGAAGCTGAATATATAGCTGGTGGGAGTAGTTGTTCTCAACTGGTGTGGATGAAGCAAATGCTGACTGAGTATAATGTCACACAAGATGTCGTGACATTATACTGTGACAACCTAAGTGCTATAAACATATCCAAAAACCCTATTCAACACAGTAGAACCAAGCATATTGATATCTGTCATCATTTTATAAGGGAGCTTGTTGAAGATAAAATCATTACCCTAGAGCCTGTTACTACAAAAAAATAGCTGGTTGATATCTTCACTAAGGCATTGGATGCTAGTCAGTTTGAAACTTTAAGAGGGAAATCAGGGATTTGCATTTATGAAGATTTGTAGAAATTATTGCTTAGTGGGAATATTATTCAAGTGGGGTGATATTTTCCAATAATAAAGATGTCTCAACATCACTCATTATTTCAAAACACGTTTAAAGACACTACCACACGCTACCCTAATTACTCTTTTCACTCTAACTACCCGTTCACCTCCCATACCCTCATAGATTTTCTACTTGATTCCCACTCTCTTCTTGAACCTCTGATTGAAACCCATTCTTCTACTCGCAAAAATCTCAAGATGTCTCCAAAACATGTTTCAACCTCGTCCAAATCCTCTAGGTCTGATTATAAGACACAGGCTCAACCTATGAGCATCTCGTTTAAGGATGTTCTTGATGTAGCCCCTCTTGCCATGGTTCTATGCCACGATGCTGAAGTGATAAATTCCACACCCACATATGCAAGCGACTCCAAACAGACCCCTAAAGGTAAATCTTCTGATACCTCTGTTAATTCTACAACTAAAAATCAGAACAAAGATAGAAGTGCTTATGTCGATAGAGCCATTAGGAAGTTAGTTACTAAGGTTATGTATGGTGGCCATAATGTCCCTAGGATTTCTAGCCCTCTGTCTCGTATGAAAGCTACTCCCATTACTGCTGCTAGCCAAGGTGAATAAAAAGATGTTGATGACTCTCCTTCTATGAAGAACCTTAACACGAATAATTTGCACAAGTTAGCTAACTTTGTGCTCAAAGAAGGAAGAGTAGAAGGTGTTTCTAATGAGGATGTTGGTACCTCTGGTATGGAAAACAAAACAAATAGTTTTGTTCAAAGTAAGAAGGTAAATGTTTTTGATGATGTGGTGGACCTTGAGAGTGTTCCATCTGATGATGAGTTAATAAAGAATGTGGCTCTTGGAATTGCAAAAAGGCTGAAGTCTAGAAAGGGTAAATCTGTGATTGATCAATCTCCCTCTAAGAGGAATAAGAAGAAAAATGTTGTTGGTCCCCCTAAAGCTTGGAGAAAAGTCACTTCTATCTCCAAGAAATGAAGGTTAGGTTAGAAACTGATTCTGATGAAGATGTTGAGGATGATGTCTAGGACATCACTCCTGTTAAGAGATCTGCTACAAAGAAAACAACAGATAATGTACCTGCTGCCCCTCTGGACAATGTGTCTTTCCACTCTATTGACAATGTGGAAAAGTGGAAATTTGTGTATCAAAGAAGAATTGCTTTGGAGAGAGAATTAGGGAAGGATGCGCTTGAAATCAAGGAAGTCATGAAGCTAATCTCTAATGATGGGCTGATAAAAATTGTGGTTGGGTTCTCAAAATGCTATGATATGCTAGTTAAGGAATTCATTGTGAATATTCCTGAAGACATTACTGATAAAAAGAGCAAGGAATTTATGAAGGTGTTTGTGAGAGGAAGATGTGTGGAATTTTCTGCTGATGTGATTAATAAGTTTTTAGGTAGGGAGGAGGAAAAGGCTGGTAAACTGGAGGTAACTGACAATCAGGTTTGTAAGGTGATAATTGGTAATCAAATTAATGCATGGCCCTCAAAAGGTAAACTATCTGTTGGCCAAATAAGTGTGAAGTATGCCATCCTGCATAGGATTGGTGCTGCCAACTGGGTACCTACAAATCACACTTCAACCAATGATGTTGGTCTAGGAATATTTATTTTTGCTGTTGGGACCAAGGTTAAGTTTGACTATGGAAGTTACATCTTTGATCAAGTTGTGAAGCATGCCACCACTAATGTTGTTAAGCTACCCATTGATTTCCCCTCTCTGATCTGTGGGATTATTCTAAGCCAATACCCTGGGATTCTCTCAAGCAATGATGTGGCCTGCAAAAGGGACTTTGTATTGTCACTCCACTATAAGTTGTTTGCAGAAAGACATGTCCCAGACATTGTCTTGACATCTTCTGAGAAGACATCCACTACAAAGGCTGGGATTATCAAAGAATTAAAGGAAACATGCAGGGAACTGGGAAAAGTTGTAAGTGTTGTTACTGCAAGGAAACTTAAGTTGGAAGCTCTAATAAGAGGTCTAGAACATAATGAAGAAGATAATATGGAGGCCGGTGATGCTCAGGAAGAGGAAGATGAGGAGGTTTCTGTCTCAGGTGAGAAGAATGGTGATCATGATTCTAGGTCTACAACTGATGATGAAGATGAGAGTTCTGGGTCTGAGGAAGAAAATTGGTAATGCTTGGCTATGGTGTTCTTTGGTTTATGGATTGTTTTGTTTGTTGTTTCAGAATTTGTTCTCCTTGCACTTAATGTGCTTTTGACTTGTACTCTTTGGGTTTTCACTGTACCCTTAACTCTATTTGGTTATGTTTAATTGCTCTATGATATTGTGTTACCCCTAGTTTGTTTTCCTAATTTATGGCTAAAAAAAGGGGAGAAGGTGTTGCTTGTTGGTGTTACTACTACTATGAATTGAGGAGTTTTCTCTTTTGTTTACACTTTGTTTTGAAGGGGAAGGATCATTTTTTTTATCTATGATCTGTGTTTCTGCTGCTATTCTCTCTGATATAGCAGCTCTTGTGATCTATTGGATGTTTTATCCAAAATTTGCCAAAGAGGGAGTTTGTTAGTTCTTGATTGGCAGGAATTTCGATAAAACTTGGTGATATCACAAGATGTCCTACAAGATGTCTTGACATATGTTCTTAACATTCTGCAGGTGGTTATTTTTATTGTTGCAGGGTTTAGTTCATGATGTCAAGTATGATGTCCTAACATTTGTAAATAGAACATTCAGTGGGAATGTGTTGGTTTGACTATTGCATTTTATTTGCAACTCATTGCACTATTGTGATTAGAGTTTTAGTGGTTCAAATATGCATGGAAATATTCCTTATTCAAAAGAGTTTTTGGTGCATAATTCATGGAGTAATTATGAAATCTTTTGTGCTTTTTTCTGAAGAAAATCTTGAAGATTTGAAGAGTGATTTGATTTGATTTGATCAAATCTGTTTTGGTTCTATTTCCTTGATGCTAATTATGAAAAGATTTGAAGAATTATCTGAATTGATTCTATCAGATCAGATATTGTTTTTGCTAAAGCCCAAGCTTGTTCAGAGTGTTACTATATAAAGTCTTCACAATCCCATTTTGGTGGTCAGAGAAACTAGGGTTAAGTGATTGCATTGCGTAAGGTATAAGCGTTTAGCTTCACGTGTTTTTGTTATTTGTGAGCCATTCACTCATCACTTTGATGTGTGAATTTGACTGAGTTTTTGTGTTGTAAGTTGTTCACTCAAAGCTTATAAGCAAGAGTGTATTGTTCTTGGTTGAAGCTTTTAAGCAAGATCAAGTATTGTCTTTGAAGAGTGTCTTCTAAGTTTTATTCGTCTGTTGTTATCACTGTTGTGATTGAGGGGGAGTGAGAGGTGTCTCATATCTAAGGTGTTTTAGATAGAAATTGCAAGGGTAAAGATTAGGTGCGAAGATTGTAAACTAGAGAGATTTTACTGTGTATCTTCAAACTAATTATATTTAGTGAATTTCCTTCTTGGATTAGTAGCCCCCAGACGTATGTGTGTTTGCACTGAATTGGGTTAATAATTGCTTGTGTCTATTTACTATTGTTAACAACCTTTTTATCTTGTTCGTATATTGGTGATTGTTCAGATATTAGTGTCGTGACATCTCCTTCGACGTCTCATATCTGATACCAGAATTTTAGATCTCAGTGGATTTTGGTTTTCAATGGTGTTATCAACTCATACGGTAACGAGATCGAGGCAATCATTACTACTCCTCACGTTCCCACATACCGTTCATTGCCCGAATGATGTTCTCCTGCACCAATAATGAGGCGGAATATGAAGCGTATATTATGGGTTTTGAAGAGGCCATTGATCGGAGGATCAAGAATCTTGATGTATATGGAAATTCAATGTTAGTTTTTAATCAGATTAAAGGTAAATAGGAGACTCGTCAGGCAAATTTGGTGTCATACAAGAATTATGCCAGAAAACTGCTACCCTTCTTTGACAGAGTTGAGTTCCATCATGTACCTAGTGCTGAAAATCAGATGGCAGACGCATTGGCCACGTTAGCGTCGATGTACAAAGTGAATTAGTGGAATAAAGCTCCAGTAATCACCCTTATACGTCTTGACAGATCTTCCTTTGTGTTTGCAGTTGAAGAGGCATCAAATGGCAAGCCATGGTATTATGATATCAGGTGTTTTCTCAGTAATCAAGAGTACCCTTCAGGAGCATCCAGCAAAGATAAGAAGACTTTGAGGAGGCTAGCTAGTAACTTCTACCTGAACAAGGATGAGGTATTGTACAAGAGAAACTTTGATATGGTCTTGTTGTGTTGCGTTGATGAACACGAAGCAGGCCGGTTGATGGAAGAGGTTCATGAGGGTTCTTTCGGTACTCATGTCGGTGGGCATGCTATGGCCAGAAAATTGTTGAAAGCTTGGTATTATTGGATGACTATGGAATCTGATTGCTTCAAATACACCATAAAATGCCATAAATGTCAGATTTATACTGATAAGGTGCATGTACCACCCAAGGCCGAATAGGGCATAAAGTGGTTACATGGACTAGTGGTCTAAGTACTGAATCTTTATATAATTGGTGTATACCTAGAGAAATCAAAAGGATATCATTTAGTAAACAACTTGAATGATGAAAAGCAATTAAATATAAACAACATAAAAATCACTTAAGTACCAAATTAGGGCAAATATGACTCGGGGTTATAGTTCATGTTTATAACATAATAATATGATTCTTGTTACACCTATTGCGAGTCTTTTGCATAATTTATAGAAGATTGATAAAATCGGACACTACCTGCTTTTGTCAGTGCATTCCCCTATCATCGATGGATAATCTGTCATCTTTTGCATCATCTGGATTATTATGCAATGGTTCATTACTTTTTCCTAAGTATATGTTTTCTCAAATTCATCTATCAGCTTTCGCATCGTCTGGATTAGGTTGTTTAAAAAATCGCGCACATATCCTTTCAGACAACAGTCGATACCTGAGAACTACTTACTTTTGTAACGAAGTTGAAATTTATGCACTTAGATTATAAAATAAGTTTAATTAAAATTCTCCCAATCGATAGCAACAAATCATATGATAGGTCATAAAACAATCCCCATAACCCCTAGTCCCTAGGAAACTACTCACTCATGGTGAGAATGAAAACAACCACAGAGATGTTCATTGTCAAAATTATACCAATCACATAAAATAGATGAAAAATATAGAGAATAAAAAGAAAACATGGATTGAGTTATAAACTTGTTCCGCAAATTGCTCGCATGGAGACTTGAGTTACAAAGAGACTAAAAAGTGAAGCTTTAGAAACTAGGAGAAAAAAATAGAAAACTTGGTTCCCCTAACTCATAATAGGCTATGAGTTTTATAAGTAAAAATAAAATAACAAATATTATTGGTTCAATGCAAAAATATTATATTTGATTCATATCCAATCAAGCCTAAGAACCATAACCAAGAGGAAATTTTCTCATTTAATGCATAAAATAACAACCTTGGATTTTTCTCTCGCCTCACTGCTTCGGCCCGCAGCAGCTGCTACGGGTGGTCATAGCAGACCACTTAATTTTTGCTCAAAAGTCACCAAAAAGGGGTCTTGGGGTCCATTCTGCTACGGGTGCTTGTAGAAGACCTCTAACTTTACCTTTGAGAATTTGCCAAAAGTATCATTTTCTTTCCATTTCGCTTTCCTTTGATCCCTTCTTACTCGGATGCTTATTAAACCCTAGAATTCACAATAAAACATTAAAAAAATATATAAAAAAAACATAAAACATGACAAACAAAAGGAAATCAAACAAAATGTGATAAAATGTTAAATGAAAACTACTAGAAAGAACAATGTAAAGAACACTTATCAATTCTGAAAAATAAAACCATTGCAATCGATTGCATCATTTATTCAATGACTAACTTCTTATTTTGTGAATTCAGTAGCAAAATTCCCTTGGTGACAATTGATTTATACCCCATGACAATCGATTTTCATAGGCCAATTTGTGAAAAAAATTGTTTTACCCTGTATTAGTTGTCCGACAATTTTGGTTGTAACTTTCATTGCATAAGTCCAAATGAGACGTCGGTTGAAGCATTAGAAAGCTAACACGCAGAGCTACCTCATGGTAGTGATTGGTGAAATAATTGAGTTTTAGTCATTTGCCTACTATAGGGATGTATGTGATGATATGTATGATCGATTAGTGAATCGTTGTGTTTGTCTAATGATTTCATTGATGTTATAATGAATTAACATGATTGAATGCTTGTGAATATATATTTTGTGAGTTGCTACTATTTGGAGTTGTTTGTTGAATGTTGTAACACTGATTAATTGTTGCATATGGTGAATGATGTTGTGCATTAATGGTGAAATATGCATGGTGATTATTTTGGTGAACCTTTTGATGATAATACATGTTGTTGAGAGTCATTCATCATGGTGTATGGATTTTGGTCAAATTTTAGTATGCTCTAGTCCTATGGTTGAGATTTAGGAGTGAGTAGCTGGTTCCATATGGGAATCAGTGAAGAATTACCTATGTTGATAGTAAAAAGTTGGTGTGCTCTGGTCCTATGATGGGGATTCAGGAGCGAGATGGACTTGAGTGTTCATAAATGGTATCGTATGCATAATGAGTAGTTTTAGAGTAAAGTGTATACATATTTTCATATTCAATTAATTGATCATGATGTTGTTAATTGCTTGTGAATATGTGCATGTTGTTATGAATGGGTGTTAGACTATGTTATTGTCGATTGTGTAATGAATGTGTGCTTGTTATATATATTATCTACCTTAGCATTGTTTACACAGTTTATATTGAACGTTATTTCTCACCCTATTTGCTTCTTGTTCTCCATCATGTTCATCTTGTAGATACTCAGGAGTGATCCTTGTTGCTGTGTGTTGGAAGGTGGCTTGTTTGAGCTACTCTTCACTTTTATTTTATTCACTTTATAATAATTAGTGGTTTACTCCTCTGATCGAGTAACATTGGGGATGGGAATTATCATGTTTTCAAAGTTGTATTTGCTTTTGTTATTTTGGAGCTTATAACTTATTTATGAAGTTATGTTGAAAATGTTTTGCGTTGCGTAATTTTAAATAATTTGATGTATTTTTGAATGATTTTCATTGGTGGCACCTTAAATTGTCGTGTAATACTTTATTTATATGTTCTGGGGTTTAGGGTGTTACATTAACCATTTGATTGAGCTGATTTTTAGACACGAGTTTCGTAAGACACAGTGCTACACTTTAACAATTTGGATCGCTGAAAAGAATGTATGAGGAAGGTGATATTGTATTCATACATCACCATTTTTTTTGCGGATCCTTTGCCAGGGTTTAAAAGTAGACCTAATTAACATGGGTCCTCCGGGGTAGGCAATAGCATGGAGACCTTCTGAACCCCAAACACAAATGAAATCATTTGCATAAGCTCTTTAAAATGTGTGACATACCAATTTCTAATTTTTCCAAGCCTTGCCTCAAAGTTTAACCTTCTCTAGATCAAGATACCTTGCAGGAATAATTTACATGGAAGATTTAATTCTATTAAAGGTAACATGCCAATGAAGGCATCATAATTACATGAAAAACTCATGAAATTATGGAGTTCAATAACTAATTGGGATTTAACTACTATGGTGTCATACCATAATTTCTACCTCTAAGATCCCACCTCACTTACATCTTTGTAATTCATCAAGATCACAAACTTGGTTGCCTCCTAACTTTCTCATCTTTAGGCTTGCTTTTGCAATGATCACCAAGCACCTCTGTGTATCTTTTTTTTATACATTTTTTGTACCTATATGCTTTATAATTCACTAACCGTTAATCAAAATACAAAAAAATATGCCTTGTCCCTTTTGTTTCTTTTGCAAGGTAGGGTTTGGAATCAAGAGCATCAAGTAATTGTCTCCTCAGCTAGGGTTTGAGTCCCTCAAGTTAAAGTGTGGTCAACCATTGACTTTCAAAGGCTATTCATCAAAGCATGACCTCTAATTTCAAAGTATAAAGTCTCAAGCATCATTCAACTTCATCTGATTAAAGATACTTCAAATTTTGATAGCTTGTTCCTCAAGAAATCTCAAAGGTACATGTGTTTATTTCCATGCCTTCACTAACAAGTTTCCTCAAGAAATATCAAAGATTTATGTGTTTATTTACATACCTTTATAAACAAGTTTCCTCAACCCATTGCAAGTTTAATTAAAGAAGAATCAGGAGTGCATTATTTTGAGTTAATATGATCATCAATGTGCCTTGAAATACAAGAAAAGTCCAAGGTTGCAAGTTTGTTCAAAGAGGTTTGACCAAAAAGTCAACATTTCAAGTCCAAGTTCAAAATATCACAACTTCATACTTCAACATTTTTGAGTGCTTCTTTGGGAAAATGAATATTTTTTATATCTCCTGCAACTTCTATTCAAAAGTTAAAAGTTAATTATAGTTGGAAGTTCATGAAAGAATTGAAGACATTATAGGTCATTTTGTGGACTTCGAAAAATTTGACCTAAAACTCAAGTATGGCATGCCTATGTTCAAAAGATCATAACTCCTTCAATTTTTAACTTTTATGGGCGCTTCTTTGAGCCAAATATCCTTCTTGATGTTCTCTACAAATTTGTTTTAGAGGTAAAACATAAATTCACGCTCCAAGGATCGCAAATCTTGACGGACATTTTTGCACAAAATTAGGCCACAACCTATTTGACCTAATGCTAGACCTATTTTCCAGTGATTCTTCCTCAACTTTACAAGCTTGATATTTTCTCATCAAGCATCCAATTGAGTTGATTCCTTTTGCATTGACTTTCTTTCCATGAAAGGAACATTTGACTCAAGAAAGATCACAAAACACATGAGGGTATTTCATTTGGCCTCAGTTGGAACAAGGTGACCTCAACTTGGCTTTGTGTCGTGACTTGTAATTTAGGAATCATGTGCAAACTCAAACGGGACCACCTAAAGCATGTGAAAAATCATTCTAAATGGAAAAACGCATATGGTACAACTTGAAACGATCTGAATGAGCTCTAGAATTTTCCAAACTTTATTCATACGAGTAAGACTCAATTTGGCATGCGTGGTGACCTCATTCGCTTCCCTATAAATATAGGAAGCTTTTTCCTTCATTTTCAAGCTTTGAGAGCCAGGATGCCTCTGCTACTTTGAAGCTCGAAACCTCTCAAAACTAGAAAGTTGAAACCTTATTTTCTCTTCGTTTCAACTCCAATTCTTTGCCCAAAATCCATCACGGGTGTCTTTTGAAGCTAACCAAAGTATTGTAGAAGTCTGTCATGACCTCTAAGCACTAAACTGATTCCACCTTTTCAAGCTTTGAAGCTCATTTGGGAAAGGTAGATACGCGTTTCATTTTCATTCAAATAAGTTACCATTATCTTCGTCTTGTTCCACTGATCATTTCCCCTACCTAACTAGAATTTATTCTTCATATTTGGAATTTAATCTTACTTTGAAGTTGTTAGGGTTCTTGTGTATTTCTGCAAATTCTCCTTTCTCAAATCAAATAAATTGATCTTTTGCAAAGAGACATGAATGACGAAGGATGAGGAAGCTTGCACCATGAGTGTTTGAGCTTGAAAATCTAGTTCATGACTTCCCATAGCATGCGTTTCAGAGGTTGAAGACGATGCTCGTGCATTTTCGTGAGAAATTTTGAATCTCGACCAATGAGAGCGTGCCACCTCTACTAGCTATTGATCATTTTATTTTAATTTCTTTTTAGTTTTTATTTTTATTTCATTTTCTTCAAAAAAAAGTCATTAAAAATAGCTCTTAATTGATTTTTCACTCCAACTTTTTTCATAATTTTCTAAAAATATTTTTCTACCTTATTTATTTTTTATTCTAATTTTAAAATTCATTTTTAGCATTTCTTTTTGCTAATTTCTTCTTATTTTCGTTTTAATTAACTTTCATCATTTTTATTTTAATCATTTTCGCACATTTTAGATTCAACCTTTTGGCATCTTGATCCTTGAAAATTTCTTGATTTTTAATAATTTTCTTGAGCTTTTATTTGTTGTTTTGATGCTTCATTTGGATTTTCTCTTTTATTTTCAATTTAAATCATTTAATGTTATTTTTTTCCTTTTGAATTTTGAATTTTTGTTTGACTTCTGGTTGCATTGGATCATGATTTCTTGATCAAAACCTTCCTCAATCTCAATGGACTTTAGGTGTTGATGAAGTTGAATGAATCTTTGTTAATTCAAACTTATTATTAAATAATCATTTGGGTCATTTTTAGTACTTTGGATTAATGATAAGTTTAGTGCCTTAATGCACCAAGAGAGATGATTGAAATTGATGATAGATGGATCTCAAGTCGTGGTTCAATTTCGTTTCTCTCTTCATTTTTTCTTCTTCTTCTTTTTCTTTTTCTTTTCTCTTGATCAATTGGATGATTTAGTGTCCATATATTTCATGAAGTTTGGATTGATGTTTGATGAACTTTCATCATTTCAAATCTACCTGTCAAATTATCATGGATCATTTGAGGTACTTTGGATTGATGCATAAGTTTGTCCTAAGTTGTCATGAAGGATTATTGATGTAATTGACCAATCTCCTTGTCTTACTGCTTGATCCTTCATTAATTTTTACTTGTGATACATGTTTTAGGAGTATGATTTCTATCATATCTCTAACATGTATGATACATAAATTGTTATTGACTGACCTCCCATAGTATGATATTCTTAATAGATTGTGCTACGATTGCTTAACATAGCACTAAATTTGTCCCGAATCGAATCATTCACTCTAACATTAATACTAACAGTATTATTGTGCTAACTTTTACTTTATTACATTTACTTTTCTTGCCCTTTAATTTTCTTGTCATTTAATTTCTTGCTCTTTAATTTTATGTCTTTACTTTTAGCATTTTATATTGTTTATGTTTATACTTCTTTTTCCTTGGTCCACTTGGACATTTCTTTTTCTTTTAAAGACATTAATAAAGGAAAAACTCCTAAAAAACTTTAATCTCTCTTGGACTAATGGTTACTATCCTTTGCTTGACTTGGAGTTTGACCTTTGCACTTATGGACTTTGATTACTTTTCTCTATGCTATTGGATTTATCTGATACTTGAGACCTTTGGTTGACCTTTGAAGACTTGGCTCTGATACATAGCTTTGACCTTATGACTTGAGTTCTTCTTTTAATTGATGATTGTATTATTCTATGATTGTTGCTTATGGCTTAGTCCAAATGAATAGGATGTTGGTTTGACTCTTGTCAAGTGTTGGCTATTAGACGATGACACATATCTAGAAGGGGGGTGAATAGATCACTTATTAAAAACAGAGTCAGCGCTTACCAATATTTGGTTTTAAAAATTTTTAGGCGGAAGCGGCCGAGGAACTATATTCGTCTAAACGAACCTTTACCGAAATGACCGGATATACGCAAAGCCTATGGAATCCGATAAAGACGAGATTTAGAATCACTAATTTGAACACACATCAACTAGATTTTATACACTATAAGGTTGGACAGTTTCTAATGCGTGTAAAATATAACCCAATTGAAAAGACAACACACTTGTTTGTATTCACGCAATTAGTCGAACACTTGGTGTGCAAGGCACCACAAGTGAAGTTCTATAGTATTCAATTACAATCAAGGATTGTCATAAGGTTTCTAAAAATGGTTCAACACTACACACATCAGAATTTTAATCAACTTAATTGTTTGCATACAAACTCAGAAATTAAGCAATTGAAAAATAAAGAGAGAACACCAATTTGTTGAAGCAGTTCCCCCGTCGTCCTCGCTCGGGGTACGTCTGCCCTCAATTCTAAAAATAGAATTAAGACCTGTATATATATAACCTGTTTGAAAATGTTTACAAGATAAGCAATAGAATTTAAACAATCAAACCCAATTGTTGATGTAGAGCCTATTCCTTCTATTCCCTTGATTCAAGCTGAATCAAGTCCTTCGAACGTGATGAGTAAACCTCTGATTACGGCACCCCCTTTGAACAACTCTCTGGTCTTCAAACCTTGTCCGGATAATTTCAAACACCAATGCTTCGAACCCAAATCTTCCTATCACAATCATCCGGTTACCGCTACTAAACCGACAGAACCTCCCGTTCTTCGATTGCCTTCGCTCAGCTGAATCTATGATGGACCTATTTGTGCAAAAAACCCCAAAATCCAAGATTCTTAAAGGACAAAACCCTAACGGTTTTATTCAAGAAAAACCCACTGATTTCTCAACCTAAACCTGATTACACCAATCTTACGTTGGACGTTATCACCTCAATAATGCAGAATACACAACAAAAATGATTATATGTAGTTGTTGAGAAAATGTAAGAAAGAGGATGAAGATGATGAAAACAAAATCAGTGTATATTTTCACTTTTCTTGTTGTTTAAGAAGAATAAGCCAACTCAATATATATGCAAGTGAAAAAACAATTAACCAACTTAACAAACACTGTGATAGTTTCACATAACAGAATTTTGGTGAAAAACGCGCGAGTGGTCGACCTACAGAAAGGGTAGGGTTGACCTGGGCTCTCCCGATTTTTAGATTATGCAGAAAACAACATTTTGCATCGACCGGAACAGGTCATGCATCAATGCAAAGGATACAATTTAGACAGACAGAAATGAACACAGTATGAGTCGACCAGAGGGTCAACGCGAGCACTTCTGAGAGTAATCCATGAAAAATGACTTAGGTACAAGTCGACCTGATCAGTCTTTGAGTCGACTCAAAGACTAAGAATATGCAAAAATGCTTCTTTTTTTCCCATGTATTTAGCTACTTTTAAGATACTCCACCATATCTCAAGCTAGACCAACATGATCAAACCTATATGGAACACATATTGTACTTTTTCTATATGTACCTAAACATGTTTTTGACCAATGTTTGACACAAGAGAAATAAGGTATGCATATGCGACATGATGATACCGTCCAAAGTACATTTTTCTACCTATGTAAGTTTTGACATCATTAAAACAAGTATAACTAAGAATGAGGAACTTTGCCTTCACATACTCCCCCTTTTTTATGATGGCAAAACAGTAGAAACTTGGTGTACAATGCATTATATCATCCTCCCCCTTGCTCCGTGCATTTGTCTGTACATGATCTGCATGTTCGATAAGTCTTATAAAAGTGATGTTTCTGCTTGATATTTTTCTCCCCCTTTGACAACATCAAAAAGAAAGAAGATAGAGGTTAATGTATTGCATATTATATAAAGAGATAAGAAAATTCAAGTAATTTGCAATAGGTTAGGCATCAAAAAACATTCATATATAATATAGTCAATAAAGGCATATAAGAGGATAAATAGAAAGACACTCAAAAGAACTAAATATTCGCTATGACATAACAACCATTAATTGTGTGTTCATAAAGCAAGCAAGTACAATAAGAAATCTACAATAGAAGTTAATGAACACAAGATGATATGAGATGCACAATGAGATTTTCAAAACAGACTCAAGGTCTCCTCCCTCTAAAGTGACGGTCTCGTCCGTGAAAGGGATATTCTGGAGGTGGAGGTAGTTGTGCATCATTCTGTTTCATATACTCCAAAACAGCTCAATTGAGAGTGTTGAAGTTGTTAGTGATAGCACGATGTTGTCCCGCTGCAGTTTCAGCGATGCCATCAATCCTACCCATCACAGCTGATGTAAAGGAGTTGAAATTTTTTGTGTAAGCTTGAAACTGGTTCTGTAATTGCGAGAACCACTCATCTTGGGCAGACATGAAGGTTCGATGTTCAAGTTGCATGCTCCTCATCAGATCAAGGAGTTTATCATTGTTTTGTTGGGGATGCGAAGGAGATGGAGCCACGTAACTCCAATCTGGGGTCTCTTGATGATCCCAATTTGACGTTTGTGGCATGTAATTATCACCCAATGATGTCCCGCCAGTGTGTTTCTAGGCATCCCATCCTTGATTATCATCATGCACTAAGTGGGGTGATTGGTCTAGCCAACCACTATCATTATGGTCATCAGTTTCCATGTGTTGTCTGTCATACCCCAAATTTGTCTTACTTATTTTAAGATTTTCACTCATCCAACTTAGTTTTTTTCATTTGCATCGCTTGTACAGTATAACGTGAATTTTACCACGAATAATTCACAAAATGGTTAGCCAGAACAAATTTCTTAAATATACAGACGGACTGGCTAAATTGTGCCTCAAATATACGAGAAAATCAACGATTAAACATTTTCGAATTTAAGCTTGCATGCGCTAGTTTTTGACCTACTTTCCTTTAAAACCTGACTTAGCGCGCTCATCTTATCTCTCAATGAACTTTTAATCACCTTTGACCAGTATGAGCCTTTTTACCGGTCCCGATCGATTCTCAAAATTGACTGAGTACTATATCTTTTCAAGTTATCCATTTCACTTTAATCTTTTATGTGCATTCGATTTTATTCTTCAGGCATTTCTGCCGCCCGATTTCTATTTGTTTTCATCCGAGGTATTCTTATATTTTCATCACAATGTCCAGAATAATTGTGTGAATTTTTCGAGCTTGCATTTTATTTGTTTAGCATATTTATTTGATAAATGGTGAATTTTCAAAAATTTTCATCTTAGCCCAATAAGAGCACGACACGTGGCATTTATTTTATTTTATTTTATTTTATTTTTATTTTTATTTTATAATTTTATTTTAAGAAAATGTTAATAATATGTTAATATTAATATGTTATTAATAATATAATAATTCTACTATAACAATTTTTTGTTTGTTTTAGTATAATGTTTTAATAATATTAAGTATTAATTAATTAATATAATTTAAAAAAAAAAGAAAAAGAAAATGAAAAGGAGAAATACGGGTGGATAAGAGAGGGATTCTAGGGTTTGTGAAATGGATTGTTCATCTTCTTCCTTGAAAATCCAGCCGCCCACACTATTCCATCTCTTCTTCTTCATCAAACTCCTCGCCGTCACCACCCTCACTCTTCACAGCCGCTGCCCACACAAACCAATCTCCTTTACCCTTTCATCTTCTTCTTCCTCAATAACCTTCATATCACCATCACCTTCTTCTCCATTTTACCCCTTCAAAACCCTTTCTTCTTCCTCTAACATCACCATCACCTTCTCTTTCTCCGTCGACCGCCACCAAACCCATTCGCACCACCATCCCTCTGTTTCTTCCTCTCACCCAAAACGAAGACCCTTCATTCTTCTTCTCACTGAAAACGCCATTACTGAACCCTTCAAAACCCAATCTTCGTGACTCTAGTTAGAAACAACAACAACCGTCATATTTTCCGACGGTGAAACAATACAACAACATCCTGAAATGACCATCTCTTTAATAGCCTTCCGGCATTTATTTTTGATTAATCCCTTTTAATGACACTTTTGATTAGCCTTTGGGTTATTTTGATTAGAAATTCTCAAAAAATTTGATTAGTTTGTTTTCTTGATTAGAAGTTTTGGTTAAATCTTGACGCATCCTTGTTGATACTTTCTAGTGGCTTCGATACTTGATACTTGATGCTTCTTGAGCTTTTGGGCACACATTGAAGAGGTGCCTTCATGCCTCATTTCAGGGTTTTATCCATGTTAGAAGCGTACTAAGTGCATCTGAATCCCTACCTCGAAGTAGGCTCTGCTCGCGCATCATGGTACTTAAATGGTTATCGTGAAGTTAAAAAACTTGTTTGATGTATTGGATTTCTTATGTTAGGTTTGACATGTCGTTGATGATATAAAGCATGCTTAAGATTTAGCATCTTTTCTCACAGTTTTTTATGGGTTGAGGAGCCTCTAATCCTATGTTGTATGTTTGTCTTATATGCCAACTAGATTGTTGCTTTGGTTTCATGTGCTACCATTTCATCGTGCGTTGTGGTGAGCGAAGAGTCACTCAGTCTTGCTTTTGACTGAGATCACGACATTTCCCCTTTTGGTTGAGAATGAATAGCCACTCAGTCTTGCCTTTTAGATGAGAACATGACATCATTCTATCATTTGAGAATGAAGAGTCACTCAGTCTTGCCTTTTGGCTGAGATCACGACATCGTTCATTCGATTGAAAACGAAGAGTCACTCAGTTTTACTCCCTAACTGAGATCACGACATCTTTCTGTTGATAATTGTTTAATGTAATGTTCAATTGCATGTGTTCACTTGACATTTCAAGATTCCTAGCTCGATGTAATTCATGATTAAGCTCGAGGTAGGGGAATTGCCAGGTTTTCAATCCTTTACATGGAAACATTAGGAGTTGGCTTCCCCTAATTATTTTCTTTCCCACCTTTACTCCGCTTCATACGTAAATTTAAACCTCGATCCACATCAAGCACTTTCTTCAAACCAAATCAAATGAATACATTTAATCATATTCAAACACAATTTTGATAAAGATGAAAAAGGAGCTGGAATCGAGTCTTCGATTCCTCTTCTCAATTGTTTGGTTCCGAGGAGCCTTTCTTAAGCTCGAACAATTACCTTCTAATGCAAAAAGAATTCAAATCTATTTTCTCTAATACTTAGATGAAAAAGAGAGAGAGTCGAGCCTTTGACTCTTTCTCCTAATTACTTGGGCCCGAGAAGCCTTTCTTAAGCCTCGAGTAATCGTCATTCATAAACTACTCTAATTATATCAAAGCTATTTCATAATTTAAGATGAAAAGAGAGAGAGTTGAGCCTTTGACTCATTCCAATTAAAATACCTTAACTATCTTCTATCATTCAAAATGCTTTTCCTACGCAACCTCTTTTCGAGATGAAAAGAGAGAGAGAGAGAGAGAGAGAGAGAGAGAGAGAGAGAGAGAGAGAGAGAGAGAGAGAGAGAGAGAGAGAGAGTCAAGTCTTTGACTCCATCTTCCGATTACTTAGGCCCGAGGAGCCTTTCTTAAGCTTCGAGTAATCGTCATCCGATCCACTTACTCGAACCATATCTAATACTTTAACACTTAGATGAAAAGGAAAGAGAGTCAAGCATTTGACTCACTATCCCGATTACTTGGTCCCGAGAAGTCTTTCTTAAGCTTTGAGTAATCGTTATCCGATCAACTTACTCGAATCATATCCAATTCCTTTTGCAATTAAGGTTGAAAAAGAGAGAGAGTCAAGCCTTTGACTCACTTTCTCGATTACTTGGGTCCGAGGAGCCTTTCTTAAGCTTCAGGTAATCGTCACCTCTAAGCATCCGATACATTAAACTCTCCTTCTCGCCCCCGTGCGATGGAACTTTCTTAATACTCTAATTCCTCGCCCCCGTGTGACCTACAATTCAAACAACTTTACAAAAGAACATTGTTTAGTCCCTTCTTCCGCGCATATGAACTAGTGCTTCAGCCTCCCCTAGCGAGTAGAGAATCCAATATTTAGGAGTTAGAATGCGACCTAAACATTTGTTTGTTTATGAACCTTTTACCGTAGTTGTTTGAACTACGGACGCTCTGATTCTTCATTCTATTCTGAATGTAAGATACGTAGGCATATGATTGCGGGATCCTAGTAAGCTACCTTTTTCTTTTTCTATCCAAACCTTTACCCGTAGTCCTACGAACTATGATGCTCTGACTCTCCCATTGCACGAGGGAGTACATAGGCTCAAGGGCCCCAATCCTTGGCGAGCACCTTAATAATAAACCACCCATTTCCCCGCTATAAGCGAATATCTTAGAAGAAAACAAACAAGTGTAGCTACTTTCTCTCACGAATCGAATCAAGAGGTTCCCGTTGAGTACAACGAACATAGAGGGTGTTAATACCTTCCCTTTACGTAATCGACTCCCGAACCTAGAATTTGGTTGCGACGACCATGTTTTTATCTCTTTAAAGGTTTTATCGATATTTTCCTATTCCTTCCTTGGAATGAATAAAGTTCGGTGGCGACTCTGTTCGAACATTTTTCCGCGTCTATCGCGAGGATTGTATTTTTCGAGGTACGACACTGTCCACCTTCTTCTTCTTCTTCCTGTTCATCACTCTCATCAGATTCTTCTAACTAAGAACTAGTGGTCTTAACAACAAATTTGTAGCAACTATCTTTCAGATCCCAAATATACCCCATCATAGTCAGAATCTTTTGACAGAACTCTTGATCAGTTGTCAGAGATGTATAAGGAATACCTGGAACAATGATGTTTGCATTATTGAGAACCGATTGTATAAAAGAGCCATATGACAAAGCAGTTCCTCTACCAAAATCCTTCAGTGAGTATATTCGACTAGCAATGTAATAAGGCCAGCTAATCTTGATATTTTTCTTAAGAATTTAGACCAAGTGAACCTCAGCTTGATCCACCCGAGAGTAGCCACCTTTCTTGGGACGCAGGATGTGCGAAACAATCCACTGCAAGATTCTATCAATAGGTTTCAATTTTCCAATTGTGACCGATTTCAGAAAGAGGTCACTGGCGACAATGTCGGCTTCATAGGGTTTCTTTAGCATGGAATTCAAGGCCTCCTTGAAGTCATAACCAACCACAGTATGAACACTCGTTGCCTTAATGATTGGCTCTGCGGACAAAGGCAACATATTGAACAAATTTTTCCATACCGAGTCAGTAACACAAACCTTGTTATTTCCAAGCTTGATATTAAACTCAAAACCCTGAAATTTACCTTGAAGCCCAGTGTAGAAGACTCTTACTAAATCTTCATTATATTTAACATCATATTCTAAGAAATTGTTAAAATTTTGCTCATCCAAAAGGTCAATCACTTCTTGTATATGCATTCTCTCATTAGCTCTTCTATAGTAAACATGTTGCTTGACTATGGATCTCTTGCTAAAAAATTTCTCATAAATCTCAAAGTATTCAGGAGGTAAGAGAGAGATAGTTGTTACTGGTAGGGTAGCTCTAGACGGAACGACTTGAGCGGATGGAGCCCGAGTAGTTCTTTTTTCGGTAGCTCTTCTTGTAGCCATTTTGATTAACTTTGTGGAGATAAATAATTGTAGAAGCAGAGTTTTTCTTTTGAGACAGATAGGAGAAACTAACTTTACTCTTTTGATGGAGAAATTAGGTTTTGAAGAGGACTTTGGGAAGAGGAGAGGTAGAGAGATAGCCTTGATTAGGTGCAATGAACAAGGAAAATGCTAATGATGATGTACTTTGAATACATAACATGAGAATGAATTCATTAAATGATTAAGGAATTTGAACAGTTCATCAAACAAATTTCCAGAATCATCGCGCGACGTGTCGACCTATGCAGGTTGTGCATCGACACATACTATAATAACAAACTCAATGATAAATTCTTAGGGTTTGAGTCGACCATAAGGTCGACCTGAGCAAACCCGCTTTATAAACCTGAAAAATTGCAGTTTTGTGAGTCGACCGGAATCCTGTGTAGGTCGACTCATACAGTTGAAAATAGCACAATTCATTAATTTGGTTCAAACAAGCATCCGAAAAGATATAAATAGACAACATAATCATTTTTCAAACATGCAAAGGGATGAACACATGCTTAATCATGAAATAAACATCAACAACAACATATAGCATGATACATTACTTTACATGAATGAGGTGAATGCGAGAGTTTGCGAATAAGGAAAGATAGTACCTCAACTCCAATTGATAGCAAATGCCCTCACATATGGCTCTATACTTCTTCATTTGTTAGATAAAAAGATGAACATAGCGCACACGCACACACACACACACATACACATACACACATATACACACACACAGATATATATATATATATATATATATATATATATATATATATATATATATATATATATATATATATATATATATATATATATATATATATATATATATATATATATATATATATATATATATATATATATATATATATATATATATATATATATATATATATATATATATATATATATATATATATATATATATATATATATATATATATATACATACATACAAGATCCGAGATGTCGAGAACACCGAGTTCCCTACGAATGTGAAAAAAAGGCTTTGTAGCAAGTGGTTTTGTAAAAATATCCGCAAGTTGATTCTTAGTATCAACGTGCTCAAATACCACATCACCCTTTTCCACATAATCCCTAAGGAAGTGATGGCGTATTTCAATATGCTTGCTACGTGAATGTAAAACGGGGTTCTTGGTTAGGTTAATGGCACTAGTGTTATCACAAAAGATCAGAACACATTCTAGTTTTAGATTAAAGTCGAGCAATTGTTGCTTAAGCCATAAGACCTGAGCGTAACGACTACCGGCCGCAATGTAACACCCTAAATTATTTGAATATTTATTTAATTTATTTAAATATGAATATTCATATTTTTTGTGATTTTCGGTGGTTGGTGTGAATATTGGGAATTATGAATTTTGAGTTATTTATTTAAATAATAGTATATAATATGAATATATTGGTATTATTATTAATTTGAATAAATATAAGTGAATTAAGGGCAAAGTAGACATTTGAGGAGGAGTTAGTGAGCGTGAAGTTGGAAAGCCCAATTTTAAGACCCAAAGTTAGGTTTAACAAAAAGGAATTTTGATGGAATTAGGATTCATTCTTGTTAGACCGTGAAAAGAGAAGAAATAGAGGTCAGAGCTCTGAGGAAGAGGATTGAGGCAAAGCTTCGCGAGGTTTCCAAGAATCAAGGAGAAATGCTTAGAGTCGACAATTAAGGTATGGGGAGTATTGCCTTCATTGTTTTCAATATATGATTCAATGTATTTAAAGTCGATTTAAGGATTTAGGAATTTTTGAGTTTGAGGAAATTAGGCCTTCGTGGCCAAATCTGTTTTTGAGATTGTTTAAGTATGGGGAGTATTACCTTCATTGTTTTCAATATATGATTCAATGTATTTAAAGCTTATTTATGAGAATTGGAGGTGTGGATATGATACGAGATTGGCCTAATAAGTCGTAGATCTTGTGTCTTTATCGCCGTAATACCTTAGGAATGATTTAGGGATGTTTTTAGGACATTGGGAAAGGAAATCGTAGAGGTTTTTAGGCTTGTTTTGGTGTTGGTGCATAACAGCGATTTGTTGTAATCGCGCGCTTGCACACTGAAGAATCCTTCGCATGACGAACATTCGCCCCAGACTCGCACAACGAACTTGCTAGCAAACATAGCAGAGTTTCGTAAATTCTGATCTTGTGCAGTGATGTCTTGATGTTTTAATGTTGTGATTTCTTTGATGAGTTACCATGAGTATGACTATGATTCTTATGAGATTATACATGATTGTATGATGATTCCTATGAGTTATGGTGTTGATTTCATTAGTTTTGACGATTCTATGATGACATGATTATTATGATGATTTTGATGAATGATGATGCACCTATTGAGTTTATTATGAGGATTATACGTGTGCATCATGCATTCATATGCATTCCGAACTTTGGTCTAGGACCTTGATTCTTGTGGCTTCAGTCCCATTGTGTGGATGTGAGGTATTTTATTATGCTCCAATTCTCGTGTAGAATTGATCCTACTGTTGTGGATCTATGGAGGGTTGATGGCCCAGTGTCCATTGAATTTTGTTGATTGGTACCACATGCATGAGCCTTGTTGTATTTGCATTTATGTGACAATTTGGTGTAATTTATAATGTTGTGGCCTTTGATGTTCCTTGATGATTATGATGATTATGATGATGTTGAATATGAAAATGACGTTGTTTTATATATTGATTCCTATATTTATTATTATGAATCATTTTACTCACCCTGCCTGTTTGAATGTTGCCTCCACGTGGGTAACATGCAGATGACCAGGTTTAGTCGTGGATGCCGTCGAGGACTTTTTGAAGTTTTTGGGTCGTTGGCCATTGTGGTTGACTTAGAGGGTCTTGCTCTGATAGAGTAACATTGGGTTGGGGTCTTTTGATTTGAACCATGTTTTATTGATTATTGTTACTTGATTAAGTTACTGCACAAAGAAAACTTTGGATTTTTGCCTTTTTTTTAGTTTCGCTGCCTTTTGAGTAATATTTTGAGTAATTTTGGGAAAACCCGTTGTTTATGGAGTATTGACTATATTTGAATTATTAAGAAATGTGTGCCCTTTTAAGATGATTTTATTGCATTCAATATTTTACTCTGATAAATATGATTGATTTGCCATTATATTTGTGGGGTAGAAAAGGGTGTTACATTAGTGGTATCAGAGCAGGTCGGTCTGTCCGGCCAAGTTTTTATGTTGTTAGTCCCCTATCAGTCAATAGTGTAAGAACACTATTGGATGAGTTATTTTCTTCTGACTCTATTGTTGGCTGGAAGAAATGGTCGTGCTCATGCTGATGCACTGCAATCGCTTGCCTAAGTGATAGGCCAACATGGTGGACCTCCGGATGAGTTTCGTGTTTTGGGGAAGTTCCATAGGAACAATCCGCCGACTTTTGTGGGCACCCATGATCCTGATGGTGTGCAGAAATGGCTAAGAGTGACTGAGAAGCTTTTCTAGGTTATGGTGTGCGCTGATGCTCAGCAGGTGTAGTTTGGAACATATATGCTAGCAGAGGAAGCTGAGGACTAGTGGGATAACACTCGTCAAAGATTGGGAGGTGTTGGCATTGCAATAACTTCCACTGTGTTTAAGGAAGAATTTTTGAGGAAGTATTTTCCTAAAGATGTTCGGGGCAAGAAAGAGGTGGAATTCCTTGAGCTGAAGCAAGGGAATATGATTGTGGCTGAGTATGCGGCAAAGTTTGAGGCTTTAGTAAAGTTTTGTCCGCATTACAATCGTCCTGACACAGAGATGTCGAAGTGTCTCAAGTTCGAGAATGGATTGAGACCAGAGATTAAGAAGGGAATTAGGTACCAACAAATTCGTGGGTTTGCGAAACTGGTGAACAAGAGAAGAATTTATGATGAGGATAGCCGAGCTCGATCTACTCACTATAAGCAGCTGAGTGAGAAGATATAGAAAGGAGAGTTTAGAGGGAAACTGTATGTGACTTTTGGTGATAAAGGGAAGCAGAAGGCTTCAGATGGGAAAAAGTCAAGTGGGGGAGCGGCTACTGCTCCAAGCAAGTGTTATAAGTGTGGCGAGCAAGGTCACCATGCTGAGGTTTGTAAGGTGCTGAGATGTCATCGTTGTGGTAAGAGAGGTCATAGAGTTACTAACTGCAAAGATGAAGCTCCAACTTGCTTCAACTGTGGAGAGAAAGGTCATATCAGTACCCAGTGCCAGCAGCCGAAGAAGACTGTTATTGCTGCTCAGATGAACGGCAGAGTGTTTACTTTGAGTGGTGCAGAAGAACCCAGGACAGGTAACTTGATCAGAGGTACTTGATTTATTAATGATGTTGAATTGATTACTATGATTGATACTGGTGCTACCCATTCATTTATTTCACTTGAATGTACTGCGAGATTGAATTTGAAATTATCTTCTGTGGTTGGGAGTATGGTTATCGATACCCCGACTAATGGTTCTGTGATTACTGCATTAGTCTGTTTGAGTTGCCCTTTAACTATTTATGATAAGAATTTTGTGATGGGATTGGTCTGTCTACCTTTGCATCGAATTGATGTTATTCTTGGAATGAACTGGTTGGAGTTCAACTATGTTCATATTGATTGCTACAGCAAGAATGTGAGGTTCCCAGAGTTTGGTGATTATGGAAAGCTGATGTTTGTATCTGCTAAGCAAGTAGAAGAACTCTTAGAAGATGAGGATTAGATGTTTGCATTGTTTGCATCACTTCAAATCAATTATGAATCCGTGAGCATGGAGCTACCAGTTGTTTGGAAATTTAGAAGTGTTTCCAGACGATGTAAGTGACTTACCTCCTGAGCATGCGGTAGAGTTTACTGTGGACTTGATATCGGACACTAGTCCTATGTCGATGGCTCCTTATCGGATGTCTGCATCTGAGTTGGGAGAATTGAAGAAACAATTGGAAGAGTTGCTTGAGAAGAAGTTTATTCGATCGAGTGTTTCTCTGTAGGGTGCTCTTGTGTTGTTAGTGAGGAAGAAAGATGGTAGCATTAGATTGTGTGTGGATTATCGAGAGTTGAATATGTAGAAGCACACTTCAATCTCAAGGTTTTGATGATGTCAACAAAGAAGACTCAAGCTCATTCCATGATTGCAAGCAAAAAGTCAAAGCTTTCAAAATGATTAAGATAATTACACTATATACCCGTGGGGGTATATGCATTGAGAAGCTACTTACACTATATACCTGTGGGGGTATATACACTGAACATAAAACCAGAAGCATATCATCTATGGAATTTTGTCAAGAATTTCAAGAATCATGTGCAAATGTTCATTCAACTTTCAAGAGTTGGACTCAAGCTTTGGTATATCATTTTTACTCCTTTAATTGATATACAAGTATTCAAATACTTATCATATTTTCATATTGCATTTGCATGGTTTTAAAATCGTTTGAATTGGTATAACACTTTTTAACTCAAGCATTTTTTTGAGTTTTAACAGTGTTAACCGATTAAACATATGGGTTAATCGGTTAACGGCCTTAATTTTTGAATTCTCTGGGACAATGTTCAAGTGTTAACCGATTAACCTATAGGGTTAACCGATTAACACTGAACGAATTTTGAAAAATTGTTGCTGTTAAAATTCAAATGCTGTTTGAATATTACACCTTTTCATGTTTTGATTCTTACTCAATTATACCTTTTTGAAATGGTGTTTTACTCATATAAATTCTGAATATTTCAAATTGAAAAAACAACCTCCAATAATTTTCAAAATATTCTTTGAATCAAATTCACTACTTTTCAAATATTTTCAAAAAGTGTTCATATTGTTCATACAATTTCATATCCAGTTTTTGAACACTTGTATTAATATTGAAGAGTGGATTTTGATCAAAAGGAGAAGATCAATCATTAGATTGGTATTATCATTGTATCACTTTCAAATTACAAAAATACAAAGTTATTACTATTGTGACTTGTGATCCAGGATTATTGGACACAAGGGTTAGTGTTTGCGAGAGGATTGTTCTTGCACACTAGTTGTTGATTAGTTGTTAGATTGTAGGCCTCACCGGTTGATGGTGTGATAGGTTGTACTTTCTAAAACTATAGTGAAAACTCTCTTTCATGTGGAAAGGGGAGTGGAGTACCTTCGGATTGTGAAGGGAACCACTATAAATCTCCGTGTTCATTTTTCTTTCTACTTTTACTGCTTTCATCACCAAGAACTTAAAGAAGAAAAATTCAAGAGTTTCAAAAAATCGGAAAAATTTTCTAAAGCCTAATTCACCCCCCCCCCTCTTAGGCATACTCTGAACTTACAATTGGCATCAGAGCAGGTTAAGGTAACCTGTTCCTAAAAGATTCAGTATGGCTTCCGCTAGCACCAACCCGGTTTTCAAAGACGGTGGAAGTAGTAACAAACCACCATTATTCTCTGGCGAATATTTCGATTTTTGGAAAATCAGAATGAAGGCACATCTTGAAGCACAAGGAGAAGGTATATGGGAAACAATCGAAGAAGGACAACACAATCCAGTAAATATGGTCAATGGCGTTGGAACCGCAAAGTTGAAAAGCACGTATGATGAAGACGATAAGAAAAATATTCTTAATGAAAAGAAAGCAATCAACATACTCTAAAGCGCTCTTAGTATGGACGAATTCTTTCGCGTATCACAGTGTAGATCGGCAAAAGAGATTTGGGACACCTTGGTAGAAACACATGAAGGAACCGCTGAAGTAAAAAGATCAAGACTCAACACTTTAAGTCAAAAATATGAAATGTTTCGTATGCAGCCTGGTGAATCTATTGTTGCCTTACAAAAAAGATTCGTTCATCTGACTAATCACTTGATTGCTCTCGGGAAGACCTTCACCAATGATGATCTCAACCTGAAAGTCCTAAGATCCTTGACAAGATAATGGCAACCAAAGGTGACCGCTATTTCGGAAAAGAAAAGTCTTTCAACGATGACATCTGCATCCTTTTTTGGCAAACTTCAAGAGCATGAATTGGAACTTGGAAGACTCGAGAAGCACGAAAGTCAAGAAAAGAAGTCCAAAGGAATTGCCTTGAAGATTGACACAAAGGATGACAAAGACGACGAGACTTCCGAAGATGAAAATTTCATGCTTCTTGTAAAGAAGCTTTGTAAGTTTTTTAATAATAATAAAAATTTCTCTTTTCCTAAAAAGAATAGACATTTCAGGAAAAAGGATGCATCCACATCGAATCAAGAAGTCACATGTTACGAATGTGGGAAGTAAGGTCACATAAAGCCGGATTGCCCGAAACTTGCAAAGAAAGGAGGATTCAAAGGCAAGAAGGATTTCAAAAATAAAAAGGCTTATGTTGCCTGGAACGATAACGAGATAAGTTCATCATCGGAGTCGGAAAGCGATGAATGTGCAAATATGGCTTTTATGGCGTCACATCATTCCGATGAAGAAATTGATGAGGTTAGTAACGATTTTTCTATTTATGATAATGATGAACAAGAAGTCATAGATGAACTTCTAAAAGAATGCAAGACTTTGTGTAAAAGCATCTCATCCCAAAAGAAAAGAATTTCATTTTTAGAAGAACAAAATACTGCTTTTATAAAAAATATTAAAAATGAAAAACAAAAATTGGTGGATGAAAAACAAAGTCTTGTATGCAAAAATTGTGAATCCTTATCTTTTCAAATTGTTCAACTTAAAAGAGTTTTAGAAAGATGCGAAAAAGTTCAAATTGGCTTGGAGGAAATTCTTAGGCACTAAAGATATCCTAATGATAAAAGTGGACTAGGATATTCTAAGTTTTCCAAACTTCTACGATAGGTATACCCCAGCAGAGTCGCCAGTTCTGTAACACGGTGGGAGAACTGACTTTAAACAATGTTGCGGATAGCAAGAGTCGCCACCGACTTTTATTTTATCCATAAGGAAAGGTTATAAAAGAACAGGAAAGACCTTAGAGAATATTTTGGGTCCGGGGGGTAGGTTATGAAAAGGGAAGGTGTTAGCACCCTTTTCATCCATGGTTATCCATGGGCTCTTAGGTACTTAAGCTCACTTTTGAATTGTTTTGAAATTGTAGTGTGTGAATAGAAAATTTTCAGAATAGTTAATAAATAATCCATGTAAGGATGTGTTAAGAACTTGTTTGAAAACTTGTTGAAAATTTGTTTAAGTGCGAAACAGTTTTGAAGTGAGCAAGCACCTAGGAGTAACCTACCCTAATGTTTAAAGGTCCTTCTTATTCTTCATTCTTTCCTTTAGTAAGACTATCCCTACTATAATGGAGTAGGTAGTCCTTACTTTGGATGTTAAGGGGTATGTGAGGGACAATTTGACTTTGAAGGCCATTGTGGGATGTAATAAGCACATATAAGGGACCATCATCATTTTTCGAAAGGGACTTGATTCGTAAAGGCAACCATAAGGGACTTTGATGATTTTTTATTTGAGGGACTTGCTTTATACACCCCACTTAACCATTATTCGTAGGCAACTTGAGGGATAGCCTTAGGAAGTGAGACGGCGATTAAAATCGACTTACGTGTGTGACGTGTTTATTTTAATTATCTTTATTTAAAAGTGATCTAAATTTATTTTAATATTACATACATGTTGTTACACTCCCTAATTACTAACCATAATAATAATTAAATAATTAAACAACTTTACATCCAAGAAACAATTACAAAATAATAAGCAAAATAATTAAATAGCAAAGATAAATAAAATATAAATAAGCAATAATAAATAATAAAGGGGGTTAATTCTAAGTTTACTCGGCAAGACATCGCATCTTGTGCCTACGTATCCTTACGGGAGTGGAATCAGAGTAATCGTAGTTCCCCTCAATAGGGAGGTTAGAAACTTCTTGACTGTGGTCAAGGTCTCAAGGGGAATAAACGCATCTTAAGGACACGCTTACGTGGAGTGTAGAAACTCCAAATCTCTACGTTGAAATGTTAAGTTGTAATTAGGGTTAAATTAGGGATTCCACGGCGGGAAACCCTAAAATGAGCGCGGCGGCTCTTTGACCTAATGCTAAGGGTAAAATTGTAATTTTGCCTGCGGCGAGGCATTTGTGAAAATTAGGGTTTGTAGTTTGTAGTTTTGAGGATTTGAAATTGAATGTGTGAAGTTTTACGGACTATTGGCGCGGCGGCCAAACAGTTAGACCTAACCTTCGGATGTGTGCAATGTGACAGAAATAATAGTAAACGCGTGAGATAATTGAATCATGCAAACAGAGAGATAATGTCATAATTTAAACCATGCAAGCAGAAATTTAAAGGCAGAATTTAAAGAGCGATTGTTAAGTTCGCGAGGTTACATGAGAGGAGCAGATACAATATGATAATGAAATTTGAATTGAACAATAATAAAATGAAATAAATAACGGTTCTAGTTATTATTTTAAAAAAAAGATTTTAGTTATTATTTTAAATTTATCTAAAAAAAAGTTTTTCTTAAAAATAATAGGTTTTCATATTAATTTGGAAAAGATGTTAATGTTATTTATTTTAAAAAACAGATTTTTATATTATAACAAATTTTAATAAATTAATGATAACAATAATAATAATAATGGTAATAATAATGATAATAATGATAATAATAATAAATAATGATAATAATAATAATAATAATAATAATAATAATAATAATAATAATAATAATAATAATAAAGCAATAATGAATTTTAAATGTGCCAAATAACCCAACAATGTTGCTAACGCAGAAATGCGCTCATCGCAACCAGATCTAAATCGGACGAAACAAAATTTATCGCAAAGAAAAAGAAATTAAGCAAAAAATAGTATTATTGCTCACACAAAAATGCGATCATCGCAACCAGATCGAACTAACACAAATGTCACGCGTCATGCACACAAATGTGCAAACATCGTATCGACATAATTCGATCAAAAATCTTATATATATAAACTCTAACAATTTAAAAATTATATATATATAAACGTAACAGTAATAGATAAAGAAAAAGAAATAACGGTAATAGATGAAGAAAAAGAAATAACGGTAAAAGATGAAGAAAAAGAAACAACAGTAATAGATGAAGGAAAAGAAATAACGGTAAACGATGAAGAAAAAGAAACAATAGTAATGGATGAAGAAGAAAACTAAATAACGGCAAACGGCACTCACTCCTCTTAGGTTTTTTTCAATCTCCCCTTTTTTCCAACAAGGCAACACATGTATATATAGGGAACAAATTAGGGTTAACACCAAATTGTCAATAATGTCCCTAAAGCCCATTTTAAAGCCCAAACTAAATAATTAGTTAAGAAAAAATAAAATTTAAATAATTTAAAATAATTAAAATAAACTTAAAATAAAAACTAATAATCCTATTGATTCCTAAAATAAAAAATATTATAAAAAGAACAAAAAAATTTTTTCAATATTTCTTATTTTATGATTTTTTGGATATTTTTATGAATAATTTAGAAAAAAGTGAAAAAAATAATATTTTAAAAAATGATTTAATTAAAATACGAAAATAATAATTAAATAATAATAAAAAACTATTTTTGTTATTTTTTTAATGAAAGATAGAAAAATTTAGAGTAAAAATAATAAAAAACAAAAAAAATGACAAAGGTGAGATTCGAACTCTCAACCTCTCACACTCATAACTCCTTACACATGTCCTCCTGCCAATTGTGCCATTTTTACTTTTTAGAAAAAAAATGCATGCCATATGATATTTACCTGCAAAAAGTCAAACGACTACACAAATTTGTTAGTAATTGATTAAATGCAATGAAATGCGACGACAAATCTTAGGGCAAAATTTGGGGTATTACAGTTATTATGATAATATTTCTCACCCAACCTCTCTTTGATGTTGGCAAAAAAAAATCATGAAGTTTGACTTTGGTTTGACCACAGTTGACCTCAGTTTGACCTTTTAACTGCATTGACTGCTTTTGACTTATCTGATCATCTGACTGAGCAAACTTTTGAGAAAAGTCTTGAAACTTGACATGGGGGTTCTTATACACATATAAGATGTTATGAAGCTCACTTGAAGTCTTGGAAGTCCATTTAGCCTGATTAAAGTCAAAACCCTAGTTTTGGATGCACTGCTTAGGAGGTGCATTGTCTGAGGGAATTGTCAACTCTTCTGACCAATTGTGAATTTTGTGAACCTTGTGAACCTTCTTGGAACACAAAGTCTTGTATTGTGAGGGCAAATTTTGGGGTGCAACAGCTGCCCCTGTTCAATTTTCTGAAACCTGAGGGGTTAGATTGGTATATTTGCCAGTCATAACCTGGAAGGTTGAAGGGGATTGAACACAAAAGCCCAAAAATTTGCACTCACCAGTGCATGGAGTGATATTGATGGTTGGTTGAACATGATTGAGTGGGCTTAAAGATGCCACTAGGGGAAAGTTCTTCAGTAGTATAATGAGAACTGTCAGGAGTCTGGAGTAATACTGATGTAACAGCATGTCTTCATGAGGATAGAGCAATCAATAATGATAACCCTAAAGCAGTCTTGAAGTGATAAATCTAACCTCAGGAGGATAGAGCAATCAATAGCTCTAAAGCAGTCTTGAAGTAATAATGGCTTCAGGAGGATAGAGCAATCAATAGCTCTAAAGCAGTCTTGAAGTAATAGAATGGCTTCAGTAGGATAGAGCAATCAACAGCTCTAAAGCAGTCTTGAAATAATAATGTGATATGTCTTCAGGAGGATAGAGCAATCAATAGCTCTAAAGCAGTCTTGAAGTAATGATTTCAGGAGGATAGAGCAATGGATAGCTCTAAAGCAGTCTTGAAATAATAATGTAATTTCAGGAGGATAGAGCAATGGATAACTCTAAAGCAGTCTTGAAATAATTAGATGGCTTCAGGAGGATAGAGCAATGAATAGCTCTAAAGCAGTCTTGAAGTAGTAATATGACCTCATGAGGATAGAGCAATGAATAGCTCTAAAGCAGTCTTGAAGTAATAGGATGATTTCAGGAGGATAGAGCAATCAGTAGCTCTAAAGCAGTCTTGAAGTCATGAGAGGCTATCAGGAGGATAAAATAACCCTGAGGTTACAATAAAGCAGTCCCAAAGTAATAAGAAGCTCATCAGGAGGATAAAGTAACCCTGAGGTTACAATAAAGCAGTCCCAAAGATCATAAGATTGTTTGTTGGATAATTAACCTGAAAACAAGGTAGCATTCTGTATAACAACATTAGTTTATGCTTTATGTATGCATGTATGACATGATGCACTTAGGTAATGTACTATAGACATATATGTTATGGTATGATGTATGTATGCTATGACACTGCTGGAAGTGTCTGGATATCCTTGTATAACAACTGCTGGCCAAGAAAAATAAATCCTGATTCGTTGTTGAAGAATATATAACCCTCCGTCTGCTGGGGATAACAAGGTATAGATAACCTCCCGTTGTTGGGGATAACAAGGTATAGATAACCTCCCGTTGTTGGGGATAGTAGGGTATAGATAACCTTCGTTTTCGTTTGATAGTAGGATAAGTATAACATCCCGTCTTCGTTCATCGTGCCCTTATTGGAAAGTAATTTCCCGTATATCCGTATGAGGATAAAAGAGATGGATATAAATTCCAGGGGAGATTAGACTTTGTGAAAATGGATTAGTCCTACTGATGGTTTGTAACTGTCTTGTAAAGATGAACCGGCGAAGCTTCGTTGAAATCCTTCCCTCGTTCGTCCTTAGTAAATACTATTACTGCATTTTCATGCATTTCTGGTAAACATCAATCATATTAAAAGCATACATGCGTTTCTGGTAAACATCAATCATATTCAAAGGCATACATACATTCAAACACAACCAATGGACGTTTCGCTTATGTAAATAGGGTAAAAGTGAATCTGGATTCAAAAGATGGAATTTATTTATATCAAAAGTGACCCATACACGGGTAAGTTTGTACAAGGAGACATAAACCCTAGTAAGAGAATTTTGTCATGAAGTTTTACAAAAAGAATCATCTATGTGGGAAATAATCCTATTGAGTTTCAATTCTACTATTGCCACTCAAGTATCTCATCTTCTTGCTGTTGAGACGGAAACGATTGGATTGAGCTTTATCTGTTTGAGCTTGAGTAAGTAGTACAACTGGTTGCAGTTTCATGAGTGATCCAAACGAGACATAGTCATACGCTTTAATCCCTAACTTTTGCCTGGATTGCCCTTTCAGGTTTTCAATCCACCGGGATACCCTTTTTTGCCCAAGCCGCCTTTTCAGGTTTTCGACTTGCCGGGTGTACATCTTTTTATATATATATCCCTAATTTTTGCCCAAACCCTTTTGGTTTGCCGGGATGCCCTTATTTTTGCCTAGGCCTGTCAACCTAGCGGGTCTCTTTTTATGCGTAGTATTTTTTAACTATGTCTGCGTTTACAGGTTGTGGGAAGTCTTCACCATCCATTGTAGTCAGTATCATGGCACCTCCTGAGAACACTGTCTTGACTACAAATGGTCCCTCATATGTTGGAGTCCACTTGCCCCTAGGATCACCCTGTGGTAATATGATACGCTTGATTACCAAGTCACCAGCCTGATATACCTTTGGCTTAACCTTCTTGTTAAAAGCTTTGATCATCCGTTTCTGGTACATCTGGCCATGACAAACTGCTGCTAACCTTTTCTCATCAATCAAATTTATCTGGTCAAGTCGAGTCTGAATCCACTCATCTTCATCCAAGCCTGCATCCTTCATAATTCTCAAGGAGGGGATCTGAACTTTAATAGGCAGAACGGCTTCCATACCATAGACTAAGGAGAATGGGGTTGCCCCTGTTGAAGTACGTATTGTAGTACGATAACCATGCAGAGCAAATGGTAACATCTCGTGCCAATCCTTGTAAGTAACAGTCATCTTCTGTACAATCTTCTTAATGTTCTTATTAGCAGCTTCAACTGCCCCATTCATCTTTGGACGATACGGAGAAGAGTTGTGATGCTTAATCTTGAACTGCGTACAGAGATCAGTAATCATAGTGTTGTTCAGATTAGAGCCATTGTCAGTGATAATCCTTTCAGGGATACCATACCTACATATGAGATTATTCTTAATGAACCGAGCCACAACATTCTTAGTCACAGATGCAAATGAAGCTGCCTCTACCCACTTCGTGAAGTAATCAATAGCAACCAGGATGAAACGATGCCCATTAGAAGCAGTAGGCTTGATCTCACCAATCATATCAATGCCCCACATGGCAAAGGGCCAAGGAGCAGTCAACACATTCAATGGAGATGGAGGTACATGTACTTTATCAGCATAGATTTGACATTTGTGACATGTTCTGGAGTGTTGATAGCAATCAGCTTCCATGGTAGACCAATAGTAACCTGCTCTCAAAATCTTCTTTGCCATGGTATGACCACTAGAATGAGTGCCAAAGGTCCCATCATGCATCTCTTCCATAATTTCTGTAGCTTCCTTCTTATCCACACAACGAAGCATAGTTGAATCATGATTACGCTTATACAGAACGCCATTACTCAGAAAGAACTTAGCAGAAAACCTTCTCAGGAACTTCCTATCTTTGACAGATGCCCCTTCAGGGAACTCCTGAGCTTCAAGATAGTTTTTCACTTCATAGAACCAAGGCTTCTCCTCTGCCCCTTCAGTGTCAATCTCATTGCAGTATGCAGGCTTCTCAAATCTATCAATGGTAATCTTGGGAGCTTCATCATCCCAGCTGATCTCAAACATAGATGCCATGGTGGCCAATGCGTCTGCCAACTGATTCTCTCTTCGTGGAATATGTCCAAAAGTAATCTCTTTGAAATGTGGGATCAAAGACAACACATGTTCTCTGTAAGGAATGAGATTATCATGCTTTGTATCCCAATCTCCTTTAATCTGACTTACTACCAGAGCTGAATCTCCATACACCTCAAGGAACTGAATCTTCATATCAATAGCAACTTGCATACCCATGATACATGCCTCATACTCAGCCATGTTATTGGTACAATAGAAACAAAGTCTGGCAGTAATCGGGGTATGACAACCTTCAGGGGAACTAATCACAACACCAACACCATTACCATGTGCATTGGAGGCACCATCAAAAACCATAGTCCATCGGGATCCTTGTTCAGGTCCGTCATATTGTCCAGGTTCTTTGGTAACAGACATAATGTCTTCATCAGGGAACTCAAAATTCATTGACTGGTAATCATCTACTGCTTGATGAGCCAAATGATCAGCAACAACACTCCCCTTAATGGCCTTCTGAGTGGTATACTGTATATCATATTCCGTCAAGATCATTTGCCATCTTGCAATTCTTCCGGAGAGAGCAGGTTTCTCAAATATGTACTTGATTAGATCCATCTTCGAAATCAACAAGGTAGTATGGGTCAACATATACTGTCTTAGTCGGCGAGCAGCCCATGCCAAAGCGCAGCAAGTTTTCTCGAGCAGTGAGTATCTTGTTTCACAGTCGGTAAACTTTTTGCTAAGGTAGTATATTGCCTGCTCTTTTCGACCAGACTCGTCATGTTGCCCCAATACACACCCCATTGAGTTGTCTAATACTGTTAAATACATAATCAAGGGTCTTCCATCAACTGGTGGCATTAAAATTGGAGGTTCTAGCAAATATCTCTTGATTTCATCAAAGGCAGTCTGGCACTCATCATTCCATTCCATCACCTGATCTTTCTTCAACAACTTGAAGATTGGCTCACAGATGGTAGTTAATTGGGAAATAAATCTTGCAATGTAGTTCAATCGTCCCAAGAAACCTCTAACCTCCTTCTCAGTACGGGGAGCTGGCATCTCTCGTATAGCTTTCACTTTTGCAGGATCCACTTCAATACCTTTTCCACTGACAATGAAACCCAGGAGCTTTCCAGATCTAACTCCAAAAGTACACTTGTTTGGATTTAATCTCAACCTGTATTTCTTCAACCTCTCAAACAACTTGTGCAGATGATCAAGATGTTGTTCTTCATTCTGAGACCTGGCTATCATATCATCCACATATACCTCTATCTCATGATGAATCATATCATGAAACAAAGCCACCATAGCACGCTGATATGTTGCCCCTGCATTCTTCAAACCAAATGGCATTACCTTATAGCAAAAGGTGCCCCACTGTGTCACAAATGTAGTCTTCTCCATATCTTCAGGTGCCATCTTGATTTGATTGTAACCAGAGAAACCATCCATAAAAGAGAATACCTTATGCTGAGCAGTGTTGTCTACCAGAATATCAATATGAGGAAGTGGAAAGTCATCTTTAGGGCTAGCCTTGTTCAGATCTCTGTAGTCTACACACATACGTACCTTACCATCTTTCTTAGGAACTGGTACCACATTTGCAACCCACTGAGGATAAGAAGTTACGGCCAAGAACCCTGCATTGAACTGTTTCATTACCTCTGCTTTGATCTTTTCTGACATTTCAGGACGCATACGACGAACCTTCTGCTTCTTTGGATGACAATCTTCTTTCACTGGCAAACGGTGAACCACAATGTCTGTATCCAACCCTGGCATATCTTCATAAGACCAAGCAAAGATCTCCACATAGTCACGTAGCATCTGAATCAACCTGCTCTTGACACTGTCCTCTAAATCAGCCCCTATCTTGACCTCTTTTCTGTTTTCTTCAGTTCCCAGATTCACAACTTCGACTGGCTCTTCATGTGGCTGTATAGCTTTCTCTTCTTGTTGTAACAACCTAGCAAGCTCTACAGGTATTTCACAATCGTCCTCGTTTCCGTCTTCAGTTTGATAGATCGGATTCTCGAAATTGTAATTGGCAATAGTAGAACTGTTATCAACTGGATCCAGAGTGGATGAGGATCTGCATTTTAGTGACGTGGGTGTGTGTAAGAACACATAGCTGATAAAGCAAAAATAAAAGAAAAAGAAAGACAAGGAACACAATATTTACGAAAACGAAACGTCCATTGATTTTATTGAATGAAGTATGCAAATGAAATGACAACCCGTAACAAGCACACCATTGTGCCCCGGGTAAGGCACATGGCTTGAAAGTTTTAGTTGTTCTAGAAATTATAAATTTAAAAACATAACACAGTAATAGTATTTACTCCTGACTAAAGGAGATAGGGATGACATCTTCAGCTGTCCAATTATTGAGTCCAGCACCCACAGTAGGAAAAATCCATGCCTCCAAGTTGTAGTCTTCATCTTGATCTCCCACAGCATTGATAACCCCTTGATTGGTGATACGAACAGCACGAGCACGACGAACAGCCTTCTGGGACTCTTCTTCCACCACAGCTTTTGCATCATTGAGGGAGGCCATTGCCATTGTTGGAGGGTTTCTGATGACCACAGGAACCTTCTTCACAGCAGGAGGAGTCACACAATCCTTAACAGCCCAGGGAACCACTTCAAATGACTGACATGGAGTTTCAATGTATTCACCTTCTACTTCCAGATACTTGAAAGTGTTTACATGGCTGACAAAGTATTCTTCCTCTCCAAAGACAGTAACAACTTTTCCATTCACCGGATATCTCAACTTTTGATGTAATGTGGAGGTCACAGCACCTGCCCCATGGATCCAGGGACGACCAAGCAGACATGAGTACGAAGGACGAATATCCATCACATAGAATGTAGCAGTAAACACCTGAGAGCCAACCTTGATTGGAAGATCAATTTCCCCATGCACTACTCTTCTAGAACCATCAAAAGCCTTTACCACAATATTACTGGGCTTCAATACCGTATCTTCAGGACTCAGCTTGTTCAGGACTTCCTTAGGCAACACATTCAGAGAGGAACCATTGTCTATCAGCACATGAGACAGGGTAGTGCCCCTGCATTCAATTGAAATATGCAAGGCCCTGTTATGATCCCTCTTGGCAGGGGTCAAGTCAGCATCAGAAAATCCTAACCCGTTGTCATAGGTCAGGTGCGCAACACAATTCTCAAACTGGTCCACAGAAATTGCACTGGGTACATGAGCCATCTTTAGAAACTTGATCAATGACTTGGCATGAGCCTCAGAACATAATAACAGGGAGAGCATAGAAATCTTTGAGGGAGTATGCCCCAGCTGATCAACAATATCATAATCACTCTTGCGAATGATTTTCAATACTTCTTCCATCTGCTTAGAGAGGTCATCAGCAGCTGGCACATCAGTAGATACAGGCTCAATAACAGGACCCTTGCCCCGAGCATCAGTGGTGGAAGTAACAGCAGGAGTAATTGCACTCTTAGAAGCAACTGGAGGAGAGAAGATTCTTCCACTACGAGTGATCTTGCTAGATCCAGCAATATTATCAATGTCAACAGGCATATCGGGTAAAGGCTCCTGCTTGACACCATGGATGTAAACATCAGACCCATAGTGCCAAGGCACAGCTTTGTCAGATGTATAAGAAATAGGACCAGGAGTGGTAATGATCAGAGGAGCTACTCTGGCTTCAGCGACAACTTTCACAGGACCTTCAGCAGTAATCCTGATTGGGTCCTGATGAGTGATTTTAATGGGACCCTTTGAAGTGATTCTTAGTGGTACTTTGTCAACCATGTCAACCTCTTCAATCTTCTTACCCTGAGTCAGATGATCCACCATACTTTCTACAGATGCTGGTCTTCTTTCAAACACTATAGTATATTTATCCATGAGACGTTGAATCCCATCTCTCAAAATGAAGCAACTATCCGGCTTATAGGTACAATATAGACAATCTTCATGACAACCTGGAAAGATCCCAGCTTGTACTAACCTCTTTTTGATAACAGCCAATGGTGTGCTCAACTCCATAACTGAATAGACATGCAGATCTTCATCAATATCTTCATCAATGGCGTTGACAGTCTTCTCGTGATTTGGCATTGGAGTTGTAATCACATTTGGAGTACCTGGTGGATCAAACTCAATTTCTCCAGCATCAATCATATCCTGAATTTTGTTCTTCAAGACCCAGCAGTTATTAGTATCATGTCCTGGACAGTTTGAATGATATGCACATCGTGCATTGGGATTGTACTTGGGAGAGGTAACATTGGGATTCTGAGGAGCCTCCCTCAGGGTAATAAGTTCAGCCTTCAACAAGTGTTGCAATGCCTGAGCCATTGACATGTTGATCTTCGTGAACTGTCTTCTAGCCCTTTGTTGGTTGCCTTGAGGCTGCTCTGTTGTTGCAGGAGTTGGATTTGAAATATGAACTGCACTAACAGACTGATGCCTTCTGTTACGATCAGGCTGACCATACACAGCATTAGATTCTTTCTTCCCAGTGGGAGGCTTCTTTGCAGCACCTGATGAAGAAGTGCCCACTTGGATCTTACCACTCTTGATACCATTCTCTACTCGCTCTCCTGTCGTGATCAACTCAGTGAAGCCAGATGATGAGCTTCCAATGAGATGACTGTAAAACGGACCATTCAGCGTACACATGAACATATCAACCAACTCCCTATCAGTCAAAGGGGGTTGAACTCTTCCAGCTAAGTCTCTCCACTTCTGAGCATACTCCTTAAAGCTTTCTTTGGCACCCATAGACATGCTTTGAAGCTGCATGCGAGTGGGGGCTAAGTCAGCATTGTATTGATACTGCTTGTAGAAAGCTTCAGCAAGGTCATTCCAATCTCTGATGTTGACACTCTCCAACTGATAATACCACTCTAGCTGAGCTCCAGATAAACTCTCTTGAAAGAAATGGATCCACAACTTTTTATCAGCAGTGTGGGGTTGCATTCTTCTGACATAAGACCTCAGATGCAATTTGGGACAAGAGACCCCATCATAGACAACAAATGTAGGAACTTTGAACCCAATGGGTATGACCACCCCAGATATCAAGCTCAAATCCTCAAAATCCAGCCCAGATGATTTCTGTAATTCCATAGCATCCATTCTATCCACCAGCATCTTGAATTTGTCTTCGTTAGGCTCATGGTAGTAGTTAGCCTCAGAATCAGAGTCCCCCATAGTGTTGTGGAGACTGCCTCTCTCCTGCTCGGATTCTTCAGATTCATAGTCTTCAACATGTTCCTTGGTCTTGACAGGACCTTTGAACCTTCTTCCCATGTTGAGCAACCCAGCAGACCTTCTAGCCTTCTTAGTCTTCTTGGCCAGCAGTGTCTTCAATTCATCCTGCCCCTTGGATAGGTTCAGGATCAGCTCTTGGAACTGTGCATTCTGTGCCTGGAGATCCTTAACTGATTGTTCAAGAGCCATTGCTGAAATAAACAGCGAGGAGATGAGAAACCTGTGCACAATTATAAACCTGTGATGCAATGATATGGGAATGCATATGCAATGTTTTCAAGGACCGCAGGATTTAAATTTGCTTAAACAAACAAGTAACTTTTTATTAGTAATAACTTGTTTTGCCTTTTAGGCTTACAAAAAATGAAAACGAAATAAGTACAAAAGATGGGGTTTTAAGTCTCCCATGGACGTTTCCTCTTTGTGTTGAGGTATGAGTTGAGGTTTCGTTCCTCATGAAGTAGCTTTGTTAGCTCTAGGATCCTTGCTTGGCTTGCTTTGTGATGAGCCTCGAAAGTATCCCTTTGCTCTTTCAGTTGGATCCATGATCTCTGCAAGTCTTCCATATCAGTAGGCATGTCTGGGTGAAGGATGGTATAAGCTGTGTCTCCTTCAGCAACAGGTTCCATGGTAACTGGTAGGATGGCAGGATATGGCATCATGAGTGTCTGAGCACGAAATCGTACCCATCTGAGATAAGCCTCCATAGGAATGGTGTACTTAGGCTCCAGTGTCTTGCTGTCAATCCTGTTTACCTTTCCCCAAGCTCGTATGAATCTCTGACGGTATCCCTGAAGATCGTTGTCGTAGTCAAACACAATGCCCCGAATCAACATGTCATGTGGACCATCGCTCCGGGCGTAACCAAACTGTCGTAAAGCTAGAGATGGGTTGTAGGTGATGCCTCCTCTTATGCCTAGAAGTGGCACATTAGGAAACTCCCCACAACGGTCAATGATGGTGACATTCTCCATAGATCTGGAGCACCAATGGATGTCTGAGTGAGAAAGTGACATGATCCTCTTGGACCACCTGAACCCTTGCTCATTCTTCATTACTGAGCGAGGAAGGTGAGAAATAAACCACCTAGAAAGTAAAGGTATGCAGCACATCAAAGTTCCTCTTGCCCTTGTAGTACGGGTGTGAAGAGAATGTAGGATGTCTCCAAGTAAGGTAGGCACTGGATTGTGACTCAGGAATATGTTGATGGCATGAACATCTATGAACTGATCAGGATTGGGGAACAACACTAAGCCATAAATCAATAAGGCTAAGATCTCCTCAAAAGCATCGTAGCTCATAGCCTTCAAGAACATTTGAGCTTTATCCACTAATACCTTGGCAAGAATACCTTTAACTCCACTTCTCGTCTCTAGAACAATGTCAGACTTCTTCAGATGTAGAGTTGCAGCAATAACTTCTGGTTTAAGCTCCTTCTCTAAGCCTGTGAATGGCTTCTGATCAAGAACAGGTATACCCAGAAGTTTAGAGAACTCCTCCATGGTTGGAACCAGCTGATAATCAGGAAATGTAAAGCAATGGTGCTTAGGGTCAAAGAACTGAAACAGCACACTCATCATGTCTTCACTGAACCCTGAAGTAACTAGATCCAATAAGTGACCATGTCTCTTGTTGAACTGGGAATGATCAGGCACTAGAGAAACCAACTCCTTGAGCTTAGCAGGTATCCCTACAAAGTTGATCCTGATGGTGTTTCTACGAGCAGAAGCCATGACCTGCAACAAAGAACAAAGATAAATCCTTTGATCCTTGAAATGGTTAGGGAAAATGATATGCTTATGATGCATGATGATGTCATGATGTCATGCTCAATCACAAACATGTGGCACACACAAACAAGTCACACCATAGCCCTAGGTTTAAAGGTTTGCATGAGGTTCAAAGGCAAGTACCCTCCCGTGAAGTTAGATGGTTCATCCTGTCCTACAAAAGTAACCAGGTTCTAAGGGATCTCAATATCATTGATCCTTCACAAGGGTGGTTGTTCAGAAGGCAACTTACTTGCCAACCAAAACCCTCCAAGTTTAAGATCTCAATGAGCGTAGTATCGAGTGTCAACCAACTTCAGTCTGCACCAAAGCCGGTTACCTCACTACTTTCTAAAGGCCAAGATGGGTTAACTAGGGTTCTAAAAGTCAGTTAGTGCATTGACAACATATGGCAGCCTCAATATTATCCTCAACTTGACTTAAGGAATATAAGCACCAACCAAGAAGTCGCACTAACTATGGCCACCAGATCAACCGTATCGATATACGTCGTACAGTTTCCTTGGTCTATTGCCATTTACCTAAGGTACACTAGATCCGGGTTAGGACCTTTCACACATAGGAGCACCCCAACAATATAATAATAAAGCAAACAAGGCACACAATTTAAAGTGATCTTAATTCCTAAGGGTACCCCTCTTAAATAGATCCCCAGCAGAGTCGCCAGTTCTGTAACACGGTGGGAGAACTGACTTTAAACAATGTTGCGGATAGCAAGAGTCGCCACCGACTTTTATTTTATCCATAAGGAAAGGTTATAAAAGAACAGGAAAGACCTTAGAGAATATTTTGGGTCCGGGGGGTAGGTTATGAAAAGGGAAGGTGTTAGCACCCTTTTCATCCATGGTTATCCATGGGCTCTTAGGTACTTAAGCTCACTTTTGAATTGTTTTGAAATTGTAGTGTGTGAATAGAAAATTTTCAGAATAGTTAATAAATAATCCATGTAAGGATGTGTTAAGAACTTGTTTGAAAACTTGTTGAAAATTTGTTTAAGTGCGAAACAGTTTTGAAGTGAGCAAGCACCTAGGAGTAACCTACCCTAATGTTTAAAGGTCCTTCTTATTCTTCATTCTTTCCTTTAGTAAGACTATCCCTACTATAATGGAGTAGGTAGTCCTTACTTTGGATGTTAAGGGGTATGTGAGGGACAATTTGACTTTGAAGGCCATTGTGGGATGTAATAAGCACATATAAGGGACCATCATCATTTTTCGAAAGGGACTGGATTCGTAAAGGCAACCATAAGGGACTTTGATGATTTTTTTATTTGAGGGACTTGCTTCATACACCCCACTTAACCATTATTCGTAGGCAACTTGAGGGATATCCTTAGGAAGTGAGACGGCGATTAAAATCGACTTACGTGTGTGACGTGTTTATTTTAATTATCTTTATTTAAAAGTGATCTAAATTTATTTTAATATTACATACATGTTGTTACACTCCCTAATTACTAACCATAATAATAATTAAATAATTAAACAACTTTACATCCAAGAAACAATTACAAAAATAATAAGCAAAATAATTAAATAGCAAAGATAAATAAAATATAAATAAGCAATAATAAATAATAAAGGGGGGTTAATTCTAAGTTTACTCGGCAAGACATCGCATCTTGTGCCTACGTATCCTTACGGGAGTGGAATCAGAGTAATCGTAGTTCCCCTCAATAGGGAGGTTAGAAACTTCTTGACTGTGGTCAAGGTCTCAAGGGGAATAAATGCATCTTAAGGACACGCTTACGTGGAGTGTAGAAACTCCAAATCTCTACGTTGAAATGTTAAGTTGTAATTAGGGTTAAATTAGGGATTCCACGGCGGGAAACCCTAAAATGAGCGCGGCGGCTCTTTGACCTAATGCTAAGGGTAAAATTGTAATTTTGCCTGCGGCGAGGCATTTGTGAAAATTAGGGTTTGTAGTTTGTAGTTTTGAGGATTTGAAATTGAATGTGTGAAGTTTTACGGACTATTGGCGCGGCGGCCAAACAGTTAGACCTAACCTTCGGATGTGTGCAATGTGACAGAAATAATAGTAAACGCGTGAGATAATTGAATCATGCAAACAGAGAGATAATGTCATAATTTAAACCATGCAAGCAGAAATTTAAAGGCAGAATTTAAAGAGCGATTGTTAAGTTCGCGAGGTTACATGAGAGGAGCAGATACAATATGATAATGAAATTTTAATTGAACAATAAAATAAAATAAATAACGGTTCTAGTTATTATTTTAAAAAAAAGATTTTAGTTATTATTTTAAATTTATCTAAAAAAAAGTTTTTCTTAAAAATAATAGGTTTTCATATTAATTTGGAAAAGATGTTAATGTTATTTATTTTAAAAAACAGATTTTTATATTATAACAAATTTTAATAAATTAATGATAACAATAATAATAATAATGGTAATAATAATGATAATAATGATAATAATAATAAATAATGATAATAATAATAATAATAATAATAATAATAATAATAATAAAGCAATAATGAACTTTAAATGTGCCAAATAACCCAACAATGTTGCTAACGCAGAAATGCGCTCATCGCAACCAGATCTAAATCGGACGAAACAAAATTTATCGCAAAGAAAAAGAAATTAAGCAAAAAATAGTATTATTGCTCACACAAAAATGTGATCATCGCAACCAGATCGAACTAACACAAATGTCACGCGTCATGCACACAAATGTGCAAACATCGTATCGACATAATTCGATCAAAAATCTTATATATATAAACTCTAACAATTTAAAAATTATATATATATAAACGTAACAGTAATAGATAAAAGAAAAAGAAATAACGGTAATAGATGAAGAAAAAGAAATAACGGTAAAAGATGAAGAAAAAGAAACAACAGTAATAGATGAAGGAAAAGAAATAACGGTAAACGATGAAGAAAAAGAAACAATAGTAATGGATGAAGAAGAAAACTAAATAACGGCAAACGGCACTCACTCCTCTTAGGTTTTTTTCAATCTCCCCTCTTTTCCAACAAGGCAACACATGTATATATAGGGAACAAATTAGGGTTAACACCAAATTGTCAATAATGTCCCTAAAGCCCATTTTAAAGCCCAAACTAAATAATTAGTTAAGAAAAAATAAAATTTAAATAATTTAAAATAATTAAAATAAACTTAAAATAAAAACTAATAATCCTATTGAATCATAAAATAAAAAATATTGAAAAAAATTTTGTTCTTTTTATAATATTTTTTATTTTAGGAATCAATAGGATTATTAGTTTTTATTTTAAGTTTATTTTAATTATTTTAAATTATTTAAATTTTATTTTTTCTTAACTAATTATTTAGTTTGGGCTTTAAAATGGGCTTTAGGGACATTATTGACAATTTGGTGTTAACCCTAATTTGTTCCCTATATATACATGTGTTGCCTTGTTGGAAAAGAGGGGAGATTGAAAAAAACCTAAGAGGAGTGAGTGCCGTTTGCCGTTATTTAGTTTTCTTCTTCATCCATTACTATTGTTTCTTTTTCTTCATCGTTTACCGTTATTTCTTTTCCTTCATCTATTACTAGTGTTTCTTTTTCTTCATCTTTTACCGTTATTTCTTTTTCTTCATCTATTACCGTTATTTCTTTTTCTTTATCTATTACTGTTACGTTTATATATATAATTTTTAAATTGTTAGAGTTTATATATATAAGATTTTTGATCGAATTATGTCGATACGATGTTTGCACATTTGTGTGCATGACGCGTGACATTTGTGTTAGTTCGATCTGGTTGCGATGATCGCATTTTTGTGTGAGCAATAATACTATTTTTTGCTTAATTTCTTTTTCTTTGCGATAAATTTTGTTTCGTCCGATTTAGATCTGGTTGCGATGAGCGCATTTCTGCGTTAGCAACATTGTTGGGTTATTTGGCACATTTAAAATTCATTATTGCTTTATTATTATTATTATTATTATTATTATTATTATTATTATTATTATTATTATTATTATTATTATTATCATTATTTATTATTATTATCATTATTATCATTATTATTACCATTATTATTATTATTGTTATCATTAATTTATTAAAATTTGTTATAATATAAAAATCTGTTTTTTTAAAATAAATAACATTAACATCTTTTCCAAATTAATATGAAAACCTATTATTTTTAAGAAAAACTTTTTTTTAGATAAATTTAAAATAATAACTAAAATCTTTTTTTTAAAATAATAATTAGAACCGTTATTTATTTCATTTTATTATTGTTCAATTCAAATTTCATTATCATATTGTATCTGCTCCTCTCATGTAACCTCGCGAACTTAACAATCGCTCTTTAAATTCTGCCTTTAAATTTCTGCTTGCATGGTTTAAATTATGACATTATCTCTCTGTTTGCATGATTCAATTATCCCACGCGTTTACTATTATTTCTGTCACATTGCACACATCCGAAGGTTAGGTCTAACTGTTTGGCCGCCGCGCAAATAGTCCGTAAAACTTCACACATTCAATTTCAAATCCTCAAAACTACAAACTACAAACCCTAATTTTCACAAATGCCTCGCCGCAGGCAAAATTACAATTTTACCCTTAGCATTAGGTCAAAGAGCCGTCGCGCTCATTTTAGGGTTTCCCGCCGTGGAATCCCTAATTTAACCCTAATTACAACTTAACATTTCAACGTAGAGATTTGGAGTTTCTACACTCCACGTAAGCGTGTCCTTAAGATGCGTTTATTCCCCTTGAGACCTTGACCACAGTCAAGAAGTTTCTAACCTCCCTATTGAGGGGAACTACGATTACTCTGATTCCACTCCCGTAAGGATACGTAGGCACAAGATGCGATGTCTTGCCGAGTAAACTTAGAATTAACCCCCTTTATTATTTATTATTGCTTATTTATATTTTATTTATCTTTGCTATTTAATTATTTTGCTTATTATTTTGTAATTGTTTCTTGGATGTAAAGTTGTTTAATTATTTAATTATTATTATGGTTAGTAATTAGGGAGTGTAACAACATGTATGTAATATTAAAATAAATTTAGATCACTTTTAAATAAAGATAATTAAAATAAACACGTCACACACGTAAGTCGATTTTAATCGCCGTCTCACTTCCTAAGGATATCCCTCAAGTTGCCTATGAATATTGGTTAAGTGGGGTGTATAAAGCAAGTCCCTCAAAAAGAAAATCATCAAAGTCCCTTATGGTTGCCTTTACGAATCGAGTCCCTTTCGAAAAATGATGATAGTCCCTCCAGTTTGCTTATTACACCCCACAATGGCCTTCAAAAATCCAATTGTCCCTCACATGTCCCTTAACATCCAAAGTAAGGACTACCTACTCCATTTTAGTAGGGATAGTCTTACTAAGGAAAGGATAAAGAATAAGAAAGACCTTAAAACATTAGGGTAGGCTACTCCTAGATACTTGCTCACTTCAAAACTTTTTCACACTTAAACAAATTTCCAACAAAATTTTCAAACAAGTTTTTTTCATATCCATACACGGATTATTATTAAACTATTCTGAAATTTTTTGCTATTCACATACTACACTTTCAAAACAATTCAAAAGTGAGCTTAAGTACCTAAGAGCCCATGGATAACCATGGATGAAAAGGGTGCTAACACCTTCCCTTTTCATAACCTACCCCCCGGACCCAAAATATTCTCTAAGGTCTTTCCTGTTCTTTTATAACCTTTCCTTATGGATAAAATAAAAGTCGGTGGCGACTCTTGCTATCCGCAACATTGTTTAAAGTCAGTTCTCCCACCGTGTTACAAAACCATTTTTGTGAAAGCAAGTGAACAAGTTGTTAAAGAAAAGGCAAACAATTCTAAAAATATGCATCAAAGTCATAAAAAGAAAAGAATTGTGAAGAAAAAGAATTATGTTCCTAGATATAGAAGTCATTTTCAACCTACTTGTTTTTATTGTGGAATCAAAGGCCATACACCTAATGCTTGTTATGTACGCAACATTGGTGTTGCTAAAGGGCATTATGTGTGGGTTGAAAAGGGTACTAACTATCAAGGAACCAAAGCAATTTGGGTACCTAACACTACTTGATTTTGTGTTGTAGGCAAGCTTGAAGACAACTTCTAATCAATGGTATCTTGATAGCGGTTGTTCTAAGCATATGACGGGAGACATAAACAAATTTTCAAGTCTATCATTAAAGGCCAAAGGATACGTTACTTACGGTGATGATAATAAAGGAAAAATTCTTGGAGTTGGAACCGTTGGTGCACCTCCATGTACAATCATCGAAGACGTTCTTTATGTGGAAGGCCTTAAACACAACCTACTTAGCATAAGTCAATTGTGTGACAAAGGGTTCCAAATCAACTTCACAAAGGATGAATGTTTGATAGAACATGAAGTCACCTATGACATATTTCTAAAAGGTAAAAGATTTAATAATATTTTTATGATCTCTTTTGATAACTCTTCCTTGAAGGTAAAATGTCTTATGGCGAACAACAATGAGGCGTGGCTTTGACATAAAAGATTTGATCACATTCACATGGAGCATTTAAACAAATTGATAAAGCATGATCTAATTGTTGGTCTTCCGAAGATAGAATTCATCAAGGATAAGTTATGCGACGCATGTCAAAAGGGGAAACAAACCAAGACAACTTTCAAATCCAAGCAAGTGATGTCTACATCAAGACCACTGCAATTGTTGCATATGGATTTCTTTGGTCCATCGAGAACGAAAAGCTTCGGAGCTAGTATTTATGCTTTAGTTATTGTTGATGATTTCTCTCGATACACATGGACATTGTTTTTAGTGCAGAAAAATGATGCTTTCAAAGCATTCAAGAAGTATGTGAAGAAAATTCAAAACGAGAAGTCACTCACCATAGCCTCCATAAGAAGCGACCATGGTGGAGAATTCCAAAATTCAGATTTTGAAGACTTTTACGAAGAGCATGGAATTTCTCACAACTTTTCCGCACCAAGGACCCCTCAACAGAACGATGTCGTAGAACGAAAGAATAGGTCACTGGTGGAGCTTGTTAGAATAATGCTTAGCGACTTAAATCTTCCTAAGTATTTTTGGGCAGAGGCGGTTAGCACAACGTGTTTCATAAGCAACCGTGTCAATATTCGACCAATTCTCAAGAAGACTCCGTATGAGTTGTTCAAGGGTAGGAAACCAAACATAGAATTTTTCCACATATTCGGATGCAAATATTTTATTCTCAACAACAATAAGGACAATCTCGGTAAGTTTGATGAGAAGTCCGACGAAGGTATATTTCTTGGTTACTCTCTTTCTAGTAGAGCTTTTAGAATTTTTAATAAAAGAACTCTTACTATTGAAGAATCCATTCATGTTTCTTTTGATGAGACTAACCGCTCGAAAGAGGATAATATTATTGTGGATGATGATGATGATATAGTAGGTTCTGCTCAATAACAAGAAGAGACTTCAAATAATCAAGATATACCACAAGAAGATGTCACTCAAATCATTGAAGAATACCAAGATCTTTCGAAGGAATGGAGAATGTATAGAGATCACCCGATAGATAAAGTTATTGGTGATATTAGCCAAGGTGTTGCAACTCGACTTAATCTTAAGGATGCTTGTCTCAACATGGCTTTTGTGTCTCAAATTGAACCAACCAAGATTGATGAAGCCTTAGGCGATGACCAATGGATTATAGCGATGCAAGAAGAACTCAACCAATTCGAAAGGAATCAAGTTTGGAGTCTTGTACCAAGACCAGACCATAAGCACATCATAGGAATAAGATGGGTGTTTAAGAACAAACTTGACGAGAATGGGATCATAGTTCGTAACAAAGAAAGATTGGTCGCATAAGGCTACAACCAGGAGGAAGGAATTGATTTTGATGAAACGTTCGCTCCGGTAGTAAGGTTAGAAGCAATTAGATTATTACTTGCTTACGCTTGTTCTATGAATTTTCAGTTGTTCCAGATGGATGTCAAAAGCGCTTTCTTGAATGGATATATCAATGAAGAAGTCTACGTCAAACAACCTCCGGGCTTTGAAGACTTCAAGAATCCCTCGCATGTTTACAAACTGAAAAAGGCACTCTACGGACTAAAACAAGCACCGAGAGCATGGTATGACCGCCTTAGCAATTTCTTGTGTGAAAAGGGATTTATAAAAGGAAAGGTTGACAAGACACTGTTCCTAAAGAAGATCAATGGGTAACACCTTATTGGTTCAAGTCTATGTCGACGACATCATCTTCGGATCAACAAACAAAGAGCTTTGCGAAGAATTTTCACTTATGATGCAAGGAGAATTCGAGATGTCCATGATGGGAAAATTGAACTATTTTCTGTTGGTGTAAGCCCTAGAGGCCAATACTTTTTGGTACTTGTATCGGATTATTCGTTTAATAATAAAAGGCATTTCTTTATTATGTTTGTCTTTCAGAATAATAAAGTCCCTAGAATAGTTAGTCTGTTTAATGAAATGTTAAGTGTGACTTAATCATGAGATCCCACTAAACATAAAGACATTATTCTTAAAATATCCGTAGTCAAGCTTTATTGCAAAGTGGGATAACATTAAAAGCATTGAGACTATTATGAAGATAGACTGATGATCACATCTCATGGATCATGGATAAAGAGTTATCAAGTCTTGACATAGGTATAAATATTAGGAGTAATATTTATACCGGATTGACCCGCTATGAGAATACTACATAGTATGTTATGCAAAGTGTCATAAGTTATTCTCATGGTGATAATGGTGTATTACCACCCTTCGACCTGAAACCACTATGGACCCTAGATGTAGAGTCGGGTGCTTTATTGCTGATCAAACATTATCCGTAACTGGATGATCATAAAGACAGTTGATGGGCACTCCACGAAGCATGCTGAGGGACATGAGTGTCCTAGATGGAATTTGCCAATCCTGCATAACAGGAGAAATGTCTAAGGGCCCAATATTGAACTGGACAAGGATGACACAGTGTATGCCTTGTGTTCAATATAGACATAGGGGCAAAAGGGTAATTGTACAAACATATATTATCACGAAAAAGGTTTTGTCAGATCACATGACATTTTCGTGACTTGGGTAGCAGTGATGTGTTGCTAGATACCGCTTACTGTTTATTATGTTAAATATATAATTTAATATAATTACCAACGTTACGAAATCCTACAGGGTCACACACATAAGGACAGTTTGATGAGAGATAGAGAAATAAAAAAGGAACACCGTAAGGTACGGTGCACTTAAGTGAAAAATAGAAATTCGGATAATATAATAATAATTATTGTTATTTTATAATGGTTATGAAATAATAATAAAATAAATATATTTATTATAATAATAGTTATTATAATAATATATAATATTATTATGGATCATGTGAATTGGGTTTTAGCCCGCAGCCCACAAGAGAGTCTATAAAAGGAACCCTTGTGATGAAGCTTTCACTTGATGCAATTTCGTTTTTGATTCTCTTTTCTCACTCAAATAATTTCGTTCGTAAGCAGCTAGCACTGTGACCGGAAGCTGTTCGTGTGGACTGAGTAGAGGCGTTGTGTAACACGGTGGGAGAACTGACTTTAAACAATGTTGCGGATAGCAAGAGTCGCCACCGACTTTTATTTTATCCATAAGGAAAGGTTATAAAAGAACAGGAAAGACCTTAGAGAATATTTTGGGTCCGGGGGGTAGGTTATGAAAAGGGAAGGTGTTAGCACCCTTTTCATCCATGGTTATCCATGGGCTCTTAGGTACTTAAGCTCACTTTTGAATTGTTTTGAAAGTGTAGTGTGTGAATAGAAAATTTTCAGAATAGTTAATAAATAATCCATGTAAGGATGTGTTAAGAACTTGTTTGAAAATTTTGTTGGAAATTTGTTTAAGTGTGAAAAAGTTTTGAAGTGAGCAAGTATCTAGGAGTAGCCTACCCTAATGTTTTAAGGTCTTTCTTATTCTTTATCCTTCCCTTAGTAAGACTATCCCTACTATAATGGAGTAGGTAGTCCTTACTTTGGATGTTAAGGGACATGTGAGGGACAATTGGATTTTTGAAGGCCATTGTGGGGTGTAATAAGCAAACTAGGGGGACTATCATCATTTTTCGAAAGGGACTCGATTCGTAAAGGCAACCATAAGGGACTTTGATGATTTTCTTTTTGAGGGACTTGCTTTATACACCCCACTTAACCAATATTCATAGGCAACTTGAGGGATATCCTTAAGAAGTGAGACGGCGATTAAAATCGACTTACGTGTGTGACGTGTTTATTTTAATTATCTTTATTTAAAATGATCTAATTTATTTTTTTAAATATCATACATATTGGCACTCCCTAATTACTAACCATAATGATAATAATAATTAAGTAATTACAATTTACATCCAAGAGGCAATTACAAAATTATAATAAATAAAAAAAAATAACAAATAAGCAAATAAAATATTAGGGTTAGTAAATAATAAGAAAAATTAAATAAGGTTAGTATAAATATAAAGTTAGTGAAAATAATTAGTTGAAACAATAATAATGAGAAAAATAGACAAAGTTAGAAAAAATAATAAGATAGAAATTTCAAAATAATAATAAGCAACAAAATATGATTAGCAATAATAATTAATTAATAACGTGATTAAACATAAGATTTGATTTTTATTTAGAAACATAAATGATTAAATAATTACTATAATATAAAGTTCTAAATATCATAAGATTTGATTTTTATTTAGAAACATAAATGATTAAATAATTACTATAATATAAAGTTCTAAATATCATAAGATTTGATTTTTATTTAGAAACATAAATGATTAAATAATTACTATAATATAAAGTTCTAAATATCATAAGATTTGATTTTTATTTAGAAACGTAAATGATTAAATAATTACTATAATATAAAGTTCTAAATATAACATAATTATAAATTTCTTAATCATTTACAAAAATTTAATTATCTCTAATTATATATTAACAATTATTAAGAAAAATATTTACACATTATGATGAAAACAAATTTTAACTAATCAATAATCACATTCACCAAAATTTTACATTAAGTGTTTATAAGGTTTAATTTTATTTACAAAAATTTACAAGAATTATAATAAATATATACATAGAATCATATAGAAAATTAAAATTAGGTTTTCATATTAATTTGGAAAAAATATGTTAATGTCATTTATTTTAAAAAAAACAGATTTTTATATTACAACAAATTTTAATAAATTAATGATAACAATAATAATAATAATGATAATAATGATAATAATAATAAATAATGATAATAATAATAATAATAATAATAATAATAATAATAATAATAATAATAATAATAATAATAATAATAAAGCAATAATGAATTTTAAATGTGCCAAATAACCCAACAATGTTGCTAACGCAGAAATGCGCTCATCGCAACCAGATCTAAATCGGACGAAACAAAATTTATCGCAAAGAAAAAGAAATTAAGCAAAAAATAGTATTATTGCTCACACAAAAATGCGATCATCGCAACCAGATCGAACTAACACAAATGTCACGCGTCATGCACACAAATGTGCAAACATCGTATCGACATAATTCGATCAAAAATCTTATATATATAAACTCTAACAATTTAAAAATTATATATATATAAACGCAACAGTAATAGATAAAGAAAAAGAAATAACGGTAATAGATGAAGAAAAAGAAATAACGGTAGAAGATGAAGAAAAAGAAACAACAGTAATAGATGAAGGAAAAGAAATAACGGTAAACGATGAAGAAAAAGAAACAATAGTAATGGATGAAGAAGAAAACTAAATAACGGCCAACGGCACTCACTCCTCTTAGGTTTTTTTTTTATTCTCTCCTCTTTTCCAACAAGGCAACACATGTATATATAGGGAACAAATTAGGGTTAACACCAAATTGTCAATAATGTCCCTAAAGCCCATTTTAAAGCCAAAACTAAATAATTAGTTAAGAAAAAATAAAATTTAAATAATTTAAAATAATTAAAATAAACTTAAAATAAAAACTAATAATCCTATTGATTCCTAAAATAAAAAATATTATAAAAAGAACAAAATTTTTTTCAATATTTTTTTATTTTATGATTTTTTGGATATTTTTATGAATAATTTAGAAAAAAGTGAAAAAAATAATATTTTAAAAAATGATTTAATTAAAATACGAAAATAATAATTAAATAATAATAAAAAACTATTTTTGTTATTTTTTTTAATGAAAGATAGAAAAATTTAGAGTAAAAATAATAAAAACAACAAAAAGTGCCAAAGGTGAGATTCGAACTCTCAACCTCTCACACTCATAACTCCTTACACATGTCCTCCTGCCAATTGTGCCATTTTTACTTTTTAGAAAAAAAGTGCATGCCATATGATATTTACCTGCAAAAAGTCAAACGACTACACAAATTTGTTAGTAATTGATTAAATGCGACGACAAATCTTAGGGCAAAATTTGGGGTATTACAGTTATTATGATAATATTTCTCACCCAACCTCTCTTTGATGTTGGCAAAAAAAATCATGAAGTTTGACTTTGGTTTGACCACAGTTGACCTCAGTTTGACCTTTTAACTGCATTGACTGCTTTTGACTTATCTGATCATCTGACTGAGCAAACTTTTGAGAAAAGTCTTGAAACTTGACATGGGGGTTCTTATACACATATAAGATGTTATGAAGCTCACTTGAAGTCTTGGAAGTCCATTTAGCCTGATTAAAGTCAAAACCCTAGTTTTGGATGCACTGCTTAGGAGGTGCATTGTCTGAGGGAATTGTCAACTCTTCTGACCAATTATGAATTTTGTGAACCTTGTGAACCTTCTTGGAACACAAAGTCTTGTATTGTGAGGGAAAATTTTGGGGTGCAACAGCTGCCCCTGTTCAATTTTCTGAAACCTGAGGGGTTAGATTGGTATATTTGCCAGTCGTAACCTGGAAGGTTGAAGGGGATTGAACACAAAAGCCCAAAAATTTGCACTCACCAGTGCATGGAGTGATATTGATGGTTGGTTGAACATGATTGAGTGGGCTTAAAGATGCCACTAGGGGAAAGTTCTTCAGTAGTATAATGAGAGCTGTCAGGAGTCTGGAGTAATACTGATGTAACAGCATGTCTTCATGAGGATAGAGAGATCAATAATGATAACCCTAAAGCAGTCTTGAAGTGATAAATCGGACCTCAGGAGGATAGAGCAATCAACAGCTCTAAAGCAGTCTTGAAGTAATAATGGCTTCAGGAGGATAGAGCAATCAATAGCTCTAAAGCAGTCTTGAAGTAATAGAATGGCTTCAGGAGGATAGAGCAATCAACAGCTCTAAAGTAGTCTTGAAGTAATGATTTCAGGAGGATAGAGCAATGAATAGCTCTAAAGCAGTCTTGAAATAATAACGTGATATGTCTTCAGGAGGATAGAGCAATCAATAGCTCTAAAGCAGTCTTGAAGTAATGATTTCAGGAGGATAGAGCAATGAATAGCTCTAAAGCAGTCTTGAAATAATAACGTGATATGTCTTCAGGAGGATAGAGCAATCAATAGCTCTAAAGCAGTCTTGAAGTAATGATTTCAGGAGGATAGAGCAATGAATAGCTCTAAAGCAGTCTTGAAATAATAACGTGATATGTCTTCAGGAGGATAGAGCAATCAATAGCTCTAAAGCAGTCTTGAAGTAATGATTTCAGGAGGATAGAGCAATGAATAGCTCTAAAGCAGTCTTGAAATAATAATGTAATTTCAGGAGGATAGAGCAATGAATACTCTAAAGCAGTCTTGAAGTAATGATTTCGGGAGGATAGAGCAATGAATAGCTCTAAAGCAGTCTTGAAATAATAACGTGATATGTCTTCAGGAGGATAGAGCAATCAATAGCTCTAAAGCAGTCTTGAAGTAATGATTTCAGGAGGATAGAGCAATGAATAGCTCTAAAGCAGTCTTGAAATAATAATGTAATTTCAGGAGGATAGAGCAATGAATACTCTAAAGCAGTCTTGAAGTAATGATTTCAGGAGGATAGAGCAATGAATAGCTCTAAAGCAGTCTTGAAATAATAACGTGATATGTCTTCAGGAGGATAGAGCAATCAATAGCTCTAAAGCAGTCTTGAAGTAATGATTTCAGGAGGATAGAGCAATGAATAGCTCTAAAGCAGTCTTGAAATAATAATGTAATTTGTCTTCAGGAGGATAGAGCAATCAATAGCTCTAAAGCAGTCTTGAAGTAATGATTTCAGGAGGATAGAGCAATGAATAGCTCTAAAGCAGTCTTGAAATAATAATGTAATTTCAGGAGGATAGAGCAATGAATGGCTCTAAAGCAGTCTTGAAATAATTAGATGGCTTCAGGAGGATAGAGCAATGAATAGCTCTAAAGCAGTCTTGAAGTAGTAATATGACCTCATGAGGATAGAGCAATGAATAGCTCTAAAGCAGTCTTGAAGTAATAGGATGATTTCAGGAGGATAGAGCAATCAGTAGCTCTAAAGCAGTCTTGAAATAATAATGTGATATGTCTTCAGGAGGATAGAGCAATCAATAGCTCTAAAGCAGTCTTGAAGTAATGATTTCAGGAGGATAGAGCAATGGATAGCTCTAAAGCAGTCTTGAAATAATAATGTGATATGTCTTCAGGAGGATAGAGCAATCAATATCTCTAAAGCAGTCTTGAAGTAATGATTTCAGGAGGATAGAGCAACGGATAGCTCTAAAGCAGTCTTGAAGTAATGATTTCAGGAGGATAGAGCAATGGATAGCTCTAAAGCAGTCTTGAAATAATAATGTAATTTCAGGAGGATAGAGCAATGGATAACTCTAAAGCAGTCTTGAAATAATAATGTGATATGTCTTCAGGAGGATAGAGCAATCACTAGCTCTAAAGCAGTCTTGAAGTAATAATGTGATATGTCTTCAGGAGGATAGAGCAATCAATAGCTCTAAAGCAGTCTTGAAGTAATGATTTCAGGAGGATAGAGCAACGGATAGCTCTAAAGCAGTCTTGAAATAATAATGTAATACTTCTTCAGGAGGATAGAGCAAGCAATAGCTCTAAAGCAGTCTTGAAGTAATAATGTGATATGTCTTCAGGAGGATAGAGCAATCAATAGCTCTAAAGCAGTCTTGAAGTAATGATTTCAGGAGGATAGAGCAACGGATAGCTCTAAAGCAGTCTTGAAATAATAATGTAATATGTCTTCAGGAGGATAGAGCAATCAATAGCTCTAAAGCAGTCTTGAAGTAATAATGTGATATGTCTTCAGGAGGATAGAGCAATCAATAGCTCTAAAGCAGTCTTGAAGTAATGATTTCAGGAGGATAGAGCAACGAATAGCTCTAAAGCAGTCTTGAAATAATAATGTAATATGTCTTCAGGAGGATAGAGCAAGCAATAGCTCTAAAGCAGTCTTGAAGTAATAATGGCTTCAGGAGGATAAAATAACCCTGAGGTTACAATAAAGCAGTCCCAAAGTACTAAGAAGCTCATCAGGAGGATAAAGTAACCCTGAGGTTACAATAAAGCAGTCCCAAAGATCATAAGATTGTTTGTTGGATAATTAACCTGAAAACAAGGTAGCATTCTGTATAACAACATTAGTTTATGCTTTATGTATGCATGTATGACATGATGCACTTAGGTAATGTACTATAGACATATATGTTATGGTATGATGTAAATGATGTATGTATGCTATGACACTGCTGGAAGTGTCTGGATATCCTTGTATAACAACTGCTGGCCAAGGAAAATAAATCCCGATTCGTTGTTGAAGAATATATAACCCTCCGTCTGCTGGGGATAACAAGGTATAGATAACCTCCCGTTGTTGGGGATAACAAGGTATAGATAACCTCCCGTTGTTGGGGATAACATGGTATAGATAACCTCCCGTTGTTGGGGATAACAAGGTATAGATAACCTCCCGTTGTTTGATAGTAGGATAAGTATAACATCCCGTCTTCGTTCATCGTGCCCTTATTGGAAAGTAATTTCCCGTATATCCATATGAGGATAAAAGAGATGGATATAAATTCCAGGGGAGATTAGACTTTGTGAAAATGGATTAGTCCTACTGATGGTTTGTAACTGTCTTGTAAAGATGAACCGGCGAAGCTTCGTTGAAATCCTTCCCTCGTTCGTCCTTAGTAAATACTATTACTGCATTTTCATGCATTTCTGGTAAACATATATTAAAAGCATACATGCATTTCTGGTAAACATCAATCATATTCAAAGGCATACATACATTCAAACACAACCAATGGACGTTTCGTTTATGCAAATAGGGTAAAAGTAAATCTGGATTCAAAAGATGGAATTTATTTATATCAAAAGTGACCCATACACGGGTAAGTTTGTACAAGGAGACATAAACCCTAGTAAGAGAATTTTGTCATGAAGTTTTACAAAAAGAATCAGCTATGTGGGAAATAATCCTATTGAGTTTCAATTCTACTATTGCCACTCAAGTATCTCATCTTCTTGCTGTTGAGACGGAAACGATTGGATTAAGCTTTATCTGTTTGAGCTTGAGTAAGTAGTACAACTGGTTGCAGTTTCATGAGTGATCCAAACGAGACATAGTCATACGCTTTAATCCCTAACTTTTGCCTGGATTGCCCTTTCAGGTTTTCAATCCACCGGGATACCCTTTTTTGCCCAAGCCGCCTTTTCAGGTTTTCGACTTGCCGGGTGTACATCTTTTTATATATATATCCCTAATTTTTGCCCAAACCCTTTTGGTTTGCCGGGATGCCCTTATTTTTACCTAGGCCTGTCAACCTAGCGGGTCTCTTTTTATGCGTAGTATTTTTTAACTATGTCTGCGTTTACAGGTTGTGGGAAGTCTTCACCATCCATTGTAGTCAGTATCATGGCACCTCCTGAGAACACTGTCTTGACTACAAATGGTCCCTCATATGTTGGAGTCCACTTGCCCCTAGGATCACCCTGTGGTAATATGATACGCTTGATTACCAAGTCACCAGCCTGATATACCTTTGGCTTAACCTTCTTGTTAAAAGCTTTGATCATCCGTTTCTGGTACATCTGGCCATGACAAACTGCTGCTAACCTTTTCTCATCAATCAAATTTATCTGGTCAAGTCGAGTCTGAATCCACTCATCTTCATCCAAGCCTGCATCCTTCATAATTCTCAAGGAGGGGATCTGAACTTCAATAGGCAGAACTGCTTCCATACCATAGACTAAGGAGAATGGGGTTGCCCCTGTTGAAGTACGTATTGTAGTACGATAACCATGCAGAGCAAATGGTAACATCTCGTGCCAATCCTTGTAAGTAACAGTCATCTTCTGTACAATCTTCTTAATGTTCTTATTAGATGAGCCAAATGATCAGCAACAACATTCCCCTTAATGGCCTTCTGAGTAGTATACTGTATATCATATTCCGTCAAGATCATTTGCCATCTTGCAATTCTTCCGGAGAGAGCAGGTTTCTCAAATATGTACTTGATTGGATCCATCTTCGAAATCAACAAGGTAGTATGGGTCAACATATACTGTCTTAGTCGGCGAGCAGCCCATGCCAAAGCGCAGCAAGTTTTCTCAAGCAGTGAGTATCTTGTTTCACAGTCGGTAAACTTTTTGCTAAGGTAGTATATTGCCTGCTCTTTTCGACCAGACTCGTCATGTTGCCCCAATACACACCCCATTGAGTTGTCTAATACTGTTAAATACATAATCAAGGGTCTTCCATCAACTGGTGGCATTAAAATTGGAGGTTCTAGCAAATATCTCTTGATTTCATCAAAGGCAGTCTGGCACTCATCGTTCCATTCCATCACCTGATCTTTCTTCAACAACTTGAAGATTGGCTCACAGATGGTAGTTAATTGGGAAATAAATCTTGCAATGTAGTTCAATCGTCCCAAGAAACCTCTAACCTCCTTCTCAGTACGGGGAGCTGGCATCTCTCGTATAGCTTTCACTTTTGCAGGATCCACTTCAATACCTTTTCCACTGACAATGAAACCCAGGAGCTTTCCAGATCTAACTCCAAAAGTACACTTGTTTGGATTTAATCTCAACCTGTATTTCTTCAACCTCTCAAACAACTTGTGCAGATGATCAAGATGTTGCTCTTCATTCTGAGATCTGGCTATCATATCATCCACATATACCTCTATCTCATGATGAATCATATCATGAAACAAAGCCACCATAGCACGCTGATATGTTGCCCCTGCATTCTTCAAACCAAATGGCATTACCTTATAGCAAAAGGTGCCCCACTGTGTCACAAATGTAGTCTTCTCCATATCTTCAGGTGCCATCTTGATTTGATTGTAACCAGAGAAACCATCCATAAAAGAGAATACCTTATGCTGAGCAGTGTTGTCTACCAGAATATCAATATGAGGAAGTGGAAAGTCATCTTTAGGGCTAGCCTTGTTCAGATCTCTTTTCTGTTTTCTTCAGTTCCCAGATTCACAACTTCGACTGGCTCTTCATGTGGCTGTATAGCTTTCTCTTCTTGTTGTAACAACCTAGCAAGCTCCACAGGTATTTCACAATCGTCCTCGTTTCCGTCTTCAGTTTGATAGATCGGATTCTCGAAATTGTAATTGGCAATAGTAGAACTGTTATCAACTGGATCCAGAGTGGATGAGGATCGGCATTTTAGTGACGTGGGTGTGTGTAAGAACACATAGCTGATAAAGCAAAAATAAAAGAAAAAGAAAGACAAGGAACACAATATTTACGAAAACGAAACGTCCATTGATTTTATGGAATGAAGTATGCAAATGAAATGACAACCCGTAACAAGCACACCATTGTGCCCCGGGTAAGGCACATGGCTTGAAAGTTTTAATTGTTCCAAATTTAAAAAACATAACACAGTAATAGTATTTACTCCTGACTAAAGGAGATAGGGATAACATCTTCAGCTTTCCAATTATTGAGTCCAGCACCCACAGTAGGAAAAATCCATGCCTCCAAGTTGTGGTCTTCATCTTGATCTCCCACAGCATTGATAACCCCTTGATTGGTGAACAGCACGAGCACGACGAACAGCCTTCTGGGACTCTTCTTCCACCACAGCTTTTGCATCATTGAGGGAGGCCATTGCCATTGTTGGAGGGTTTCTGATGACCACAGGAACCTTCTTCACAGCAGGAGGAGTCACACAATCCTTAACAGCCCAGGGAACCACTTCAAATGACTGACATGGAGTTTCAATGTATTCACCTTCTACTTCCAGATACTTGAAAGTGTTTACATGGCTGACAAAGTATTCTTCCTCTCCAAAGACAGTAACAACTTTTCCATTCACCGGATATCTCAACTTTTGATGTAATGTGGAGGTCACAGCACCTGCCCCATGGATCCAGGGACGACCAAGCAGACATGAGTACGAAGGACGAATATCCATCACATAGAATGTAGCAGTAAACACCTGAGAGCCAACCTTGATTGGAAGCTCAATTTCCCTATGCACTACTCTTCTAGAACCACCAAAAGCCTTTACCACAATATTACTGGGCTTCAATACCGTATCTTCAGGACTCAGCTTGTTCAGGACTTCCTTAGGCACCACATTTAGAGAGGAACCATTGTCTATCAGCACATGAGACAGGGTAGTGCCCCTGCATTCAATTGAAATATGCAAGGCCCTGTTATGATCCCTCTTGGCAGGGGTCAAGTCAGCATCAGAAAATCCTAACCCGTTGTCATAGGTCAGGTGAGCAACACAATTCTCAAACTGGTCCACAGAAATTGCACTGGGTACATGAGCCATCTTTAGAAACTTGATCAATGACTTGGCATGAGCCTCAGAACATAATAACAGGGAGAGCATAGAAATCTTTGAGGGAGTATGCCCCAACTGATCAACAATATCATAATCACTCTTGCGAATGATTTTCAATACTTCTTCCATCTGCTTAGAGAGGTCATCAGCAGCTGGCACATCAGTAGATACAGGCTCAATAATAGGACCCTTGCCCCGAGCATCAGTGGTGGAAGTAACAGCAGGAGTAATTGCACTCTTAGAAGCAACTGGAGGAGAGAAGACTCTTCCACTACGAGTGATCTTGCTAGATCCAGCAATATTATCAATGTCAACAGGCATATCAGGTAAAGGCTCCTGCTTGACACCATGGATGTAAACATCAGACCCATAGTGCCAAGGCACAGCTTTGTCAGATGTATAAGGAATAGGACCAGGAGTGGTAATGATCAGAGGAGCTACTCTGGCTTCAGCAACAACTTTCACAGGACCTTCAGCAGTAATCTTGATTGGGCCCTGATGAGTGATTTTAATGGGACCCTTTGAAGTGATTCTTAGTGGTACTTTGTCAACCATGTCAACCTCTTCAATCTTCTTACCCTGAGTCAGATGATCCACCATACTTTCTACAGATGCTGGTCTTCTTTCAAACACTATAGTATATTTATCCATGAGACGTTGAATCCCATCTCTCAAAATGAAGCAACTATCCGGCTTATAGGTACAATATAGACAATCTTCATGACAACCTGGAAAGATCCCAGCTTGTACTAACCTCTTTTTGATAACAGACAATGGTGTGCTCAACTCCATAACTGAATAGACATGCAGATCTTCATCAATATCTTCATCAATGGCGTTGACAGTCTTCTCGTGATTTGGCATTGGAGCTGTAATCACATTTGGAGTACCTGGTGGATCAAACTCAATTTCTCCAGCATCAATCATATCCTGAATTTTGTTCTTCAAGACCCAGCAGTTATTAGTGTCATGTCCTGGACAGTTTGAATGATATGCACATCGTGCATTGGGATTGTACTTGGGAGAGGTAACATTGGGATTCTGAGGGGCCTCCCTCAGGGTAATAAGTTCAGCTTTCAACAAGTGTTGCAATGCCTGAGCCATTGACATGTTGATCTTCGTGAACTGTCTTCTAGCCCTCTGTTGGTTGCCTTGAGGCTGCTCTGTTGTTGCAGGAGTTGGATTTGAAATATGAACTGCACTAACAGACTGATGCCTTCTGTTACGATCAGGCTGACCATACACAGCATTAGATTCTTTCTTCCCAGTGGGAGGCTTCTTTGCAGCACCTGATGAAGAAGTGCCCACTTGGATCTTACCACTCTTGATACCATTCTCTACTCGCTCTCCTGTCATGATCAACTCAGTGAAGCCCGATGATGAGCTTCCAATGAGATGACTGTAAAACAGACCATTCAGCGTACACATGAACATATCAACCAACTCCCTATCAGTCAAAGGGGGTTGAACTCTTCCAGCTAAGTCTCTCCACTTCTGAGCATACTCCTTAAAGCTTTCTTTGGCACCCATAGACATGCTTTGAAGCTGCATGCGAGTGGGGGCTAAGTCAGCATTGTATTGATACTGCTTGTAGAAAGCTTCAGCAAGGTCATTCCAATCTCTGATGTTGACACTCTCCAACTGATAATACCACTCTAGCTGAGCTCCAGATAAACTCTCTTGAAAGATATGGATCCACAACTTTTTATCAGCAGTGTGGGGTTGAATTCTTCTGACATAAGACCTCAGATGCAATTTGGGACAAGAGACCCCATCATAGACAACAAATGTAGGAACTTTGAACCCAATGGGTATGACCACCCCAGATATCAAGCTCAAATCCTCAAAATCCAGCCCAGATGATTTCTGTAATTCCATAGCATCCATTCTATCCACCAGCATCTTGAATTTGTCTTCGTTAGGCTCATGGTAGTAGTTAGCCTCAGAATCAGAGTCCCCCATAGTGTTGTGGAGACTGCCTCTCTCCTGCTCAGATTCTTCAGATTCATAGTCTTCAACCTGTTCCTTGGTCTTGGCAGGACCTTTGAACCTTCTTCCCATGTTGAGCAACCCAGCAGACCTTCTAGCCTTCTTAGTCTTCTTGGCCAGCAGTGTCTTCAATTCATCCTGCCCCTTGGATAGGTTCAGGATCAGCTCTTGGAACTGTGCATTCTGTGCCTGGAGATCCTTAACTGATTGTTCAAGAGCCATTGCTGAAATAAACAGCGAGAAGATGAGAAACCTGTGCACAATTATAAACCTGTGATGCAATGATATGGGAATGCATATGCAATGTTTTCAAGGACCGCAGGATTTAAATTTGCTTAAACAAACAAGAAAGTAACTTTTTATTAGTAATAACTTGTTTTGCCTTTTAGGCTTGCAAAAAATGAAAACGAAATAAGTGCAAAAGATGGGGTTTTAAGTCTCCCATGGACGTTTCCTCTTTGTGTTGAGGTATGAGTTGAGGTTTTGTTCCTCATGAAGTAGCTTTGTTAGCTCTAGGATCCTTGCTTGGCTTGCTTTGTAATGAGCCTCGAAAGTATCCCTTTGCTCTTTCAGTTGGATCCATGATCTCTGCAAGTCTTCCATATTAGTAGGCATGTCTGGGTGAAGGATGGTATAAGCTGTGTCTCCTTCAGCAACAGGTTCCATGGTAACTGGTAGGATGGCAGGATATGGCATCACGAGTGTCTGAGCACGAAATCGTACCCATCTGAGATAAGCCTCCATAGGAATGGTGTACTTAGGCTCCAGTGTCTTGCTGTCAATCCTGTTTACTTTTCCCCAAGCTCGTATGAATCTCTGACGGTAACCCTGAAGATCGTTGTCGTAGTCAAACACAATGCCCTGAATCAACATGTCATGTGGACCATCGCTCCGGGCGTAACCAAACTGTCGTAAAGCTAGAGATGGGTTGTAGGTGATGCCTCCTCTTATGCCTAGAAGTGGCACATTAGGAAACTCCCCACAACGGTCAATGATGGTGACATTCTCCATAGATCTGGAGCACCAATGGATGTCTGAGTGAGAAAGTGACATGATCCTCTTGGACCATCTGAACCCTTGCTCATTCTTCATTACTGAGCGAGGAAGGTGAGAAATAAACCACCTAGAAAGTAAAGGTATGCAGCACATCAAAGTTCCTCTTGCCCTTGTAGTACGGGTGTGAAGAGAATGTAGGATGTCTCCAAGTAAGGTAGGCACTGGATTGTGACTCAGGAATATGTTGATGGCATGAACGTCTATGAACTGATCAGGATTGGGGAACAACACTAAGCCATAAATCAATAAGACTAAGATCTCCTCAAAAGCATCGTAGCTCATAGCCTTCAAGAACATTTGGGCTTTATCCACTAATACCTTGGCAAGAATACCTTTAACTCCACTTCTCGTCTCTAGAACAATGTCAGACTTCTTCAGATGTAGAGCTGCAGCAATAACTTCTGGTTTAAGCTCCTTCTCTAAGCCTGTGAATGGCTTCTGATCAAGAACAGGTATACCCAGAAGTTTAGAGAACTCCTCCATGGTTGGAACCAGCTGATAATCAGGAAATGTAAAGCAATGGTGCTTAGGGTCAAAGAACTGAAACAGCACACTCATCAGGTCTTCACTGAACCCTGAAGTAACTAGATCCAATAAGTGACCATGTCTCTTGTTGAACTGGGAATGATCAGGCACTAGGGAAACCAACTCCTTGAGCTTAGCAGGTATCCCTACAAAGTTGATCCTGATGGTGTTTCTACGAGCAGAAGCCATGACCTGCAACAAAGAACAAAGATAAATCCTTTGGTCCTTGAAATGGTTAGGGAAAATGATATGCTTATGATGCATGATGATGTCATGATGTCATGTTCAATCACAAACATGTGGCACACACAAACAAGTCACACCATAGCCCTAGGTTTAAAGGCTTGCATGAGGTTCAAAGGCAAGTACCCTCCCCTGAAGTTAGATGGTTCATCCTGTCCTACAAAAGTAACCAGGTTCTAAGGGATCTCAATATCATTGATCCTTCACAAGGGTGGTTGTTCAGAAGGCAACTTACTTGCCAACCAAAACCCTCCAAGTTTAAGATCTCAATGAGCGTAGTATCGAGTGTCAACCAACTTCAGTCTGCACCAAAGCCGGTTACCTCACTACTTTCTAAAGGCCAAGATGAGTTAACTAGGGTTCTAAAAGTCAGTTAGTGCATTGACAACATATGGCAGCCTCAATATTATCCTCAACTTGACTTAAGGAATATAAGCACCAACCAAGAAGTCGCACTAACTATGGCCACCAGATCAACCGTATCGATATACGTCGTACAGTTTCCTTGGTCTATTGCCATTTACCTAAGGTACACTAGATCCGGGTTAGGACCTTTCACACATAAGAGCACCCCAACAATATAATAATAAAGCAAACAAGGCAAACAATTTAAAGTGATCTTAATTCCTAAGGGTACCCCTCTTAAATAGATCCCCAGCAGAGTCGCCAGTTCTGTAACACGGTGGGAGAACTGACTTTAAACAATGTTGCGGATAGCAAGAGTCGCCACCGACTTTTATTTTATCCATAAGGAAAGGTTATAAAAGAACAGGAAAGACCTTAGAGAATATTTTGGGTCCGGGGGGTAGGTTATGAAAAGGGAAGGTGTTAGCACCCTTTTCATCCATGGTTATCCATGGGCTCTTAGGTACTTAAGCTCACTTTTGAATTGTTTTGAAAGTGTAGTGTGTGAATAGAAAATTTTCAGAATAGTTAATAAATAATCCATGTAAGGATGTGTTAAGAACTTGTTTGAAAATTTTGTTGGAAATTTGTTTAAGTGTGAAAAAGTTTTGAAGTGAGCAAGTATCTAGGAGTAGCCTACCCTAATGTTTTAAGGTCTTTCTTATTCTTTATCCTTCCCTTAGTAAGACTATCCCTACTATAATGGAGTAGGTAGTCCTTACTTTGGATGTTAAGGGACATGTGAGGGACAATTGGATTTTTGAAGGCCATTGTGGGGTGTAATAAGCAAACTAGGGGGACTATCATCATTTTTCGAAAGGGACTCGATTCGTAAAGGCAACCATAAGGGACTTTGATGATTTTCTTTTTGAGGGACTTGCTTTATACACCCCACTTAACCAATATTCATAGGCAACTTGAGGGATATCCTTAAGAAGTGAGACGGCGATTAAAATCGACTTACGTGTGTGACGTGTTTATTTTAATTATCTTTATTTAAAATGATCTAATTTATTTTTTTAAATATCATACATATTGGCACTCCCTAATTACTAACCATAATGATAATAATAATTAAGTAATTACAATTTACATCCAAGAGGCAATTACAAAATTATAATAAATAAAAAAAAATAACAAATAAGCAAATAAAATATTAGGGTTAGTAAATAATAAGAAAAATTAAATAAGGTTAGTATAAATATAAAGTTAGTGAAAATAATTAGTTGAAACAATAATAATGAGAAAAATAGACAAAGTTAGAAAAAATAATAAGATAGAAATTTCAAAATAATAATAAGCAACAAAATATGATTAGCAATAATAATTAATTAATAACGTGATTAAACATAAGATTTGATTTTTATTTAGAAACATAAATGATTAAATAATTACTATAATATAAAGTTCTAAATATCATAAGATTTGATTTTTATTTAGAAACATAAATGATTAAATAATTACTATAATATAAAGTTCTAAATATCATAAGATTTGATTTTTATTTAGAAACATAAATGATTAAATAATTACTATAATATAAAGTTCTAAATATCATAAGATTTGATTTTTATTTAGAAACGTAAATGATTAAATAATTACTATAATATAAAGTTCTAAATATAACATAATTATAAATTTCTTAATCATTTACAAAAATTTAATTATCTCTAATTATATATTAACAATTATTAAGAAAAATATTTACACATTATGATGAAAACAAATTTTAACTAATCAATAATCACATTCACCAAAATTTTACATTAAGTGTTTATAAGGTTTAATTTTATTTACAAAAATTTACAAGAATTATAATAAATATATACATAGAATCATATAGAAAATTAAAATTAGGTTTTCATATTAATTTGGAAAAAAGATGTTAATGTCATTTATTTTAAAAAAAACAGATTTTTATATTACAACAAATTTTAATAAATTAATGATAACAATAATAATAATAATGATAATAATGATAATAATAATAAATAATGATAATAATAATAATAATAATAATAATAATAATAATAATAATAATAATAATAATAATAATAATAATAATAATAATAATAATAATAAAGCAATAATGAATTTTAAATGTGCCAAATAACTCAACAATGTTGCTAACGCAGAAATGCGCTCATCGCAACCAGATCTAAATCGGACGAAACAAAATTTATCGCAAAGAAAAAGAAATTAAGCAAAAAATAGTATTATTGCTCACACAAAAATGCGATCATCGCAACCAGATCGAACTAACACAAATGTCACGCGTCATGCACACAAATGTGCAAACATCGTATCGACATAATTCGATCAAAAATCTTATATATATAAACTCTAACAATTTAAAAATTATATATATATAAACGCAACAGTAATAGATAAAGAAAAAGAAATAACGGTAATAGATGAAGAAAAAGAAATAACGGTAGAAGATGAAGAAAAAGAAACAACAGTAATAGATGAAGGAAAAGAAATAACGGTAAACGATGAAGAAAAAGAAACAATAGTAATGGATGAAGAAGAAAACTAAATAACGGCCAACGGCACTCACTCCTCTTAGGTTTTTTTTTTATTCTCTCCTCTTTTCCAACAAGGCAACACATGTATATATAGGGAACAAATTAGGGTTAACACCAAATTGTCAATAATGTCCCTAAAGCCCATTTTAAAGCCCAAACTAAATAATTAGTTAAGAAAAAATAAAATTTAAATAATTTAAAATAATTAAAATAAACTTAAAATAAAAACTAATAATCCTATTGATTCCTAAAATAAAAAATATTATAAAAAGAACAAAAATTTTTTCAATATTTTTTTATTTTATGATTTTTTGGATATTTTTATGAATAATTTAGAAAAAAGTGAAAAAAATAATATTTTAAAAAATGATTTAATTAAAATACGAAAATAATAATTAAATAATAATAAAAAACTATTTTTGTTATTTTTTTTAATGAAAGATAGAAAAATTTAGAGTAAAAATAATAAAAACAACAAAAAGTGCCAAAGGTGAGATTCGAACTCTCAACCTCTCACACTCATAACTCCTTACACATGTCCTCCTGCCAATTGTGCCATTTTTACTTTTTAGAAAAAAAGTGCATGCCATATGATATTTACCTGCAAAAAGTCAAACGACTACACAAATTTGTTAGTAATTGATTAAATGCAATGAAATGCGACGACAAATCTTAGGGCAAAATTTGGGGTATTACAGTTATTATGATAATATTTCTCACCCAACCTCTCTTTGATGTTGGCAAAAAAAATCATGAAGTTTGACTTTGGTTTGACCACAGTTGACCTCAGTTTGACCTTTTAACTGCATTGACTGCTTTTGACTTATCTGATCATCTGACTGAGCAAACTTTTGAGAAAAGTCTTGAAACTTGACATGGGGGTTCTTATACACATATAAGATGTTATGAAGCTCACTTGAAGTCTTGGAAGTCCATTTAGCCTGATTAAAGTCAAAACCCTAGTTTTGGATGCACTGCTTAGGAGGTGCATTGTCTGAGGGAATTGTCAACTCTTCTGACCAATTATGAATTTTGTGAACCTTGTGAACCTTCTTGGAACACAAAGTCTTGTATTGTGAGGGCAAATTTTGGGGTGCAACACGTTGCACTTCATCAACGCTTGTGATCGCTGCATCAAAGATCTGAATCGCCACAAAGAGGTAACGATTCTATCATTGACCATGCTCATTCGTAAGGATCACTAAAGGAAATTTTTGTTTTCCGCTGCGTTTAGATCGCAATTTTCCTTCATTTTCTTGGACTACAAATCAAGCAAACAAAGGATGGCATCTTCCTCAACCAATCCAAGTATTGCAAGGAATTGTTGAAGAAATTTGATATGGATAGTTGCAAGGTGATGTCCACTCCTATGGGATCCAGAACGTACATTGATCAAGATGAATCTGGTACTCCAATTGATATTATAAAATATCGAGGTATGATCGGTTCATTATTATATTTGACGGCAAGCCGTCCTGACATTATGTTTAGCGTTTGTTTGTGTGCACGCTTTCAAGCAAGTTCGAAGGAATCACATTTCACCGCCGTGAAGAGAATCATAAAGTATCACAAAGGAACAACGAACGTCGGATTATGGTATCCAAAAGGTAGTACTTGTTCTTTAATTGGTTATTTTGATGTTGATTATGCAGGATGTAAGACCAATAGAAAAAGCACGAGTTGTACGTGTCACATTCTAGGGAATGCAGTAGTGTCATAGGCCTGCAAGAAGCAATCGTGTGTGGCACTCAGTACAGCCGAAGCGGAATATATTGCAGCAGGAAGTTGCTGTGCATAAATTATGTGGCTCAAGCAACAACTCCTCGATTACGGTGTAGATCTCGGTTGCATTCCTCTTCGATGTGATAATACAAGTGCCATCAATATTACAAAGAACCCGGTCATGCATTCGAGGACAAAGCATATAGATATTCGGCATCACTTCCTTCGAGATCACGTACTGAATGGAGATGTAGATGTTACTTTCGTCGATACAAACAATCAACTCGCTGACATCTTTACCAAACCATTGGCGAAATAACCGTTCTTTAAAATTCGATGAGAACTTGGGATTCTCGATGAAGGTGATATCTGATCTTTTCTCTGGTTTATGTTTGCATACTATATGTTTTACAATGTTTGTGCATTCTATTTTTAGAATTTTCCAAAATTTGTATATGTTAATCGATTAACCTATAGGGTTAACAGATTAACACTGTTGATTTTTCAATTCTGACTTAAACTTTTAATGTGTTAACCGATTAACCTATAGGGTTAACCGATTAACACTGATACTTTTTATTTTGGAAATTAATTTTTTAATGTGTTAATCGATTAACCTATATGGTTAACCGATTAACACTGTTAAAATTTTCAAAAATCAGAAACGAAAAAAATTAATTAAAATTTTGGAAAATTAAGTGTGTTAAAACGTGTTTTTTATGTGTTATTTTTTATTGTTTTGCTTTTCGGATATTGTTTAAGTTTTTAAGTTGTAACCATACACTATTTGTTTCATTTCTCTGCTTGCTGCACTTTTATCTATGTTGATGTGCTTAGTTATATGCTGTCTTGTATGCCTATATTGCTTTTGTTTGTTTCTGAAAGCTCCTTCCTTTTTATTAATGACAAAGAGGGAGAAGAGCTTGTTGTCTAATATCTCTCTGTGTAGAATTTTTGCCTCTGTTAGATAGGGGGAGTTTCTGGACATAGGGGGAGAAACAAGAAGCAAGTCTAGAACGAACATCGTCAAAAGATATCGCATAAGACGCACTTGTTTGTCATCATCAAAAAGGGGGAGAATGTAGAAGCACACTTCAATCTCAAGGTTTTGATGATGTCAACAAAGAAGACTCAAGCTCATTCCATGATTGCAAGCAAAAAGTCAAAGCTTTCAAAATGATCAAGATAATTACACTATATACCCGTGGGGGTATATACACTGAGAAGCTACTTACACTATATACCTGTGGGGATATATACACTGAAGATAAAACCAGAAGCATATCATCTATGGAATTTTGTCAAGAATTTCAAGAATCATGTGCAAATGTTCATTCAACTTTCAAGATTTGGACTCAAGCTTTGGTATATCATTTTTACTCCTTTAATTGATATACAAGTGTTCAAATACTTATCATATTTTCATATTGCATTTGCATGGTTTTAAAATCGTTTGAATTGGTATAACACTTTTTAACTCAAGCATTTTTCTGAGTTTTAACAGTGTTAACCGATTAACCATATGGGTTAATCGGTTAACGGCCTTAATTTTTGAATTCTCTGGGACAACGTTCAAGTGTTAACCGATTAACCTATAGGGTTAACCGATTAACACTGAACGAATTTTGAAAAATTGTTGCTGTTAAAATTCAAATGTTGTTTGAATATTATACCTTTTCATGTTTTGATTCTTACTCAATTATACCTTTTTGAAATGGTGTTTTGCTCATATAAGTTCTGAATATTTCAAATTGAAAAAACAACCTCCAATAATTTTCAAAATATTCTTTGAATCAAATTCACTACTTTTCAAATATTTTCAAAAAGTGTTCATATTGTTCATACAATTTCATATCCAGTTTTTGAACACTTGTATGAATATTGAAGAGTGGATTTTGATCAAAAGGAGAAGATCAATCATTAGATTGGTATTATCATTGTATCACTTTCAAATTACAAAAATACAAAGTTATCACTATTGTGACTTGTGATCCAGGATTATTGGACACAAGGGTTAGTGTTTGCGAGAGGATTGTTCTTACACACTAGTTGTTGATTAGTTGTTAGATTGTAGGCCTCACCGGTTGATGGTGTGATAGGTTGTACTTTCTAAAACTATAGTGAAAACTCTCTTTCATGTGGAAAGGTGAGTGGAGTACCTTCGGATTGTGAAGGGAACCACTATAAATCTCCGTGTTCATTTTTCTTTATGCTTTTACTGCTTTCATCACCAAGAACTTAAAGAAGAAAAATTCAAGAGTTTCGAAAAATCGGAAAAAGTTTCTAGAGGCTAATTCACCCCCCCCCCCCCCTCTTAGACATACTCTGAACTTACAGAATAAAGTGACGATCAAGAATAAGTATCCACTTCCGAGGATTGACGATCTGATGGATCAATTGGTGGGTGCTTGTGTCTTCAACAAGATAGATTTGAGTTCAGGTTATCATCAGATCCGTGTGAAGCCTGATGATATTCCGAATACAAAATTTAGGATAATGTATGGTCATTATGAAAATACGATGATGTCGTTTGGTGTATCTAATGCACCTGGTGTATTCATGGAGTATATGAATAGGATTTTTCATCCTTATTTGGAGCAATTTGTGGTAGTATTCATCGATGATATCCTGATATATTCGAAACCCAAGGAAGAACATGCGTAACATCTAAGAGTTGTATTGCAGGTTTTGAGGGACAAGAAGCTTTATGCCAAGTTTTCCAAGTGTGAGTTTTGGTTGAAGAAAGTGAGTTTCCTTGGCCATGTGATTTCTAGTGGAGGAATTGTTGTTGATCCGTCAAAAGTTGATGTTGTGTTGCAGTGGGACATTCCGAAGTTTGCTACTGAGATTTGAAGTTTCCTTGGGTTGGCTGGTTATTATTGTAGGTTTATAGAAAGCTTTTCAAAGTTGGAATTTCCATTGACTCAGTTGACTCAGAAGGGTCAAGCTTATGTGTGGGATGTTGCATGTGAGAAGATTTTTGTAGAACTCAAGAAAAAGTTGACAAGTGCTCCAGTGTTGATCTTGCCAAATCCGAGTGAGTCTTTTGTAGTGTATTGTGATGCATCGAAGATGAGTCTTGGCGGCATATTGATGCAGAATGGTCAGGTCGTTGCTTATGCTTCTAGACAACTGAAGGTTCATGAAAGGAATTATCCTACGCATGACTTAGAGTTAGCCATGGTGGTGTTTGTGTTGAAAGTTTGGAGACATTATCTTTTTGGGTCCAGGTTCGAAGTGTTCAGCGATCACAAGAGCCTGAAGTATTTGTTTGATTAGAAAGAGTTGAATATGAGGATGAGGAGATGGCTTGAACTTCTTAAGGATTATGATTTTGAATTGAGTTACCACCCTGGTAAGGCTAATGTTTTGGCTGATACGTTAAGTAGGAAGTCCTTACATATGTCACTGCTTATGGTTCGAGAGTTAGGACTGATAGAACAATTCAGAGATATGAGTCTGGTGTATAAAGAGACTCCTAATAGTGTGAAGTTGGGTATGCTAATGTTGAATAGTTTTATTCTCCAAGAAATCATAGTGGATCGTCTCACGTTAATCAACCAAGGTAACAGGGGTGATTTTCGAGTCGATGAGAATGGTGTGCTGAGGTTCAAAGATAGAGTGTGTGTTCCAGATGTGCCAGAAATTAAGAAGAGTATTCTTGAGGAAGGTTACATAAGTGGGTTAAGTATTCATTCAGGTGCCACAAAGATGTATTAAGACTTGAAGAAATTGTTTTGATGGCCAGGGATGAAGAAGGAAGTGGTTGAGTTTGTGTGCGCTTGCTTGACTTATCAGAAGTCGAAGATTGAACATCAAAGACCATTGGGTCTGATGCAACCATTGAATATTTCAAAGTGGAAATAGGATAGCATTTCTATGGATTTTGTGACAGGTCTACCGAAGACTTTGAAGGGATATGATTCAATTTGGGTGATTATCGATAGATTGACCAAATCGGCTCATTTTATACCGATGAGGATCAATTATTTGTTATAGAGGTTGTCCGAATTGTATATTGATGATATTGTGAAACTGCATGGTATTCCTTCAAGTATTATGCCTGATAGAGATCCGAGATTTACATCGAGGTTTTGGGAGAGCTTGCAGACAACTTTGGGTACTAAGCTGAGGTTGAGTTCTGCTTATCATCCGCAGACGGATGGACAGATAGAGAGAACTATCCAATCTTTAGAGAATTTACTGAGAGCTTGTGTGTTGGATCAAGGTGGATCATGGGATAGTCATTTGTCGTTGATTGAGTTTACATACAACAACAATTACCATTCTAATATTAGAATGACACCATATGAGGTATTGTATGGTAGGAGATGTAGGAATTCTTTGTGTTGGTATGAATCAGGCGAGAGTGTTGTACTCAGACCTGAGATTGTGCAAGAGACGAATGAAAAGATCAAGATGATCCAAGAAAAGATGAAAGCGTCACAGAGTCGTCAGAAGAGTTAACATGATAAGAGAAGGAAAGCACTTGAGTTCCATGAAGGAGATCATGTGTTTTTGAGAGTTATGCCAATAACTGGTGTTGGTTGAGCTTTAAAGTCCAGAAAGCTCACACCGAGTTTTGTTAGTCCGTATCAGATTTCACAAAGGATGGGAGAAGTAGCATATCGAATTGTTTTACTATTGTCGCTTGCGTATTTGCATGATGTGTTTCATGTGTCTCGGTTGAGGAAGTACATTCCAGATCCGTAACATGTGATTCAGATGGATGATGTACAAGTGAGAGATAATTTGACTGTTGAGGCATTGCCAGTACGGATTGATGAACGAGAAGTGAAGCAACTGCGAGGTAAATAGATTTCCTTGGTAAAGGTAGTTTAGGGAGGACCAGCTGGAGGGAGTATGACTTGGGAGCGTGAGGATCAGATGAGGGAGTCGTAACCGACTCTGTTTCCTTGAGGTAATTTTCGAGGGAGAAAATTCTTTTAAGTGGGGGAGAGTTGTAACACCCCAAATTCTTGGAATATTTATTTAATTTATTTAAATATGAATATTCGCATTTTTGGTGATTTTCGGTGGTTGGTGCGAATATTGGGAATTATGGATTTTGAGTTACTTATTTAAATAATAGTATATAATATGAATATATTGGTATTATTATTAACTTAAATAATATAAGTGAATTAATGACAAAGTGAACACTTTAGGAGGAGTTAGTGAGGGTGAAGTTGGAAAGCCCAATTTTAAGTCCCAAAGTTAGGTTTAACAAAAAGAAATTTTGATGGAATTAGGATTCATTCTTGTTAGACTGTGAAAAGAGAAGAAATAAAGGTCAGAGCTCTGAGGAAGAGGATTAAGGCTAAGCTTTGCGAGGTTTCCAAGAATCAAGGAGAAAGGCTTAGAGTCGACAATTAAGGTATGGGGGTATTGCCTTCATTATTTTAAATATATGATTCAATGTATTTAAAGTCGATTTAAGAATTTATGAGGTTTTTGAGTTTGAGGAAATTAGGCCTTCATGGCCAAATCTGTTTTTGAGGTTGTTTAAGTATGGGGAGTATCACCTTCATTGTTTTCAATATATGATTCAATATATTTAAAGCCGATTTATGGGAATTGGAGGTGTGGATATGATACGGGATTGGCCTAATAAGTCGTAGATTTTGTCCCTTTATCGCCGTAATACCTTAGGAATGATTTAGGGATGTTTTTAGGGCATTGGGGAAGGAAATCGTAAAGGTTTCTAGGTTGGTTTTGGTGTTGGTGTGTAACAGCGATTTGTTGTAATCGTGCGCTTGCACAATGAAGAATCCTTCGCACGACGAACATTCGCCCCAAACTCGCACAACGAACTTGCTAGTGAATGTAGCAGAGTTTCGCGAATTCTGATCTTGTGCAATGATGTCTTGATGTTTTGATATTGTGATTTCTTTGATGAATTACCATGAGTATGACTATGATTCTTCTGAGATTAATACATGATTGTATGATGATTCCTATGAGTAATGATGATGAGTTATGATGTTGATTTCATGAGTTTTGATGATTCTATGATGACATGATTATGATGATGATTTTGATGAATGATGATGCACCTATTGAGTTTATTATGAGGATTATATGTGTGTATCATGCATTCATATGCATTCCGAACTTCGGTCTAGGACCTTAATTCTTGTGGCTTCAGTCCCATTGTGCGGATGTGAGGTATTTTATGGTGCTCTAGTTCTCGTGTAGAATCAATCCTACTGTTGTGGATCTATGGAGGGTTGACGGCCCAGTATCCATCAATTTTTTTGTTGGTACCACATGCATGAGTCTTGTTGTATTTTCATTTATGTGACAATTTGGTGTACTTTATAATGTTGTGGCCTTTGATGTTCCTTGATGATTATGATGATGTTGAATATGAAAATGACGTTGTTTTATATATTGATTCCTATATTTATTATGAATCATTTTACTCACCCTGCCTGTTTGAATGTTGCCTCCACGTGGGTAACATGCAGATGACCAGGTTTAGTCGTGGATGTCGTCGAGGACTTTTTGAAGTTTTTGGGTCGTTGGACATTGAGGTTGACTTAGAGGGTCTTGCGCTGATAGTGTAACATCGGGTTGGGGTCTTTTGATTTGAACCATGTTTTATTGATTATTGTTACTTGATTAAGTTATTGCGCAAGGAAAACTTTGGATTTTTGCCTTTTTTTGAGTTCCGCTGCCTTTTGAGTAATATTTTGAGTAATTTTGGGAAAACCAGTTGTTTACGGAGCATTGTCTATATTTGAATTATTGAGAAATGTGCGCCCTTTTAAGATAATTTTATTGTGTTCAATATTTTACTCTGATAAATATGATTGATTTGCCATTATATTTGTGGGGTAGAAAAGGGTGTTACACGCAACGTATTCCGCTTCGGCTGTTGACAAAGCAACAGAAACTTGCTTTTTGCTATGCCAACTCACCAAAGAATTTGAAAACAAATGACACATGCCACTCGTGCTTTTCTTATCCGATTTGCAACCAGCAAAGTCGGAATCAGAAAATCCAACCAAGGAGAAATCATTGCCCTTAGAATACCAAAGCCCATACTTTAGAGTACCAGAGAGGTATCTAAGTATGTGCTTTACAACTTTCAAGTGATATTCTTTGGGACATGATTGATACCTCGCACACATGTAAACACTAAACATTATGTCGGGTCGAGATGAGGTAAGATAGAGGAGAGATCCAATCATACCTCTATACTTTTTCACCTCTACATCCTTACCATTTTCATCTCGGTTGAGATTTGCACATGTAGGCATCGGAGTGTCAATAGCCTTGGAGTTTGCCATGTCAAAACGCTTTAGAAGCTCAAGAAAATATTTTGTCTGGCTCACAAATGTACCTTCTTTCAGTTGTTTGATTTGCAATCCGAGGAAATAGTTGAGCTCCCCCATCATGCTCATCTCGAACTCTTCCTGCATTAATCTAGAAAACTCCCTTACCAGATTCATGTTAGTTGATCCAAAAATAATATCATCAACATATATTTGTACCAAGATTAAGTGTTTTCCTTGACGTTTAATAAAAAGGTTTGTGTCAACCTTTCCTCTTGAGTACCATTGATCAAGAAGAAACTTGCTAAGACGGTCATACCAATCCCTAGGGGCTTGTTTGAGTCCATACAAAGCTCGTTTTAACTTGTAGACATGATCAGGATACTCATGGGATTCAAACCCGAGAGGTTGGGCTACATAAACCTCTTCATTTATATATTCATTGAGGAAATCACTTTTCACATCCATATGAAATAATTTGAAATCTTTCGCACAAGCGAAAGCAAGCAGAAGGCTTATAGCCTCGAGTCAGGCAATCAGCGCATAATTTTCCTCATAGTCGACTCCTTCTTCTTAGTTATACCCCTGCATAAACAGTCATGCCTTATTGCGATTTATAACTCCATTTTCGTCTAGTTTATTCCTAAACACCCACCGGGTTCCAATTACTCGATGGTCTCGCAGAGGAGGGACAAGGTCTCAAACCTCATTTCTTTTAAACTGATTAAGTTCCTCTTGCATTGATAGGAACCAATGTTCATCGAGTAATGCCTCTTATTGTATATTCTATAAGCTTTACTTGACTGAGAGTATCCGAGAAAGATACCTTCATCTGCCTTGGAGTCAAATTCACCTAGACTCTCCTTGCCATTGTTTAACACAAAACACTTACAACCAAAAACATGAAGGTGAGACACGTTTGGCTTCCTCCCTTTTAAAAGCTCATACGGAGTCTTGTTAAGAATAGGACGAATGAGCACCCTATTCAGAACATAACAAGTCATACTAATGGCATCGGCCTAAAAATATTTAGGAAGCCCACTTTCATTTATCATAGTTCTTTCTAACTCTTCCAAATTCAATTTTTACGTTCCACGACCCTATTTTGTTGAGGGGTACGCATAGCAGAAAAATTATGATCAATTTCGTGTCTACCACAATATTCTTCAAAAAGATGATTTTCAAACTCACCTCCATGATCACTTCTAATTGATATAATGTTTGTGTTTAACTTGTTTTGAGAAAGTTTAGAAAAAATTTCAAAGGCGAAGAAAGTATCGCTCTTGCTAGCCAAGAAGATAGTCCAACAAAACCTAGAGAAATCATCGACTATAACAAAACCATAGTAGTTACCACCTATACTCTTAATTATAGATGGTCCAAAGAGGTCCATATGAAGAAGTTCAAGTGGTCTCGTAGTTGACACAATGTTTTTATATTTAAATGAGATCCTTGTTTGCTTCCCCATTTGGCACGCATCATATAAGTGATCCTTTGTAAACTTGATTTTGGGTAAGCCAATAACTAGGTCCTTAGAAACTATCTTGTTTAGCAAGTCAAAATTGACATGCGCCAAATGTCTATGCCATACCCATGAGTCCTCACTCATAGTCACGAGACATTTGTCGCTGCTCAATGATACTTCACTCAAATCCAGCATATAGACATTATTTACCCTCAAGACATTAAACACATCCTTCTTTTTATCATTATTTTCAATAATTCAACAATCTTTTGAAAATGATACTTTGTATCCCTTTTCACATAATTGACAAATGCTAATGAGATTGTGTTTAAGGCCCTCAACTAGCGATGCATCAGAGATAGTAGTAGACGAGAGATTACCTACACTACCTTTTCCAAGTATTTCTCCCTTGTTGTTGTCTCCATAGGTTACAAATCCCTTCTTCTTTGCCACAAAGTCAATGAAGAGAGACATGTCTCATGTCATATGTCTTAAGCGTCCACTATCAAGAACCCATCTTCTCTTAGTAGGCTCAAGACTTTGTACCTATCAAAACAATCAACGAAAATAAGTACTCAATTGTTTATTGGGTCCTTGGTTGTGAGTGAAATCTTGGTTGCATTTAGGCAACCATTGATAAACCCCTTTAGGAACTAAAAATCTCCTAAAGCGACATTTAGCAATGGTGTGGCCCCTTTTGCAACAATACAAGCAAGTAAGGTTAACTTTTGTATCACTTTTGTTGTCTTAATTTTTGACCACATATGTACATTTTTTATAAGGATTAATCATACTTTTTTCTAAAATATTCTCTATCAATAGCAAAAGTGATTTTAGGTTCTAGAGCCTTGTTAAGTTTGTCCTTGAGAGTTCTAACCTCCTTTTTCCAAATATAACAAGTATCACACCCAAAGTTTACCCATCTATTTCTTTCTTCCTCACAATCCACCTTTGTTCCTTCCATTATGGATGCCTTTAGAGCCTCCAATTTCCTTTCGGAATTGAGGATATTTTGCTCCATATGAGCAAAACTTTGTTTGTTTGAGGCCAACCGTTTAAAGGATTCCTTGGCTTCATGGTGTAAGGTATCAAAGGTAACTTGTAATTCAGAATGAGACAATCTAGTAGAGTTTTCATATTTAGCATGTCGTACCTTTTTGTTTTTCTTCTTTTGATGAGCGGAGAGACAAAGGTTGACAGATTCTTCTTCGTCACTTGAACTATTATCCTTGGATGACTCGCTATTGCTTTCCCAAGTGATGTAAGCTCTTCCGAGCTTAACTTGTTTCTTATGTGACCGATTGCTTTCCTTTCCTTTGTCCTTTTTCATCAATAGATAATCCGGCTTATAGTGTTCGGCTTTTCCGAAATTGAAGCACGACCCGCTAACTCTACTCCCTTTATTGCCTTAGTTCTTAGAAGACCTTGATTGTCTTCTAAAATTGACGAGATTCTTTTCGGAATGTTGGATACCATTTTTCTTTACATAGCGATTGTATCACTTCACGAACAACACCATATCCTCATTCGTTTCTTCATCTTCGTCATCACTCGAGTCGCAATCACTTAGCTCTTTTGCATAGAACTTTGAACAATAAGATTTTAGAGCTATAGACTTCTTTTCCGTACTTTTGGTCTTTTCCTTTTTCTTAAATTGCTCGAGACTAAGAAGCACTTGCTCATGTTCTTGGAGCTTTCCAAAAAGAGTTGTAAGGTCCAAAGTCATAAGATCATTTGCTTCCTTTATGGCGGTGACCTTTGGTTGCCACTCCCTGGTAAGACATCTTAAGACTTTGTTAGTAGCAACATCATTGGAAATTGGTCTACCAAGTGAATTTAGTCTATTAGTTAAATGATAAAATCTCTTTTGCATGTCAGTAATGGTTTCCCCTTGCTCCATGTGAAAGAGATCAAACTCTTGAGTCAAAGTATTGATTCTAGCTAGTTTGATATCATTTATTCCCTCATGGGTAACTTGTAATAAGTCCCACATAGCTTTAGCAGTCATACAATGTGAAACTCTATAGTATTCATCAACTCCCAAGGAGGAGGTCTGAATATTTTTATCCTTCCAATCGTAATTGTACTTTTTCTGATCTTCATCATTCCATTGTGCTTTAGGCTTATGCACAACCATGTTATTTTCATCAGTCATGGTTATTTCCATAGAACTGTTTAATATAACTCTCCATACCCCTATCAATGGAATTTATATGCACGCGCATACAATCTTTCCAATAACTATAGTTTTCACCGTTGAAAACAGGTGCTCTATTGTAAGCCCCTTTTGGTTCGTTTGCCATATTCTAAGAAGTTATATGTGAAGCACGAAATGAACCGGTGCTATTGATACCACTTGTTAGACAATGGCACAAATCTAGAAGGGGGTTGAATAGATCACTTATTAAAAACAGAGTTGGCGCATACCAATATTTGGTTTTAAAAAGTTTTAGGCGGAAGCGGCTGAGGAACTATATTCTATAAACGAACATTTACCGAAAAGGCCGGATATACACAAAGCCTATGGAACTCGATAAAGACGAGATTTAGAATCACTAATTTGAACACACATCAACTAAATTTTATTCACTATAAGGTTGGATAGTTTCCAATGCGTGTAAAATATAACCCAATTGAAAAGACAACACACTTGTTTGTGTTCACGCAATTAGTCGAACACTTGGTGTGCAAGGCACCACAAGTGAATTTCAATATGTGAGTGAAGTGTTATAGTATTCAATTACAATCAAGGATTGTAATAAGGTTTCTAAAAATGGTTCAGCACTACACACATCAGAATTTTAATCAACTCAATTGTTTGCACACAAACTCAGAAATTAAGCAATTGAAAAATAAAGAGAGAACACCAATTTGTTGAGGCAGCTCCCCCATCGTCCTCGCTCGGGGTACGTCTGCCCTCAATTCTAAAAATAGAATTGAGACCTGTATATATATAACCTGTTTACAAATGTTTATAAGTGAATAAATAGAATTCAAACAATCAAACCCAATTGTTGATGCAGAGCCTATTCCTTCTCTTCCATTGATTCAAGTTGAATCAAGTCCTTCGAACGTGATGAGTAAACCTCCGATTACGGCACCCCCTTTGAATAACTCCCTGGTCTTCAAATCTTGCCCGGATGATTTCAAACACCAACACTTTGAACCCAAATCTTCCTATCAAAATCCTTTAGATACCGCTACTAAATCGACAAAACCTCCCGTTCTTCGATTACCTTCACTCGACTGAATCTATGATGGACCGATTTGTGCAACCCCCCCCCCCCAAAGTCCAAGATTCTTGGAGGACAAAACCCTAACAATTTTATTCAAGAAAAATTCACTGATTTCTTAACCCAAACCTGATTACACCAATCCTATGTTTGAACGTTATCACCTCAATAATGCAGAATACACAACAAAAATGATTATGTGTAGTTGTTGAGAAAATGAAAGAAAGTGGATGAATATGATGAGAACAAAATCAATGTATATTTTCACTTTTCTTGTTGTTTTAGAATAATAAGCCAACTCAATATATATGCAAGTGAAAAAACAATTAACCAACTTAACAAACACTTTGACAGTTTCACATAACAGAATTTTGGTAAAAAACGCACAAGCAGTCGACCTACAGAAAGGGAAGGGTCGACCTGAGCTCTCCTGATTTTCAGATTATGCAGAAAACAGCACTTTGCATCGACCGAAATAGGTCATGCGTCGACGCAAAGGATACAAATTTAGACAGACAGAAATAAACACAGTATGAGTCAACCGGAGGGTCGACACGAACACTCCTGAGAGTAATCCATGAAAAATAACTTCTATATGAGTCGACCTAAATAGTCTTTGAGTCAACTCAAAGACTTAGAATATGCAAAAATGCATTTTTTTCATGTATTTAGCTACTTTTAAGATACTCCACCATATCCCAAGTTAGACCAACATGATCAAACTTATATGGAACACATATTGTACTTTTTCTAAATGTACCTAAACATGTTTTTGACTAATGTTTGACGCAAGAGAAATAAGGTATGCATATGCGATATGATGATACTATCCAAAGTACATTTTTCTGCCTATGCAAGTTTTGACATCATTAAAACAAGTATAACTAAGTATGAGGAACTTTGCCCTCACACTAGCTAAATCCTAGTTAGTCTATTTGCACACACTTTCACTTTATTGTTTTTCTTAGGATAGCCTCTTCATCTCCTCCCCTTCTTAAGTTTTCAAAATCTGCTCCCTTTTTTCAAAACCTTCTTGTTTTCAAACTTGAATCACTTTCATAATAAACCTTAACTTTTTCAAGTGATTTTCAATATCTTTTTCTTAAACAACTGCTAAGGCATCTTAAGCATATCAAAACAGTTTCAAAAGACTTAATAAACACCAAAACTCATTCAAATATTTTGTACCTGTTTGCATCTTTTTCTTTTAAAACATTTTCTTAAGGATGGTCATTAGTTGTCTTCTCATAGTGATGCAACTCTTATACTTCTACAATAATGTAGAGAAGTGATGACATTGTCCACTTGGATATTGAGTGATAGACTTGTTGGTTTCAATCCAAGCAAAAGTCCTCCATCTTAAGATGATGCAAATGCTCCTTCCTCATTAATTGTGGGTAGTAAGTTGAGTTTCCACTCAAATATGACAAAATGTCTATTCATTTAAAATCAATTAAAATAAACACTTTTTGTTATTGTTACCATGAACTACAAGGTTTTGATCCTCTGTTGCACTTTGTGGGTACGTAGGCACGAGGCTCAGGAAGTCTTGTCAAACAAGAAAAACTTAAAAAATATTTCTCATCTCATCTCCCCAATCATACCCTTTTTAAGCCAAACACTGATTTTCAAGAGGTTCATATAGAGTACTATAGATATTTTGGGTTCTAACACCTTCCCTTTGCATAACCAACCCCCGTACCCTTATATCTCTTTATTTTATTAGTTTTGTTTTAAAACTTTTGTGGGTTTTGTTTGTTCTTTTCCCATTCCTTTGGAAACAATAAAGGGCAATGGCGACTCTTGCTTTGTGAGTTAAGTTAACCAATAACTTAATCTCCAATTTTTCACCACTACATATGGGACATGAATATTTTTAATTTTTATTCAAATAAAGGGAGGATCTTAGAAAAATTTGGAGCATAAAGGCATAAAATGTTAAGTCTTCACTCTAACATTTGTCTGCGTTGATGCCATATTTTAGACCTGAAATTTTGAAGATTACACATGCTCTAGCGTGACTAATGATGCATGGCTTTCCATTAGAATATTAGTAACCAACTGCTTTATTTTCAATTTCTTTTGGTATTACCACTCCTTATTCAATTGATGAGCTTACAAGAAAAAGAACTTTGGGGCATTTTGCGTTTGTGCAAATGTACCTTAACAAGTCAAATACTCTCCATGATCGTATTTTGGTGGAACGAAAGGGTTATGCATCCTCTGTTGAATTGAAATATGAAAATTTACCTCTTTTTTGTGATCATTGTGTGTGTTTTGGTCATAATATTGACAAAATTTGGAAGTTGAAAGGTAAAAATGTTGAGAAGTCACTGATTAAAGAATCTATAAGATACACGCCTAAAAAGTCCAAAATGACTATACCAATTAATGATAGTGGGAAGGACATATAGAATGATGAATTTATAAATGTCATAGGAAATGACACGATGAATGATGACTCTGTAGATTAGAATAAGGCAAGAAATCATACTCTTGAGAATGACATACTAAAGGATGACTTTGTTGTGGCCATCCATCCAGAGAATGAGGTTAATGCTAATGAGGAGAGTTTATCATAAACAAACTCTTTGAATAAAGAAGAAATAGTATTAGAGACTATTAATGATTTGAATGAAAATTTGGTGATTGAGAAAGAGATAGTTGATGATAGAAGGGCGTAACCCGATCCTGATCTTTTGGTTAGAAAATAGTGTTAAGAATTTGGTGAGAGATCCATGTGATGGTTTGTATTTGGAGAAGAATAATAACCTTTGGGGTGGTGAAGACGATCCTATTGGGCCATATCAGTAAGAATTTACTGTGGTTAAGAAAAAGGGTAGGGGAAGGAATAAAATTACTCATCCTAGAATACTAGTATGGTTGGTTGCCCTAATGTTATTTTATCTGCTAAGTTGATATCTCTTAAACCTATTTTTATGAAATGGAACAAAGAGATATTTGGAAATATTCATCTTAAAGTCAATCAAGATACTGATGAAGTTAATATGATATAAAGTTTGATTATTGGTGCAAGTTACTATGATGATCTTAGATTGAAGGAAAACAATTCTCAACTTTAGTTAGATAACACATTGCATATGGTGGAGTAGGTTTGGAGGAACAAGGTAAGGAATAAGTGGTTTAATGATGGAAATAGGAATATAAAGTTTTTTTCACAACATATTCAAATTGAGATATGCTAGTAATAAAATCACTAGACTAAGGCATATCATTTTTTGTTTAGATGAGGGCATTGAGTTAGATAATCATGTTAGGAACTTCTACAAAAAATTGTTTAGCTTAGAAAATAATTGCAGTTATAATGATTTGGTGGAGAGAACTATCCCACAACTTATAACTCATGCATATAATGAATATCTCACTAGAATGCCTCAGTTAAAGAAAATTAAGAATGTGGTTTACAATATGGATGGTAATTTTGCTCTGTGTCTTGATGGCTTTAAGGTATGTTTTTCCAATACTATTGGGATAAAGTAGGGAATGGTGTCATCAACTCAATGAATCAATTCAGTGAAAAGGTTAAATCTTTACTAATTTAAATTAAGTAATTGTGAGTTTGATACCAAAACTACACGAAACAAAATCTATAAAGCATTATAGACCTTCTGCACTTGCAAAATTCAAAATCATCAATAAGATCACTGCAGATAGGTTGGTCATTTTAGATCCTAAAATTGTTTTAGAATACCAAATAGGCTTTATTAAGGGTAGACATATTTATGAGCGCATTGGGATTACTTCAGAAGCCATTAATATATTGGACAAGAAATCTTTTAGAGGTAGTATGACTTTGAAGATATACATAAAAAAATCCTTTGTTACTTTAGATTGGCAATATCTTATTAAAGTTCTTGTTCAATTTGGTCTTGATCAAAAGTTTTGTGATTATATACTTACCATTCTACACTCAGTCAAACTATCAATCATGGTAAATGGAAAAGATCAAGATTTTTTCTTGCTCAAGAGGAATTGGGTAAGGAGATCCTCTGTTTTCCCTGCTCTTTGTGCATTGTTGAAGAGGTAATTAGCAGGAACTTATCTATGTTGGTGGATAAGGGTAAGGTGATATGTATATCAGTTGGTAAGACAACCATTCTTAGCCACACTATTTTTGTAGATGGTCTTATGAAATTTTGTAAATCTACCAGGAAAAACATTCAAGTCATTAACTATATCCTTCAGGAGTATGGTCAGAATTCTGGTCAACACATTCGTCCAACTAAATGTAAGCTTTATGGTAGAGGTACTTGCAGATATGCTTGGATTCACTGTGGAAAATACATCATCTAACTATCATGGAGTTCCTATATTCAAATGCAAGCCTAGAACTCCTCATCTCCAGATCATAGAAGATACAGTATCGGTCAATCTAGCTACTTAGAAAGGACACATTCTTTCTATGATGGGTAGGATTCAATTGGTCCATTATGTCATACTAGACATATATCTGTATGATCTTAGGACTTATGAATAGTCAATCAATCTTCTTAACAAAATAGATTCGTGAATTAGAAATTTTGTATGGACATGTAGAATAGAGAGTAGTAAGGTGATTACTACAACTTGGAAGGTTATTTACCCACTTTTGTCTAAAGCAAGTCTTGGCCTGAGGGGTATTAAGATAATAAACAAAGTTGGTCATTTATCTCTTTGTTGGAAGTTATTGACTATCATAAGCAATGGCCTTTTATACTTATTGGTATATACTTCAGGCACAAAAAACCAATCATGCATCACATTTCTTCTTCAATATGATATGATATTAAGCATTCATTTTGCTTTCTGGAGGAAAATAGTAGATGGGAGGTTGGTAATAGGAAGAACATTGACTTATGGACTAACAATTGGTTGTAATACAAAATTAAAGATTTAGACCTAGTATTACTAGTGGATATTGAATTTATACAAACTGTTAAGGTCTATTGAATTATCCAAGACATCAATTGGAAGATCTTGATGGATTACCCATTTTCCCTCCTCAAGTTGTTAAAGAAAATTTGAAGATTAACTTTTTATTTGACAATACTAATGTTGATAAATTCATTTGGACATGATCTACAAATGGTGATCTATCTTTTAAAGATGCCTACAATTGTATAAAGAGGAATCACATTGAGCCTTCTTGGACAAAATTTATTTGGCTTCCTTACATACCATATTAAGTCTTTAGTGAGATAAAAACTGGTGGATAGCATTATTGCAAGTGAAGACAACCTGATTAAAAAGGGAATGGATATGGTTTTAAGGTGTTTTCTTTGCGATCGTGATGTGGAAACTGTAGACCACTTATTTCTTATATGCATGTACACTTTATTTTTCTAGGGAGCGATTGTTTGGCATCAACATTGATAAAAACTAGTTATGAAGATTATTCAACCTTGTTGGTAGAAGTTGGAGTTCTCAAATTGAGAATCTGATCATGACTATCATCATAATAATCCTTTGGAAAACTTGGTAGATAAGAAATGATATCAGGTTTCGAAATGGTAACATTGACTTTGATAGAGACATTCTCAATGTTAAATAATTAGTTTATCTGACATCTACTTCTTTCAAGGAGAACATGTACTCTTCAATTCATAACTTTACAATTATTAATTGTTTTGAAATCAAATGTCGACCTCCTCCTGCACCTAGAATCATACAAGCTAATTGGTGTTAGTCATAATTGGATTAAGTGCAACACATAAGGAGCTTCAAGAGAAAATCCAGGAATATCAACTTGTGGTGACATATTTAGGGATAACTTAGGAACATTTTTGGAAGCTTTCTCTACTAGGATTGGAGTTTTCACATCCTTTCAAGCTGAACTTGATGGAATCATGCTAGCTATTGAATACGCTAATAGAAAGAATAATGAGAGAAATCTTTGGGTTGAAACTTACTCAATGATAGTCATTCGTTTATTATCTAATTTAAATGTTGTTATTTGGCATCTTTTAATTAAATGGAAGAATACTTTACACACTATACGCTCATTTAGACTCAAGATACCTCACATTTTTAGAGAGAAAAATGCATGTGCATATAGATTAGTCAATGCAATTTTTTTTTTGTTGATTATGACACTTGGTGAGATTCGCTTTCTATTTGTGCTTTTCAAATTTTTTAAAAGATAGGTTGGGCATGTCCAACTATCGTTTTTGCTAATTTTTTATTCAATAAATTGTATTTATTAAAAAAAACTATTACACATTTTAGTTTAAGTATTCGTTTATTTTTTAATTCAGTAATAAATTTTTTAATTTTTTTAATATTGTTATTTAAGATAATATGATATTTTATAACTGATTGAATTACTTTTATTATATTTGCGGGTAACGAAAAAGTGACTTTGGTATTTAAAATTAATTTTTAGTAATTTTATAAATTATTATGCATTTATTTATTTATTGCAATGAAAACAATTTATCAAAAAAATAATTATTATGAAATTGATTTTTAAGTATTATTAATATTTATTGATTTATTAAAATAAATTTATTTAAATAATATTAAACTTTATTTTTGAATTTTAAATTTATAAAATTGTAACTAATAGATTGTTTTAATAAAATTATTTTTTATTTGAAGTTTTCATTTGAGAAAAATAGATTTTTTTTTAAAGAAATCAAGTGAAAAAATATAATAAATAGAAAGAGTTTATCTCATTAAAAAGTAGGTTAATTTCTAACAAAGTTTAGTGAAAATGAAAAAGTTGAAAAATAGCATCAATAATGACGTGTCCTAACTAATTTGAAGGATTAACTATTTGTAGTCGAAGTCAAATTGATATTTTCAATGTTCTTTAGATTAACAACGATCTCATGCTAAACTTTTTAGTTTTAATTGGATTAAAATAATATATAATTAAATTTGTAGTGTAAATGTGTTGTTTAATGAAATAATTTAAATTTTTTAATGAATTATATGAATATTAAAAAATATATAAATTATTTAAATAATTGAAAAACGTAAAATAATATAAAAATTTAGTAAAATCTATTTAAAGAAATAAAATAGTTTACACTCAAAATTGATATCCAATTCGAAGCACACTTAAATAAATTAAATTTATTTTCGATGATTTCTCAAATCTATTTTTAACTGATTAAATTAGCACGAGTTACATATTATTTCGATCGGTTTATTGTGATTATCATGCTTATCCAATTTTAAATCTAATGACATTATTTGATATCCGCAAAATAAAATGTATTCTTATATTAAATTCCAAAATTTCAATATAAAAATATAACATTTAAATTGGACAAGAGATAGTATAATACTCATATACATTTTATTTTTCTTATTGATTAAAAAACACTATTAAATTCAATTGTAAATTTCTATATAATTACAATTTAAATTGTTTATTTAATAAATAAGATTAAATTACATTCTGAAAACTCAAAATCTATATATTCATTCAAACTTAATAAAAATGAATTTAAATATAATATTCAAAATCGAAGTGAGAAATAATACAAAAATAAATAAAAATTTAATATTTGACCGCTTTATAAATATACATTCTGTCAATTTTATTATCCACATATCTATTTCAATAAATTAAAAGTCTGATTGTTTTGTCTTTTTAAATGATTTTTATAATGTAATATAATTTTGTATGAAAAAAAATTGTAAAAGAAAATTTCATAAAAATTTTAAATGAAAATTCAGTTTAAATAATTATTCTTAAAATATTTTAAATACCAAAATTTTAAATAATTAATTAATTTTAAAAGTATTTCAAATAGTTTTTATAAAAATTATTTTTGTAATACAAATTTTTTAAAAATTATAATTTCAACTATATTTTAATCTTCATTCTCCTGTCAATCATAGATGTGGATGTTCTGTTTTCAGAATGTTGTACCATCCTTGATATGGTTGGTACCAACATAGTCCTAGATTGATATAGCATGTGGGCATGTCTAGCCATTGAGGTGTGTGTCATAGCCCTAGGTATGGGATAATGTGGATAATGCTTCTCTTGTCTCCCTAGGCATCATTCTATACATTCATTTGTTATCCCTTAAACCCTAAGGACACCAGCATATTCTTATTCAATAATGCTTTAGTTATTAAACACCACTAAGATTAATTACTTTCTCTAATATACAATTTTGTTCACTAATTCATAAAAATTGAATTAAGAAAGTTGACAATAACATTTCTTTTGTCATATTTTTTTGACAATGACATGAAAAGTTTATAGGATGGGGTTGCAAAATTATGTCTTTGTCATAGAGTGGTCTTTTTAATTTTTTTGAAAAGGCAAGTGGGTTTTTTTAATTGATTTGTCTCCTTAAGATTGTATGTGCATGTAGTGTGGAATGAATCTCTTCTTTATTTCATCCATAAGCAACATGATTAGATGGATGGGATTTCTTCTTTTAGTTTGCAATTTTTTTTGTTTGTGTGTGTGTTTTTCTAGGCAAACAATTTAATTGAGCATTAATTTGTTTTTGTAAGACTTTCTTTATATATTTATTTTATTTTATTAAATAAAATATGAATTAAAAAATATAATTAAGTGTGAAAAAAATTGTTCAGAAAAAGTAAGCATGAGTTAAGAATTTATTTTTTTACCTTTAAAATATCATAACACAATAAAAATAAAATAATATTCACACAAAAAAAATTTTAATTCATAAACAACACAGATAATCAAACATAAAATATTTAATATTTTAAATAATTAAAAATATATTAAAGTGTAAATAAAATATTGATAAATGTCATAGAATTATTATATGATCAATCTTTTATGTTTGATTCTTAATAAAAGGAAAGAGAAGGATGAGGAGGTAACAAGATGTATTTTAATTAATATACGTTTGGTTCAACGGAGGGAAGAGGATAAATTTTAATATATGGGAGAGATTTTAATTAAATGTACACTTGGTTCAAAAGAGGTGGAGAGAAACGGAGGGGAAAATTTTAATAAAAAATATGTTTGGTTCATAAGAGGAGGGGAGAGGTTTAAAAAGTATTTTACTTTTTTACCTTTAAAATATTATAACACTCTTGCTAAATAAAATAAAAACATAATGATATTCACACAAAAAAATATTAATTCATAAACAATATAGATAAGCAAACACAAAATATTTAATATTTCAAATCATTTGAAATATATTAAAGTGTAAATAAAATATTAATAAATGTCATAGAATCATTATATGATCAATTTTCAGATGAACCATTTTAGCCTCTTGATTATCCATCTAATCCTATAAAATATTTATGAAATTATATTCTAAATAATACATAACTGAAATACTACAATTACATATCGATACTTAATACAACACAATAACTTATAAACAAATTAAATTATTACAAACAAAATAATAAATAAAAGTGAATCACTACTACAAAAAACACTTTTTATCTTGGATGCGAAGTGCATAATACCTCGGCTAAAGAAGCGAGGTAACGAAGGACGACATACAAACTCGACACTTATCACCTCAGTGAAATTAAAATCGAAAGGTAAAGTTATATGCACATGAGTTCGAATCCTGGCAGCATCACTTTTATTATTTTCAAAACTAGTGTATTTTATATCTCGATTTATCTTGAAAACCGAGGGGTAAGGTTATTTTTCTTTTATAAAAAAATTGTTACATTGTTTACCCATAATATTACACTATTTAAAATGAAAAACAAATTCCCTAGAGATTTAGGTAAAAATCAAATTCCTTGAAAATCTAGACTTTATATCTTTGAATTATTGAATCTTAGGGAAGATCAAATGTTGGATGCAAAAATATTTTCTACGGATCTTGCATGCATTTGATTCTGAAGCAAAACAAAATAAGAGTTAGATAAATAAAACCAATATTCAGATATATGGTTTTGTGCTCAAATAAATGTTTAAGAAAACAAATCTTAAACCCAATTAATTTTCTACTCTTTCAATTCATCTTAGAGAACTTTTTCAAACGTCTTTATATTTCAAGCGTTTCATGTTCCATATTGATTAGATTTTTAATATTCAACATGCTTTTATAACGGACGTCCCTTAGATTTCACGCGAATCACTAATGTCAGATTGTTGAGCGTTGATAAACATTAAATGGACGACAAAGATTTATTTAAAGGTGTTGAATATAGTAAAAAAAATGCTTAACTATCCCCTCAGTCACGAAGAAAATCGATGTGAATAAGCTATTTTTTAAAATTACATTATTTACACAGATATTAAAAATACAATGTAAAATTTGTTTTCCAATGAGAATTTTTATTTTTGATGTCTAGATATATGTAGTAGCAACTCATGATCAAATGGACGGTGGTGAATATGTCTTCTCTTTGGGGTGGCTACATATAAGTTAGTCTTAAGGTAAAATTTGTTTAACGAGTGTTTTTATAGTAAAATATAATTATTAAACATCTCAGTTTTATTATAAAACCGAGGTGAATAATTCTCTTTTTTTTTTTTATAAATAAAATTGTTTACATAGAATACTAAAATAAATTGTTTACAACAAATCTCTACTCTTATTACTGGATATCTTCGCTGATATCTAGATTTAGTTGCATTCCCTTTTTTGTTTAAAGGTTAAGCTCCCATCCTTGTTGGTTAAGATCCCTTCTTTGTTGGTTAAGTTTCATTCTTTATTTAACTTGAAGCAAGATTGGTTTTCTGCACTTGCAATCTATCAACTGAGTACTTTTCAAAGGTTGAGCTCTCTTCTTTAACTAAGGGTTATTCCAAAAATATAACAATGACAACATCAACACCATTTTGTTGGAATGGATAGCATGGGCAAAAAAATATTTTGTTCAACATAGAAGAATATTGAAAAAAAAATTGTCTTGCAATCCATCCCAAAGAATGATGCTTGCGAGTTTGGGGCAGCTTCATATTACTAAGAATTAGAGTAAAATCTATTTAACAAGTGCTTTTATAGTAAACTATTATTACTTTATGCCTCAATTAAATAGAAAACTTACGAGTTAGAACATTTTGTTTACAATAATAAACAAATAAATCATAAGTTGCGATAGCTGAGAATTGAAACTTGTACTGAGTTGTTTTTTTACCTCAGTGTTATAAAAAAATCGAGGAAATTTATGATTTTTTATTTTTTAAATAATAAAAAATAGCACGCCTTGACTTTATATCTCAATTTTTTATTGTTTGAGGTGAAAGTTTCTTCATGAAAACAGTTATTTGTTGTAGTAAATAAAATTAAACAAAAGAAAGTTAAATCATAATAATAAAAATAATGGAGTTGTTAAAAAGTTGTGGAGAAAGTAAGGTGAAAAATTAACATATATGATTTATTAAGGACAAATTAGGATTGTAATATAAATTAGGGTAATTATGTTAATATAACAAAAATAGGTTTTATTATAACTCCCCACCCTCTCATCCCCTCTAAAAACCTCTAATTTGGGGAGAACGAAAAAGTACTCCAAGAGGGATTCAAATTACCTCACCCCCTCATAAAAAATTGAAGCAAACATATTTAATTTAAAATATTATCTCTCATCCCCTCCCCTCCTCTCTCCTCATAAAAAATTGAACCAAACATACTTAATTTAAAATATTCCCTCTCCTTCTCTTCCCTCAAAACCCCCCAACCAAATGAACCCTTAAGGTTTTAAATGAGTATGTGTTGTGTCTCTCACAAAGCGTGTTACTCATACAAGAATACCCTAATATAAAGAAAGTTCCCTTTTATTGAACCCTAAAAATTTGATGATCCAACAGTGGTATTAGAAGCCTTTGGTTCGAGCGAGAGACTGACTTCCTTGTATTGAAAGTATTCTCCACGGATGGTGGATAGGTGTTTCGATGAAGAGTGACAATGGTGGTTAGGGCTGGAAATGAGTCGAGTCGAGTCGAACTCGCCTCAGCTCGACTCAACTCGTTAAGAATTGGTTCAACTCAAATTTTGGTTCGAGTTCGACAATAATTTTTTTTAAGCTCAAACTCGACTCGTTATAAGTTCACGAACAATTCGGTTCAACTCGTTAGGTTCATCTCATTAGGTTCAGCTCACTTGGATCACGGACTTAAAAGCCATTTTTAAGTCTATTGTTTTTTTATATATTTGACATTGTAAATTAATACTTTTTAAAAAAGAAAATGTTAAAATAAAATAAAAGTTATCAGATTGAAATTTAACTTTATCTCAAAAGTCTACTAATTCAAAAACTACACAACTTTCAAAAACTACTCAATTGAAGTTTAAATTTGTCTCAAAAATCCACAATTTCATCTAAATATTTAAGAACCATACAATTTTAATTAAATAGTACACAAAAAATTACTAGAAATTGATACATTTCCATCACATAATGATTACACACTTGCAACCTTCATTACACGTGTTATTTTAGCAAATGTCATTATGCATCCGACAAGGATGACTCTAAACGTCATTGTCAGTTTTACTGTCATAACTAGTACATAAGGAGTATATTTAGGATTATAATTTGGAGTAAATCTTTAAACCTAATCTTAAAGACAATATAGTCTTTCTCATACGTAATCGAGTTGACTCATGAAACTAACGAGTCGAACTATGTATAGTTCAAGTTCAGCTCATTTAGTTAACGAACTTAGTTTTTCGCTCATATTCAGCTCATTTGGTTCATGAACATGAACCTGGTTCAATGATTTAATTGACTAATCGAATTCCGAACTATTTTCGAGTTGGTTCGGTTCATTGTCAGCCCTAATGGTGGTACAACTGTATGTGGATAAAAGAGTTTTCGCTTGAGGGAGAGCATTATGGATTGACTCACACTTTACGGGAGTGTTGGAAAAAAAAGCAAATGTGACTTAAGAACTTTGATAAACAAAGTGTAGGAAAGTCCCACATTGATTAGAAAAGTGGAGACTTGAACATTATAAATGAAAGAACTCACACACCTATCATCTTAAAGTTTTGGGTGAGTATGTGGTGTGTCTCTCACAAAGTGTATTGCTAAAAAAGAAAGGTCTCAATAAAATTAAATACTCCCTCGTGATGACCCCTGAATTAAAACCCCAACAAAAATTTCAAATTTAGTTTAGTCTTTGTTTTACCTTTTTAATGCATGTTGCATAGTATTTTGAATTTGTAAACATATTAACTAAGAGTATATTAACTAAGAGTGAAAATGAATTTGAATTTAAAAATTATCACCTCAATTTGTTAGGAGTGAAATACAAAGAACAGTTGAATGTATTTGTCGTTGAGACCTCTCATAATCATTAAAATGATAACTCGAAAAGATTCTAGAAGGAAGAGTCCCATTTTAAATAGTCGACCGTCGATGTAGTCGACACAAAATAAAATTCAATCTACTTTTTATACATAATTAAATCTAATAAATATATACTATATTTAAAAATGTTATTTCAATAAAACTCTATATTTTGAAGTGTATATAAATGGAGAAACTCTCTTTAAATAATAAGTCAAACTACAAATCATTCAGATGATAACCCTCGTATATTTAAAAGATTCTAAGATGAATGAAATCAATTTCAAATAGTCGATCAGAGTTGATATAGTCGGCCGAAAACAAAATTCAATCTACTTTTTATACATAATTAAATATAATAAATATATACTATTAAAAAAGTTATTTCATTAAACTCTATATTCTGAAGTGATATAGATGTAGAAACTCCCATAATATAACAAGTCAAACTACAATCTACTTTAGAAGAGTCGCATAGAATAGAAGCCCCACAGTCATACGGAACACTATTGATTGCTTAGAGTGATATAATTCATAAATTTTCCAAATATACTACACTTTCCTCCATAATTATTCAACATACCACTTTTTCTATGATATTTCAAACTTATCACATTTTCAAAACAATTTTTTATTTTATGGAATAAGTTCACTAATGTAATTGAAACAACCTCCTAGTTTTAATAAGAGAGGCCAATTACTTTAGGACTTACACCTAATTTTTTCTTAATTATATAATATTTATTATTTTTTTAAGAATGCTTAATTATATTTTATTAAATAATAAAGTAATAATAAAATAAAATTTTATTTAATATTTAAATAAAAATATTAATTAACAAAATAAATGGAAAAATGTTATCTAGACTAATTAATAAAATATTAATAGAATATAATTAAAATTTTATTAAAATTAAAATAAAAAATAAATTACATTATCTTCAAAATAAATAAAATTATTTATCATGTTAGTTGAGTATTCGAGTCACCTCAGGTTCCATATCGATTGTGTTCCTTGTTATTGAGACCTCTATTATCTTAGTTTAGAGGTTATTGAGGTGAAGTCCTAACCTCATCAGATATAAGACACTCTCAAAGGTTGTTTTAAAATTTTGGATCGACTTCTACACTATCAAAGTTTAATTTGTTATCGTGAATTAGAAATTTTATTGTGTTGTTATTTAGATTGATGTGTTAATAGTTGGGCGGTAGAAGTTATGTTGTTGAGATGTGATCTTACCGGTTGATCATAACCTGAGGTGGGCCAAAGACAAGCGTTTGTGATGCTGGGTGTGAAAGAGGAGAAGGAGATGTACTTGCAAGACACTCTGATGCTAAAGTAAGAAAACGAGCAAGAGAGAGAGAGAGAGAGAGAGAGCAAGTACAAAGTATGAGTATTTTATGGTGAATATTGGATACATGACCCTCTCAAGTGAGAGGGTTTTTATAGTGCCCCCAACGCTTGGCCATTGGTCCCTATTTTTTGGGCGAGATAACTGTTTCCCAAAGAATAGGTAATTGTCAGAACTAGCTGTTGAAACAGGCAGGCGTGCCCATAATTAGCCGTTACTACGTGCAGAGGCGTAGTTACGGGGACAGGTGTCTTGGTTGTTTCTAGATGGTTGAACCATGCATGACGGGCAGAGACTGACAAGGAGAAATGTTGTGACCAATGGTAAATTGGTCAGCCTCCCCTATTAGAGGGGCAGAAAGGTAAATTCTCCCCCAAAGTGGTTGGACTTGCGCCATCGGATCGTTCTGGGAGCAGAAGTGGATTGGGTCATGTCTAGCCATTAGGCCAGTCCGGAATAGTAGCCCCCCAAGTGGTTGCTATCGAGCATGGTAGTGATGACTTAAGGACAATCCGCTTTCCAGGCATAGTCGTTGTAAGCTTCCTTGTGTCTAAAGGAATTTGTGCTCGGGCATCTGAAATGTTGTTGTCGGGGAGCTTGAGGTTCGATGAGTGTAACGGTTGATGGGATCTGAAGAGTGGGGGTGCCACGTGTGCCTCGAGTTGTGCGTTGCATTAAATGTGTGATGTTGGCTAGACTAGGGTTATGATGATGCCTTACCCGCACGTGTTCGTGCACGTGCCTGAAGTTTTTCTGTAAATAGTGAGAGAGTATGTTCATTCAGAACTTTCGCTTCTCTCACCTCTTCCTCTCTGTTCATCGTTCTCTGTCGCTCGCCGTCGTCTAGTTTCGCTCCGGCCACCAACAAAATCTGACTAGAGCTACTCAAACCCAGAAATTTCTTCCTCGACCAAGTAAGTGTGTCAATTCTCTGCTTACTATCTAGTTTTCTGGTATTATGCTTTAGAATGCATGTGGTTAGGGCTGAAACGAGGTAGTTCTAGGGTGTTTTGTGGTGGCTGTTGGTGGCAGACGGTGACGTGGCCATTTACTCTGCTGTCGGCGCCGTAGTGGTCGTTTCTAGGAAAGAGCAATTTAGCAAGCCATAGATTTTTAGGTGATCCTGGAGTAGTGACGGTACGATGGCATTTGCTGTCGGAGGGAACCATGGAATCTGGTGGTTCTCTCATGAGAGTTCTGGGTTTTGTGCGTGGGGACTTTTCCCCGAATGTGCCAGGCAGAACTCACGGACACTTCCTCGTTTGTTTAGCTGTGCCATTTAAGTAAGGCTTAGGTCACAGATTTTGTCCTTGGCCTTTTACGCGCCCTTTCACTTGACTAGCAGTGGAAGGGTGGATTTGATCTTGTCATCGAATTCACATTTATCCCCTGCTTTTCAAGTAAAGGCGATGTCGCGCAGGGCTGACACAGAAGAACACCTAAGAGATTTTTCTGAGGATATCTCCTCAGAAGATATTGAAACTGATGATGACTCTTCGTCCTCTGAGGCTAGAGAGGTGACTACTGCGAGGACCTCGGCCGAGGAGTGGACTGTGGCCGAGCCGATGGAGCATGCCTCGCTTTTCGCTTCATACACCAGGGATGCGTTTACCACGATGGGGCCAGAGGGAGAGTAGAGGGTCCACTTCCCTACAGAGAATGACCGTATATGCTCGATGTGCGGGGAGAGATTTCCCATGTACGAGTATGTTTTCAAAGAGACAGGGCTGATGCTATCTTTCACAGGCTTTCACGGGCAGTTTTCGTACATTTGAACTTGGCACCCCCCCCCCCAACTGCATCCAAATTCCACTACCTTTATGCGGGCGTATGAATTGGTGTGCGAGTACTTGCTGATCAGGACCATTCTTCCACTCTTCTTCACTATCTTCCATCTTCAACAACTGGTGTCGGGGAGGAAGTTCGGTTGGGTTTCTTTGAAACAGGGAAGGAAATTATTCAAACCCTTCTCTGAATCTATTCGGACCTTCAAAGAGAGGTTTTATATGATCGATCATGTGTCGGAGAAAGCTGCTGACTCGACCTTTGCGTGGGAGGTCTCTACGGACGAGGAAGGCAAGATAGTTGCCCGGAGATTATTGACGTTCCCCTTCTGCTGGAGTGGGGATCACTTTACCTGCTCGACTGATGAGTACATTGTTACTCCTCATCAGTTGGTCGACGATAGTCGGGCTAGCTATGCTAAGCTGGTGGCCTTTGTGGACAGTTTCCTCCCCGCCTAGTGCGTGATTCGCGCTGGGCAGGTGCTTTATGAAGAAGATGAAGGGCTACAGGTGGAAGTCCAGTATATCAATACTAAAGAGCTCCTCGAGTGTAGCACTCGCGAGAATACTCTTAAACTCTTGGGTAGCTTCTCACTTTTTCTTATTTTATTCGAGATATTCCTCTTTCCACGTGCTAATGTTGTTCGTTGTTTTTGCAGGTACAATGTCTTCGGCGCAGGAGAGGATGGTAAAGAATTCTCATGGAAAGATGAAGGGCGGTGCGGCCCTAGGAAGAAGTTGCCTTGGTCAGCGAACAACTCTTCCCTAGATAGGATCGGAGACTTCCTCGTCTACCCCGCCGACCACTCAGACGTCCCATATGCCCGTGAGTTCGAGGCTTAAGCGTGCCCGTACAAATGAAATCGTGGATCTCAATCGGGAGTCCGTTAAAAGCAAGTTCGAGATGTCTCCCTGCCTACATAATAAGAAGTTCTTCAAGGGGTCCTTGTTCATTCCTCGGGTAGAATCTTTAAAGCTCGAGAAAATGGATCATCCCAGCAAGCAGGCCATGCTTATGCAGGATGCCTATGCCTTGATGAAGATCCTGGAGATGGTTATGGTGTACACCGAGGACGGCTCTCCGCTGAGCTTGAGCTGAAGGAATCTCAAGCTGTGGTGGCAGCCCTGGAAGAAAAGGTCAAGAAGCTTCAAGAGAAGCGGGATAGGGAGCTCGAAGAAGCTGCGCAGAAGGGTCGCGAGGAGATAGCCACGGAAAGGGACGCCCTGGATGCCCACGGAAAGGGTTTCTATTATACCATTTTACGGTTAAAAACAAAAGGGTAAATTTTGGGGTGTTACAATTTCCCCTATTCAATCGACTTAAATATGAAAGTATGAAGAGTGACGCCTCTCAGACATTCGAGATAGAAAGGGATTGAATACCAAAATAACCATACAAATTTGCGACCTGCAAAAGGGAGAGACGACTACACTGGGGAATAAACCAAAAGAGGTATGATCAAGATCTATCGGGAAAAGGAGTCAACACAAACGAGTGATGGCTTCCTCAGGGGTGGAAACATATGAGTGTCAAGGAATAAACACGATAAGTGTCGAGGTAATGCAGACAAGTATTGAAACAAAAAAGATGAACACCAATGAGTACCCAAGAGTTGTTGCACTGAAAATGAACAATCTGGGCAAAATTTTCATTGATTAACCGGTTAACCAAATTTTCCTAGCAAATGGTTAACCAGTTAACTCATTAAAAATTCAAATTTTGGCGCCTTAAAGAGGGAAACTTAGAGAATTGCATGTTGCCACATGTTCTGAGCATATTTTGATCTTTTAAACTTGTTATTTGATATTGCTCCTGTATACTGCCTGAAATAAACTGCGAACTATCTCCTGCACTCAAAATAACTTGTTGAAAAAATATAATTAGGTGCCCGATCACTGAGCAAAATAAACATTGAAGCCGTTGATACTTGTTGCTTACAAACTTGGAATAAAAGAAAGTCTTGAGCCATAGAAACAACTTGATCTCATGTCTCAAGAACAATGTCGTGATATGCACAATGATAATGCAAAATGAACGAAACATAAGGCAGTTACGATTAAAAACGAAAGAGAAAATTTTGGGGTGTTACAATATGGTGTTGGCAAAGTAATAATGATATTTATAGTTCCCAATAAGTAGTCATGTTATACCTAATGATTGGTCATCACTTTACGCACTATAGACAACATGTGGCTGACAACAAATGTAATAAATCCTATTGAGTCTTACTAGATCCTAACAAGGAAAAAGAAGAATACGAAAAAATCAAAAGCAATAGACATGTTAGTGATGGATGGAACGTCAACTAAAGAAGACCAAAAGGCCGCCATGGAATCTGAGATTACAAGCCACACCCCAACTTTATCGAGCTAGGCTTACGAGGCTACTTTTCCTAATTAGGTAGGTAGATATGTTTAAAAGGTTCCATACGAATATGGGTCCATAAGAGAGAGTATTTCATTTGATACCTAACATTAGGGACCGTTATATCAAGACCAAGAGATCGAAGAACACAATGAATAAGCGCTTTGGATAAATAAATCATTAGAATTCAGGAACACACATAGTCATGAAACACCTAACCAAGGTGAGTGATTGAAAAAAGACTGTTAGATGACATGACAAATAATACCCTGACATATGTACCTTCGGACATCTATCCTACACAATAAGATTCTAGACTCTCAAAACCATATAAACCACCTATAAAGGGGGAAGCAAACATAGAATTCAGGTACACACTCTTTTCAACCTAAAATATATCATTCTACCTTTAATAGTCATTAACTTAGGAGTCGGAGTATATGCATGTACCACCTCGCATGTACCACCTCTCTCTCATCCCCTAAATTTGAACCATATACCAAATTTCTACCATCTACAGAAGTTTACCGTTGAGTCTAGACTAGTAAGTCTGATATCAGCCACCTCTGGTCCACATCAGATCACTAGCAAACCTTATTTCACTAGTTCAACCAAACTTCTTTCACTAGCATGTCATAATCTTAGATTTTATAGTTTGGTCTAAAATATACATCTCACGCCTTTTATACATTTTATCCATGATCAATACACCATGCAAAATTTTAAACACTTTGGATTCAATTTTAGTGTAATATTCTAAATCATAACACATGCTATGGACAAAAAAAAATTCACTTAAGCTTGGAAGCATACCTCACATTTCCTAGAAGAAACTCGCACTCATCGAACATTTAAGTCTAATCATATCAACACCATAAACTTTTCAAGTCTTATTATTATTTAGTCAAATGACCCCCTCTTATTTCAACTTCATAGTCTTGACGTATTCTTTCCTTGTGCACATGTGATAATAGCATTTCAAGTCCATGACCTTCTTTGATGTCTTCAAACTTGTCTCCAATAGAGTACCACCGGTCTCATAACAATCCTCCTTTGAGGCAACGGTAATATAAACATAATCACACTTACCCCTACCTCTCGAGACAATCCATCATGAAATGTGTGATTTTATGACAAGTAAAGTATTTTAACTTAGACTTATTCAATCCCTTGGACTTCGACTTTGACATGATTTTTTTTCCTTTTTGGTTTCCTATACTCTCACATCTACCTCTTGAAATACTCAAATCTTCACCACTATCATCAACCTAGTTAACTTCTTGGTTCTTATAGTTGATTGGATCTCCTCTAAAATGATAGTGTCTTCCTTACCATAAATAAGAACATCATTGGGACACTCAAAGTAAAGCATTTTAACATTGACTTGTTAAACCTTTTTAATTTGGACACTTTTCTATACTCACTTCCTCCTCTTGAGACACTTAAGCTTAAATCTTCCTTTTCGTCAATCTTCAAATCTTTTACCTTGAAAAATTCTTTGGATCTCAGAATCGGTCGGACTTCATCCAAAGTAATAGTATCTTCCTTACCATAAATAAGAGCATACTTCAATTGATCAAAAAAATTAGGTAATGAGTTTAATAAAAGTAGAGTTTTGTCATCATCATCAAGCTTCACCTCAATATTTTGCAAGTCATCAATGATCTTGTTAAATTATGCCAGTTGTTCCACAACAAATTTGTTTCTACCCAGTTTTGTTGAATTAAGATTGCTTCCATCTTTGCTTTCTGCAACCTAAAATCGTTGTCTCTAGAAAAATTCTTGATATCTCACTTAAAACTCATGGTGCTTGTTTGTAGACTTAATCCCTTATCGTCATAGTGGACGTCACTTGTTGTGAAATTGAAATATCAAAGGTTAAAATACATTGATAGAAACGGTATGTTTGGACAAGTAATAGAGAGAACCATAAGAGACTGAAAAATGGGTTATAAAAAAATAGTCTTCTAAGTTCATAAGAACATCCTTTATTTTTTAACAAAGTGTTTGTCAATCTTTACTCTTTTCAATATATGAACCACAAACTAATGTGTTTAAAAATATTTTTCAATCCCTTTAGATACTCCCAAAGGTCTTCCAATTCTTAAACAGGATGGAACTAGTTGCTCTTGGACCTTTTCTGCTATGGTTGGCAAGTTTTCACTCAAAGACAATAGAATCTCTTAGAATCTCTAATTGCAAAGTATCTTTCAATTATGTGTATTAAAAGAAAAGAATCAATATATTAAAGTACAACAAAAAAGAAGAAAAGAGAATAGAAAAAAACAAACTTTATTTTTCCTATTAACTAGAATGGAAGAAACATTTTTCCAATTATCATTTGTCACCATTGACATGGTTAGAATGAGTTTGTGCCACTTTTATGTTCTCTGTTCTCCAAGAAGAGTCCACTGGTGGAGGTTGATACTCATCTGGTTTCAATGCCAATGAAAATTCAGGCAAAGTTGGAGCTGTTTCCATAATCCTGAAATAAAATAAAATCATAACAATACATGTTTTCATTAGTCCTCTTACTTGTTATTCAAGTAAATAGTCTTTTTTGGTTCTTAAATGAGTGACACGTTGTCTACGAAGCACGGACACCAGAATCATGACACTGACACTATAAAGGACGTTGTTCTTATAGTCAACGATCGTATTGAAATTACAAACACACCATCAATTGTTTACCTTTCGTGAGTGTATAGATCGCGGTTTATTCGCACCTTGCTTGAAGTATCCTTAGGAATTTTTTCAGAGAGATATTTCATGGTCCCCCAAAGTGGTGGATTTCTGCATCATGACTACAAGTTATAGTATTCTTTACATGCATAATCACATAGGTTTCGCGCGCGCGATAAGCGTAGCTTTGTGTAAACGGGAAGACAATAGATAACCTTGACAATGGAGGAGCCGCGTTGAATGCCTCGCATAACTTCTTGCTTTCTTTGAAGTATTCATCAGCCGCTTGCAAAGCGGCGACAGCCATTCCATGAGATTTCTCCGTATTTCCCTCGTCAAGAATCAAACCGTGGTAATAATATGCTGCAGCCTGGTAAATCATTACAACAAAACATATCAGGAGTTCGTAATAAACCAGAAAATCCGTCTCTAAACGCGTGATTCGATGAGTATGGCTCGGGAGTGTAGAAAAGGGTAGAAAAGCATATACCTTAGCTTCAACATATTTCCATTTCACAAGTAGGTGATGCTTTTCGCCCCAACCATTTGCCAGTGGAAGGTTCATAATGTTATCCTGCGCCTGTAAAACCGACCGAAAAATCAATGTTATCTAAGATACAATGCAGATCCAAGAGAAACCGAGTCAAGTATCGGTACCTGTTGCCAACATTTCAGCATCTCGCACGCAAGTCTACGCTTCACTGCAAGAGTTGCTTTAGCACTATCAATTGCCATTCCAAGCTGTATATCTACACCCTAAAACATGATCATGATATTATGATAGATTCATTAGTAAAAGGGTGCCTCTGAGGTCGTGCAAGACAGACTATCGCACATGACCCAAAGCTCATACAAAAGACCATCAATACCTGTCCTAATGCCTGTAGAGAGAGTGCTCGAAGAACTCCTTCCGCTAAGTCAACCGGTAAGTTTCGCCTAAAATCAGAACCGAAGTAACGTACATGAATGGAATGAGGAAGGTTATTTAGACTAACCAAATAAAAGTGTGATAATCAATTAATTGCATACCTGAGTTCTGCAGGTAGCTGTGGAAGAACATGTTTGACCGCACAATCGAGATATCCCGAAGCTTTCAAGAAGATATCAATAGAAGTTCGTCGGTTTTCTGTTAGTAGATACTAAAAGCTTAATCTCATATAATTGGATTCGAACAAAAACGGAAGAAAAGAGAAACATAGAACATATTAACTTATACTTTTCAGTTTAAAATGAGCGTGAACACGCGCACGCGCGCATCTGTAAGCATTTACTTACCATCTGATACTTTTTGCTGATGACCATCACTAGATGATCTTGGAAGCAGCAACAAATTAGCCTTTGAGTGCAATAGCATTGCCATCAAATGCAAAACCGACAACACCTCGTACCAAGCATTCGACATGGCTGTTTCCTGCAAAGATAACCAATCCTCATCGCCATTCTTCCGTAAACTAAGCACTTTTCAAATTAAACTCAGAAACATATATGAACTTGAGAAGTCGCTTACCTCTTTTTCGTCTTCTTGGTTCATCCAAACAAATTGTACTTTGTATTGTAAATGGCTTCCTACACCATAAAAACGGTAAATGATTGGCGCGCGAGCGAGCGCATATATCATGTAATAACAAACAAACAAACAAACACGAGTTTTACCGTCTTTAACTAATCCTAGAAGAACTGGCAAGTAATCTTCAAGAGCCTGGAGAAGATCAGCCAACGTCGAACCACCTGGAAAAAAAATCACCAGACACATACACGAGACACGACACTGATACATCAATAAACTATAACGCAGATTATATATCATAAAACAATTTTACTATTGCTAGAAAAAAAAACTAACCATGTTGAGTAACGCTTTTTCTTTTTGTTCTTGTAATCGTAGGGCCTTCCTGGCTAGCCATCACAACTATCCGCGTTCTAAGAGCAGACAACCTCTCGATTATACTCTTCGACAAATAATCACCGAGTGACTGAGCAAAATCAACAGGTTTCGGAATCCTTAAACCAGGAACATAAACCGAAACCTCTCCAATACTCCCGGGTCGCCTTCTGTTTCCACCTGTATCCTTCGGAGTTGACACTAGGCATCCCATGCTGAATGCTGATACAGAAAAATCACTTACATCAAGCTATGAAAACTCATACTAATTTTGATTCATTTTATTGATTTTAAACAACATTACAAAGAAACTAAGAGATTAAGACTAAAAAAGCACTTATGACTAATTAAATGCCAAGTTGCCAACCAACAAAAAGTGGCATTAGGTTACTCACGGGAAGCATTACATTTAACATGTAATAGTACTCTCCATTCTCCACATCATTACTTTAAGTCATCATGTTTGGATAAACAACTTAATCACTTATTATATAAGTGCTTTCGTATAATCTACTTTTAACACAAAAGATAAAACAAAGCCAATATTTTCGTATAAGTTGTTTCTATAAACTATCTCAAAGAGTTTATGAAAATAAGTTGAAAATAGATTATGGACATGTCCAAAACAAACTCTTCAAAACCATTTCAGAAATACACCGATAATAATTTAAAAACATGAATAAATTAAATATAATTATAAGTGTCTGTGCTGGTATCCTGACATGAACATGCATTTTTTCAAAGGTGTCGGTGTTACATAATTTAAAGAGTAGTTTAAGTGGATTGAATAACTTTAAATGAGACAATCCAAATTCCAAAAAAGTCTTTAATATTAAACTAAAAATTAAGGAGCAAGAGGTTTATTTATCTAACAAACCTTGTCCTTTGCGCTGGTAGTTGAAGAGTCAAGTCAAAAGTTAAGGTATTATGTGCAGAGAAAATTCACAGGTAGGGACTTTTGAGTTTGAGAAAGAAAAGAAACAAAAACATCACAAGAACAGCATGAGATATGACAAGTGATGTCCGTGTCAATATGCCAACAAGACAACATCAAAAAGAGGTTATAACCAAGGTTCTAAAAAAAGCTATGTTATCGCAAAAATAACTGCGACAAAACGGTATTGCAGATATTATTACTTACTATGTCTGATATTATTACCAATACAATTATTTACCGTTTTTATAAAAAAAAATTTCAACAGCAATCAGAATCGCAACACCAGTGTTATCTTGACTGTAACAAGAGTTAAATGGTGGCTTCAAGTAAACATTCATAAAGTAGGTTGAGAGAATATATTAAAACACCAATCATTAATGTTTATTTTTCTAATTTATGAATTGTCTTACTTTATTTCAAAAATAAGAGATTTTAGAAATTTCGGATTCAACTTGGTTTTGATCAAATCCTATAAGATTTTTTTTGCTATATCATATTTTTAAATAATAATTTTGTACAAAATGAAAAATTAAAATTTATTATTAATTATTTTTAATTTTTGGAATAGTATAATAATATATTATATATATAAACAATTTATTAAAAAATTTGGAAATTTCTAAATCCTTCCTAATATAATTTTTTAATTCTCAAAATTAAAAATATATTTTATTAATAATTACAAAAATCTCTCAACATCCTTTTCACCTAGATCTTTTTTATTTTTTAGATTAATCTTTTTATATTATTTTTAAATTAAGAAAAAGATATTATCTATCTCTAAATTCTTCTGTTAGATGTTTTGGCCCAACAACAACATATTGATAAGTGTAATATATTTATGTGAATTATGACATCTTATATTAAATTGGAAAGAAATTTGAAACCATATTACTTTTGGTTTTGTAATTTTTTATTTGGTAATTTAACTTTAAAACATTATTTTTTATTTTAAGAGTTTTAAAAATAAAATAAAATAATCAAAATAAATTTTTGAAATTTTGGTTTTTGATTTCTTAGTTTTGGAAATTAAAAATAAAAAACAAAAGTAAAAAGATACCCTTTTCATTAATATTAAATTTTTAATATTATGCAACTTAAAAACAATTTTTAAATGTAAAATTAATAAATATTTTTATTTTATTTTTTCTTCAAAACTGTTTTTATAATTAATGTATAAATTATGTTTTAAAAATTAAAAATTAAAATATAGCAAAAAGTATATAGTATTACTAAATAATCTTAAGAAAACCAAAAATAATCTCAAAATCAGATAATATACTATTTAAGTTTTCGAGATTTTTTATGAATTATTAATAATTTAAAATTTGTTAATATGATATATTAGACCATATATTTTAAAATTGTGAATTCACAAGGAAAATTGTTAATAATTATATAAACTCATAAATGCAATTGATTTGACAAGAAATTTGATTTTGAGATTTTCTCTTATATCTTTTATGCTTTTTGTAATTTCAAAAATATTTTAATTAAAATTTTAAATCCAAACATATCGATTTTAAAATATACGTTTTATTAATAGTTATATGCATAAAATAATTTTATATTATTATTATTATCATTTGTCATGTCACATCAGTAATTTAAAATTACAATCTAATTTGGTAGAATGCAGGTTGATAATTGATTAATAGTATTATATATATATATATATATATATATATATATATATATATATATATATATATATATATATATATATATATATATATATATATATATATATATATATATATATATATATATATATATATATATATATATATATATATATATATATATATATATATATATCTTTTTGTTTCCTTTAAACAAAATTAAATATAGATGAAAAATATTTATAAAAAAATCATCATACTCAATAAACTAATTGAAATACATCATATTGTAAAGTTATTTTATAATAGTCATTAATTGAAATTAATTTTTTCGACACATAGCATAAAATTAAAAATAAATAAAAATCTAATTAAATCATTTTAATTACTTTCCAATTAATCTCCTCATTATTTTTTCACTCATTTGTAAATAGTGTACTAAAAAACACAAATAAAGAACCAACATTTCCATTAGTAGCTGTTAGCATTGTTTCTCCTACTAACATTAAATCAAGGGGTTATTCGAAAATATTGTATAATAGGCATTTCCACATGGATATTAAAACTTCTGTTTTCTGTAATATAAGCTTTGTTATGGTTATTTATGCATATGATAAATTTAATAAATTTTAGCTGCAAAACTGATGAATTTCAAAGTGTTAAAAAAAACTGCGACAAAACGCACGATACTGATACGTTATTATTTTGGACTGTACCGACGTTTAACTCATAACCAAGCAGTCCCAAAATTCATTGGGGTTGGGCCCAATAGAACCACGCTGATGGGCAGAAGACTCGTCGGACACAACCTTCCCCCCTGACGGGCACAGACCAACAGCCGTCGGGCAGGACCCTCGCAACCGACCAGCCAGCTTCTTTCTTCTCCGTCGTCAGGCAGAGTCCAGCCTGCTCAGGGAGCTCCTCGGACCTCCCTCCACGTTCTCTACATGCCCCTCACACAGGGACACGTCATAAAGTAACTACCCACGTCTTGGAGATTCGGTTTTCCTCCTCTTGGATAGTGCGGAACAGTTACCATAGGGTGAAGACCACGTGCTGGTCTTCACGACGCCACGTCAGCTCTAACAGTTACTAACATTGGGTCTGGCAGCCCAGCCCAATGCTAGATAACCGTTAGTCCTACGTTGGGGGCTCACTATAAATACCCACTTCACTAAAGGGTCAGGTAACTTAACTCTCTCTCTCTCTCTGTACTTGCTCTCACTTTGCTCGGCACTTACTTTGGCATCAGAGTGTATTTCAGGTACACCCCCTCCTCTTCCATACCTTCAGTGAGCAGCTAGTAGATCAACGATGCGTGGCAGGTCACTGATTCCTTTCTGATCAAGTAAGATCAATTATTAATGAACTTTATATGTTGAGATTTCAATAAAAAAAACTTAATATTTTCTGTTGTGATAAACACACCACAAAGAACGAATAAAATTATGAAAAATATTAAGTTTATTGAAAAAACACAAGAAATTTTTTTTAAGTTTACGAAAGAGAGAGAAGAGGGAAGAAGAACAAGAACAGGAATTTGTTAAAACTGTTTTACTATTATTTTCACAATTAGGACAAATTGTTTACAAGCAAATATTAACAAACCTTAACCCTCTCCCAACAACCTGAGAGAGCACCTTATTTATAAATCACAATCTAACTTAAACCATAAGCTAAATTAAGCACTAAATTAACTTAAGTAACAAGTTAACTTATAAAACTGCATACTTGAATAGACTTCGACTACAACATGCACATCGTCAACTCTAGTCGAAACATGAGTCGCACTTAGCTTGAATTGAGGATTTATCGGTGTTACAACAAGCTTTGAATTCGACATACCAAATTCGTCGAGAATTTTCTTCAGGTATGTCTCTAGAGATAAGCATAATCTCAACTGCTTTCTTTATCTTATGATGTCAATCTCAAGAATCCTAGACGCAACTCCAAGATCCTTCATGTCGAACTCCTTATCAAGTTCTTCCTTCACCTTTAATATATCCTCGACATTGTTGCTTGCTATGAACATGTCATCCACATAACCCAACAAAATAACAAGTGAATTTCCAAGTCAAAATCTGAAGTAAACACAGTGGTCCAACTGACTCATAATGAAACCTATGTATGTCATGAACTTGTTGAATCTCCTATTCCATTATCAAAGAAATTGTTTCAGGCCATACAAAGACCTATTCAGCTTGCACACATAATTCTCCTTGCCCTTTTCTGCATGCCCTTCAGGTTGTTTCATTAGGATTGTTTCATCTAGATCATTATATAGGAAGGTTGTCTTCACATCCATCTGTTCAAGTTCTAGGTCGAACTTTGCCACCATGGCTAACAACATTCTAATGTATTTGTGCTTTACCACAGGTGAGAATGCATCATTGAAGTTGAATCCTTCTTTTTTAGTGAACCCCCTAGCAACCAATCTTGCCTTAAATCTCTTCAACATCTCTTATTTGATTCCTTCCTTAACCTTGAAAATCCACTTATAATTGACTAACTTGGCACCAACAGGTTTCTCGATCATCTCCCAAGTGTTACTATCTTGAAGAGATTTCATATCATCATCTAAGAATTTCTGCCATTCAATCTTATTTCGACTTCTCATAGCTTCCTTGTAGCATCTAAGTTCTTAATCAGGAACCTTGCTTGCAGAGATTAAGACGAATGCTATAAGATCTGCATAACCAAGTCTCTAAGGTGCTTGAAGACTCTTCTCGACCTATATCTTGCCAGCAAGTAGTCATTACCAGTATCCTCATCTTCATCAACAACTTATGCTTCTTCGACTTCATCTGGGTTATGCAATTCAACATCACTATGCCCCACCTCAACAAGAATCTCTTCCTGTTCCAGCTCTTCTCTAGAGATCTTTACATTTCAACCAGCATCGTCGATTTTCTTAAACGCCACTTCTACTTCATTAAAAACTACATCTTGAATTGTAATACACCTCTTGTGACATGGCTCTAAGCATCATAACCTATAAGTTTTGACTCCTTCCGGGTATCTAAGAAACATACATCTCAGAGCTCTAGGTTATACCTTGTCTTGCCTAATGTGAGCATAGGCTAAATAGACAAATACTTTAAGTTTGTCGAGATTATGTGAATGTCCAGAATAGACTTCTTCAGATGTCTTCATCCCTAAGGTAGTCGGAGGATACCTATTTATCAGGTATGTTGCAGTTACAACACGCATCTAACCGTTTCTAGGATTGTTCAATTAAACCTTTTAGCTAAGCCATTTTGCTGATGAACACCCACAGTAGTCTTGTGCCTTACAATACCAGACATACTACAATAACTGTCAAAAGCTTCATTGCAGAACCCAAGGCCATTATCTATTCTCAACCTCTTGCCAATCCTGCCAATCTAATTTCCGACCAGAGTCTTCTAACTTTTGAAATTTTAAAAAAGTTTCATCCTTAGTGTTGCACCCCAAAATTTGCTCAACTTTTTCTTACCTGGTTTATGTTTCATTGCATTATCATCTGCATAGTTATATCATTTACATATCATGGTATCATTCATATAGTAGGGGATCAAGTGTGATTCTTCTCAAAAGAAGCCTAGCAAGAGGTCTCATTCAAGATTGAGGAGTTGTCAAAGTCATCAGAAGGTGGTTTAAGTGCCTAAGGGTTTAGATGTTTGAGTGGGAATATTCTCCTAACTTGAGGATCAATTGAAGTCCATCAGATGGATGTGAAATGTTGAATGTGAGAAGAGGATGTGTATGGAGCTCATAGAATTCCTAGAGGGCCATGAGAGAGCTCAATCAAGTCATTGTGTCAAATACAAGAGCCACAGTTGAGGTGCAAGCAATTAGGGTTTCATCTGGATCAATTTTAGGTCAACTGTGCAATTGAAGAGTATCAAAGCCTACTTTTAGGTTATGGAGTTCATGAAATGATGTGATAAGACATTTTTGGTGTTGTGCCAAGATCAAATCAAGAAGAGTCAAGAGTGTGGGAAGTTGCTAAATTAGGGTTTCAGTGCAAAATTCTCTGTTTAGTGCCTAATTTCAAGATCACATAAGTCAAGATAAAAGTTTCAAATGGATCTTTGGCCAACATAAAACTTTTATAGCATCTCAATACCTTTAATTTAAGTACTAGAAGTCCTCCATTGTATTTATAGAACTCAAGTTATGACCCAGACAAGTTACAAGTCCTCAGATGCCTCTGAAATTTGTCTGTGAAAATCATATGACTTCAAAGCTATTTTTGAACTAGAAGGAGGTTTCACCTGAACTTTTGGCCAACATGAAAGTTGTCCCTCATGATCTTAGATTTCTAAATTGTACTAGAAGTCTTCCATCTGATTTGTAGAACTCAAGTTATGAGGTTTACAAGTCAGGGGTATTTTGGGAAAGTGAGATTATAGGCCATTTTCAATCATAGGTCAAAATCTCCAACTTGCACTCTTCAAATGGAGATTTGTTCAACATGGAACTTGCTCAAAACATTATTTTAAGTGCTACCAAGTGATCATTTTGGATTGGTTTGGCTTGTACACTTAAAATGGCCTAAAAAAGGGAATCTTTCAAATGGATTAAGGAGGGAAAATTGACTTTTTGAGTTAGATGACCAAAACCAAGCAAGTGAGTACATTTTCTGATTGGAAATCACATTTTAAACACTTTGGCCTTAACAGAATTTTGAGGTCAGGCCAAGTTTTGGGAGTTGCCATGTTGTTACTTCACTTGTAAGTTACATTGTCAAATCACTACACAATACAATTCAGGCTACTTTTCTATTCAATTTCGCTCCAAATGCCATGTGCAAGGTGTTAGAACCTTCTGGAACAAGCAACAAGCTTGCATCGCACGACTGGTATGAAATTTGAATGCAAAAAACCAGCAAATGTGAACCACGGATTTGGGCCTCAGATGGATTGCAAAAGCCCATGAAAAGCTTCTAATTATTGTTTAGAGTGAATTCAGAGCAAGGTTGAACCTCATTTCGTGCTGAAACCAGAAGGAGCAAGCAAATTTTTAGAGCTGCAACTTCAAATCGTGTTTTGAGATTTAGACCAATTCAAGCCAAATTGAAGGTTGCTTTTATTTCCTCTTGGATCATTGAAGCTATCTGGAGAGTTTGGAAGGAACAAACGAGCTACAAGTACCTCTGTCAACAGATCTATAGCAGGTTAGTAACTCTCAACATTCTACATGATTTAGCATGAGTTAGATAGTTTTGAACCTGTGGTTAGGATCTAGGCAAGATGTAGATCATTTTAGGCTTGATTTGGATTCAATTGGTGATGTTTGAAGATGACATAGCATATCTGTTTGGACTTGAATCTCTTGATTCATGAGGTTTTGTAGCAAGTTGTTTAGATCAGGATGATCAGTGCAACATGAGGAGGATTTCTATATACTTAATTTAGCATTTGGTGAGAGTTGATTTGGATGACATCTCTGAATATTGCTTCGTGTTTGCTTACATATTGAGAGTTAGATCATTTTGATGAGAGATTTGGAATCTACGTTGAAAAGTGAGTGGAATTGGTGTAGAGATTGTCATTTTTGGTTGCCTGAACCTGGACCCTCGCCGGAGAAGACAACCAGAGTCTTCTCCGGCCACCGTCTCTGATCTCACTCAGGCCACGTTGAATTTTGGAGAAGACGAGTCCATAGCCATTAGATCATGCTCTGACCAAAGACTTTCCACCAGATCCTAGGGTTGTGTTTTAATCTGAGGAGTGGATTTTTTAATTCAAAACGCAGGCGTTTCACTTAATGTGCTGGCAGCGTGTGGATGCTGGGATTGCTTGACTTGTCAACTCATCCAATGGCTCTTGTTTTATTCTGAGTTTCTATTTTCTTTTATTCATTTTTGTTTATTTTTAATGCTTTATTGATTCAAAAAATCATATTAAATTCATTCTTGATCAAAAAATTATTTTAAAAATATCTCCATGATCTTGAAAGAATTTGTGATTTTCTGAAATCAATAAAATGCATTTTCATGCATTTTTCAATTTAATTTGATTTTTCTTATTTTTGTTAATTCTTTCAATTTTGCATAATTGACCACCTGTTTTGTTGAATTTAGTTCTTCCAATTGATAATGAATTTGACTTTTATTTTCTAGTATGTGTTAGGGTAGATATTCATGTTCCCTTAGGATTTTTGTTAGAATTTTAGAACAACTTTAGGTTCTATTTTAGGTGTTGAGATTAGAGCCTTCCCAAACTTGTGGATTACCTTGATACCTTTCATCTTAGAAATTATTTAGGTGACTTAGAAGTTGAATTAGGCTTTAATATTTTAACCGTAGGCTGTTAAACATGTATGTTCCCATAGGAATTTAATTAGAATTTTACAACTTTGTTTCCTATTTTTGTTGAATTTTGCAAGTTGCTTGTGTTTGTGTTGTTCTCTCTTGAGTGCCTTTGCTTGTTTGGCATGGTTGGTGACTTTGGAGCTTGCTTGGCTTGGAATCCTTTTTGGGAGGTCTTCTGGACTTGGTATAGATGCTATGACTTAAAGATTGGAGCTTGGAGTTGAAGTTTACTTTTCTTTTAGGAGTTGTTTTAGGAGTTTAGGAAATTAGGGTTTTAGGAAGGGCTATTAGAGCTAGTTTTGGTTTTGTTTCATCAAACATAGAATGCATTGTGTGCTTCTATTCTATCCAATGATGTAAAGTCCTCCTAGGGAAACTCCATATCTCCTTTGGAGGGATGTGTAGTATGCCCATAGTTGAGTAGAACTTTGAGGATACCCTTCCATTTCAATATTGGTACTTGATGATTTCCTTTGGTTTTCATTAAGTTTTCAACATTGCAACCTTGATCTTGGTGATTGTTCCTCTGCTTGGAGTGTGCTTGATAAAGCTTGAAGATGAGATTGGATGAAGCTTGAAGATAGAAGTTAGCTTGAAGATGAAGTCTTGCTGTCAACTTTGTTGTCTTTCCAACTGTGCTGTTTAGAGCTTGTTGTTGCTGTCTGCTGTAGGAGTTTGTTGCTGCTGCTTGGGCTGCCTCCTCTGTATCTTTTGTTTTTCTCTGTATTGTCTGTTTTCTTGTGCTGATTACCTCTAGGTTTGAGGTGGAGCTTGTCTCCTCTTGCCTGATGTTTTCTCTCTTGCCTCACTGGTATTGTTGCATAGCATGCATTTTACTGTTTACTGTTTACTGTTTGTTTTCTTTTGCTGTTCTCCCCTAGGATCTCTGATTTCCTCTGTGCAAGAGGGAATTATGACAGACATTAGGTTTTGACCCATGCATGATAACTGTAGGTAGATTCCCTTTCAACCATAGTTTTAGGGTGTCTCTCTTTTCTCATCTCAAAATAATTCAAAAACACAATAATAAGGTTAATTGAAGTCGTGCGTTACGAGCCTTAAGCTATCTGGGAAAAGGTTGGTGGAGGGTCTCTCTCCAGTAATCTGGATGTTAGTGTGGTACCCTTTGGGTGACATACGAAGCGTTCACTCCTGGGTCATAGTTTCTAGTGCGACTGAGATTGCAAACATCCTAAAAAACATTTCTTTCAAAAAAAATTCAAACAAACATTCAAACTCTATTTTTGTCCTCTTGGACCTTTAATCAAGAAAACCCTTTTCAGAAGGAGATAAAAAACTGTCAGACAAGCTTGTGTCTTCCGTAGCCCGAACTACATTTTCTCTGATCTTTCATGCCGTATGAAAGTACGTAGGCACGAGATGCGATATCTCGGCGAGCAACCTTCCCCCATTAACCCGTAGTTAGGCGAACTACGTTGACTCTGATTTCTCGTTCCAGACGGGAATACGTAGGCATAAAGTGCGATACTTTGCCGAGTCATTTTATTTTCTTTTTAACCCAGACCTTTAGAGTAGATAGATAAACACACCCTTAGATAAAAAACAAGCGTGGATCCCGTCGAGTACGACGGACGTGAGGGGTGCTAATACCTTCCCCTTGCGTAACCGACTCCCGAATCGAGGATTTGGTTGCAATGACCATTCCTTTCCTTCTTTGTGTTAGGTTTACTCTGAGCGTTTCCTTTCCCTCTTGTGGGATAAATAACGCATGGTGGCGACTCTTCTGTCATAGCCGGCGCCGATTTTCGCAGTAGCGACAGCTGGCGACTCTGCTGGGGATAAGTCTGTGGTTCCCTATGCGAGTCAATCCTAGCGCTTGTTTTCCTGTCTGGAGTTTTATGTGTATTTATTTTTCTGTCTTTACTTTCAGTACTGTATATTATTGTTATTGTGATGTGGGTAGAGGGTTAGTTTGAGAGATAAGTCAGACCTGGGCTTGAGATTTCTCCGTATTTCCCTCGTCAAGAATCAAACCGTGGTAATAATATGCTGCAGCCTGGTAAATCATTACAACAAAACATATCAGGAGTTCGTAATAAACCAGAAAATCCATCTCTAAACGCGTGAATCGATGAGTATGGCTCGGGAGTGTAGAAAAGGGTAGAAAAGCATATACCTTAGCTTCAACATATTTCCATTTCACAAGAAGGTGATGCTTTTCGCCCCAACCATTTGCCAGTGGAAGGTTCATAATGTTATCCTGCGCCTGTAAAACCGACCGAAAAATCAATGTTATCTAAGATACAATGCAGATCCAAGAGAAACCGAGTCAAGTATCGGTACCTGTTGCCAACATTTCAGCATCTCGCACGCAAGTCTACGCTTCACTGCAAGAGTTGCTTTAGCACTATCAATTGCCATTCCAAGCTGTATATCTACACCCTAAAACATGATCATGATATTATGATAGATTCATTAGTAAAAGGGTGCCTCTGAGGTCGTGCAAGACAGACTATCGCACATGACCCAAAGCTCATACAAAAGACCATCAATACCTGTCCTAATGCCTGTAGAGAGAGTGCTCGAAGAACTCCTTCCGCTAAGTCAACCGGTAAGTTTCGCCTAAAATCAGAACCGAAGTAACGTACATGAATGGAATGAGGAAGGTTATTTAGACTAACCAAATAAAAGTGTGATAATCAATTAATTGCATACCTGAGTTCTGCAGGTAGCTGTGGAAGAACATGTTTGACCGCACAATCGAGATATCCCGAAGCTTTCAAGAAGATATCAATAGAAGTTCGTCGGTTTTCTGTTAGTAGATACTAAAAGCTTAATCTCATATAATTGGATTCGAACAAAAACGGAAGAAAAGAGAAACATAGAACATATTAACTTATACTTTTCAGTTTAAAATGAGCGTGAACACGCGCACGCGCGCATCTGTAAGCATTTACTTACCATCTGATACTTTTTGCTGATGACCATCACTAGATGATCTTGGAAGCAGCAACAAATTAGCCTTTGAGTGCAATAGCATTGCCATCAAATGCAAAACCGACAACACCTCGTACCAAGCATTCGACATGGCTGTTTCCTGCAAAGATAACCAATCCTCATCGCCATTCTTCCGTAAACTAAGCACTTTTCAAATTAAACTCAGAAACATATATGAACTTGAGAAGTCGCTTACCTCTTTTTCGTCTTCTTGGTTCATCCAAACAAATTGTACTTTGTATTGTAAATGGCTTCCTACACCATAAAAACGGTAAATGATTGGCGCGCGAGCGAGCGCATATATCATGTAATAACAAACAAACAAACAAACACGAGTTTTACCGTCTTTAACTAATCCTAGAAGAACTGGCAAGTAATCTTCAAGAGCCTGGAGAAGATCAGCCAACGTCGAACCACCTGGAAAAAAAATCACCAGACACATACACGAGACACGACACTGATACATCAATAAACTATAACGCAGATTATATATCATAAAACAATTTTACTATTGCTAGAAAAAAAAACTAACCATGTTGAGTAACGCTTTTTCTTTTTGTTCTTGTAATCGTAGGGCCTTCCTGGCTAGCCATCACAACTATCCGCGTTCTAAGAGCAGACAACCTCTCGATTATACTCTTCGACAAATAATCACCGAGTGACTGAGCAAAATCAACAGGTTTCGGAATCCTTAAACCAGGAACATAAACCGAAACCTCTCCAATACTCCCGGGTCGCCTTCTGTTTCCACCTGTATCCTTCGGAGTTGACACTAGGCATCCCATGCTGAATGCTGATACAGAAAAATCACTTACATCAAGCTATGAAAACTCATACTAATTTTGATTCATTTTATTGATTTTAAACAACATTACAAAGAAACTAAGAGATTAAGACTAAAAAAGCACTTATGACTAATTAAATGCCAAGTTGCCAACCAACAAAAAGTGGCATTAGGTTACTCACGGGAAGCATTACATTTAACATGTAATAGTACTCTCCATTCTCCACATCATTACTTTAAGTCATCATGTTTGGATAAACAACTTAATCACTTATTATATAAGTGCTTTCGTATAATCTACTTTTAACACAAAAGATAAAACAAAGCCAATATTTTCGTATAAGTTGTTTCTATAAACTATCTCAAAGAGTTTATGAAAATAAGTTGAAAATAGATTATGGACATGTCCAAAACAAACTCTTCAAAACCATTTCAGAAATACACCGATAATAATTTAAAAACATGAATAAATTAAATATAATTATAAGTGTCTGTGCTGGTATCCTGACATGAACATGCATTTTTTCAAAGGTGTCGGTGTTACATAATTTAAAGAGTAGTTTAAGTGGATTGAATAACTTTAAATGAGACAATCCAAATTCCAAAAAAGTCTTTAATATTAAACTAAAAATTAAGGAGCAAGAGGTTTATTTATCTAACAAACCTTGTCCTTTGCGCTGGTAGTTGAAGAGTCAAGTCAAAAGTTAAGGTATTATGTGCAGAGAAAATTCACAGGTAGGGACTTTTGAGTTTGAGAAAGAAAAGAAACAAAAACATCACAAGAACAGCATGAGATATGACAAGTGATGTCCGTGTCAATATGCCAACAAGACAACATCAAAAAGAGGTTATAACCAAGGTTCTAAAAAAAGCTATGTTATCGCAAAAATAACTGCGACAAAACGGTATTGCAGATATTATTACTTACTATGTCTGATATTATTACCAATACAATTATTTACCGTTTTTATAAAAAAAAATTTCAACAGCAATCAGAATCGCAACACCAGTGTTATCTTGACTGTAACAAGAGTTAAATGGTGGCTTCAAGTAAACATTCATAAAGTAGGTTGAGAGAATATATTAAAACACCAATCATTAATGTTTATTTTTCTAATTTATGAATTGTCTTACTTTATTTCAAAAATAAGAGATTTTAGAAATTTCGGATTCAACTTGGTTTTGATCAAATCCTATAAGATTTTTTTTGCTATATCATATTTTTAAATAATAATTTTGTACAAAATGAAAAATTAAAATTTATTATTAATTATTTTTAATTTTTGGAATAGTATAATAATATATTATATATATAAACAATTTATTAAAAAATTTGGAAATTTCTAAATCCTTCCTAATATAATTTTTTAATTCTCAAAATTAAAAATATATTTTATTAATAATTACAAAAATCTCTCAACATCCTTTTCACCTAGATCTTTTTTATTTTTTAGATTAATCTTTTTATATTATTTTTAAATTAAGAAAAAGATATTATCTATCTCTAAATTCTTCTGTTAGATGTTTTGGCCCAACAACAACATATTGATAAGTGTAATATATTTATGTGAATTATGACATCTTATATTAAATTGGAAAGAAATTTGAAACCATATTACTTTTGGTTTTGTAATTTTTTATTTGGTAATTTAACTTTAAAACATTATTTTTTATTTTAAGAGTTTTAAAAATAAAATAAAATAATCAAAATAAATTTTTGAAATTTTGGTTTTTGATTTCTTAGTTTTGGAAATTAAAAATAAAAAACAAAAGTAAAAAGATACCCTTTTCATTAATATTAAAATTTTAATATTATGAAACTTAAAAACAATTTTTAAAAGTAAAATTAATAAATATTTTTATTTTATTTTTTCTTCAAAACTGTTTTTATAATTAATGTATAAATTATGTTTTAAAAATTAAAAATTAAAATATAGCAAAAAGTATATAGTATTACTAAATAATCTTAAGAAAACCAAAAATAATCTCGAAATCAGATAATATATTATTTAAGTTTTCGAGATTTTTTATGAATTATTAATAATTTAAAAAATTTTAATATGATATATTAGACCATATATTTTAAAATTGTGAATTCACAAGGAAAATTGTTAATAATTATATAAACTCATAAATGCAATTGATTTGACAACAAATTTGATTTTGAGATTTTCTTCTTATATCTTTTATGCTTTTTGTAATTTCAAAAATATTTTAATTGAAATTTTAAATCCAAACATATTGATTTTAAAATATACGTTCTATTAATGGTTATATGCATAAAATAATTATATATTATTATTATCATTTGTCATGTCACAACAATAATTTAAAATTACAATCTAATTTGATAGAATGTAGGTTGATAATTGATTAATAGTGTATATATATATATATATATATATATATATATATATATATATATATATATATATATATATATATATATATATATATATATATATATATATATATATATATATATATATATATATATATATATATATATATATATATATATATATATATATATATATATATATATCCCTGGTATTCCTTTAAACAAAATTAAATATAGAAGAAAAATATTTATAAAAAGATCATCATACTCAATAAAACTAATTGAAATACATCATATTGTAAAGTTATTTTATACTAGTCATCTAATTAAAATTAATTTTTTCGACACATAGCATAAAATAAAATTCTAATTAAAATTATTTTAATTACTTTCCAATTAATCTCATTATTTTTTCACTCATTTGTAAATAGTGTACTAAAAAACACAAATAAAGAACCAACATTTCCATTAGTAGCTGTTAGCATTGTTTCTCCTACTAACATTAAATCAAGGGGGTTATTCGAAAATATTGTATAATAGGCATTTCCACATGGATATTAAAACTTCTGTTTTCTGTAATATAAGCTTTGTTATGGTTATTTATGCATATGATAAATTTAATAAATTTTAGCTGCAAAACTGATGAACTTCAAAGTGTTAAAAAAAACTGCGACAAAACGCTAGATACTGATACATTATTGTTCTGAACTGAGCCGACGCTTAACCCACAACTAAACAGGCCCAAAACCCATTGGGGTTGGGTCCAATAGGACCACGCTGATGGGCAGAAGACTCGTCGGGCACAACCTTCCCCCCTGACGAGCACAGACCAACAGCCGTCGGGCAGGACCCTCGCAGCCGACCAGCCAACCTCTTTCTTCCCCGTCGTCGGGCAGAGTCCAGCCTGCTCGGGGAGCTCCTCGAACCTCCCCCACGTTCTCTACGTGTCCCTCACGCAGGGACACGTCATAAAGTAACTATCCACGTCCTAGAGATTCGGTCTTCCTCCTCTTGGATAGTGCGGAACAGTTACCATAGGGCGAAGACCACGTGCTGGTCTTCACGACGCCACGTCAGCCCTAGCAGTTACTAACATTGGGCCTGGCAGCCCAGCCCAGTGCTAGTAATCGTTGGCCCTACGCTGGGGGCTCACTATAAATACCCATTTCACTAGAGGGTCAAGTAACTTAACTCTCTTACTCTCTCTCTCTCTCTCTCTGTACTTGCTCCCACTCTGCTCGTCACTTACTTTGACATCAGAGTGTGTTTCAGGTACACCCCCTCCTCTTCCATACCTTTAGTGAGCAGCTAGTAGATCAACGATGCGTGGTAGGTCACTGATTCCTTTCTGATCAGGTAAGACCAATTATTAATGAACTTTATATGTTGAGATTTCAATAAAAAAACTTAATCTTTTCTGTTGTGACAAACACACCACAAAGAACGAATAAAATTATGAAAAATATTAAGTTTATTGAAAAAACACAAGATTTTTTTTTTAAGTTTACGAAAGAGAGAGAAGAGGGAAGAAGAACAAGAACAGGAATTTGTTAAAACTGTTTTACTATTATTTTCACAATTAGGACAAATTGTTTAGAAGCAAATATTAACAAACCTTAACCCTCTCCCAACAACCTGAGAGAACACCTTATTTATAAACCACAATCTAACTTAAACCATAAGCTAAATTAAGCACTAAGTTAACTTAAGTAACAAGCTAACTTATAAAACTGCATACTTGAACAGACTTTGACTACAACATGCACATCGTCGACTCTAGTCGAAACATGAGTGTACTTAGCTTGAATTGAGGATTTGTCGGTGTTACAACAAGCTTTGAATTCGACATACCAAATTCGTCGAGAATCTTCTTCATGTATGTCTCTAGAGATAAGCATAATCTTAGCTGTTTCTTTATCTTATGATGTCAATCTCAAGAATCCTAGACGCAACTCCAAGATCCTTCATGTCGAACTCCTTATCAAGTTCTTCCTTCACCTTTAATATATCCTCGACATTGTTGCTTCTATGAACATGTCATCCACATAAACCAACAAAATAACAAGTGAATTTCCAAGTCAAAATCTGAAGTAAACACAGTGGTCCAACTGACTCATAATGAAACCTATGTATGTCATGAACTTGTCGAATCTCCTATTCCATTATCAAAGAAATTGTTTCAGGCCATACAAAGACCTATTCAGCTTTCACACATAATTCTCCTTGCCCTTTTCTCCATGCCCTTCAGGTTGTTTCATTAGGATTGTTTCATCTAGATCATTATATAGGAAGGTTGTCTTCACATCCATCTGTTCAAGTTCTAGGTCAAACTTTGCCACCATGGCTAACAACATTCTAATGTATTTGTGCTTTACCACAGGTGAGAACGCATCATTGAAGTCGAATCCTTCTGTTTAGTGAACCCCTAGCAACCAATCTTGCCTTAAATCTCTTCAACATCTCTCATTTGATTCCTTCCTTAACCTTTAAAATCCACTTATAATTGACTAACTTGGCACCAACAGGTTTCTCGATCAGCTCCCAAGTGTTACTATCTTGAAGAGATTTCATATCATCATCTAAGAATTTCTGCCATTCAATCTTATTTTGACTTCTCATAGCTTCCTTGTAGCATCTAAGTTCTTAATCAGAAACCTCGCTTGCAGAGATTAAGACGAATGATATAATATCTGCATAACCAAGTCTCTGAGGTGCTTGAAGACTCTTCTCGACCTATATCTTGCCAGCAGGTAGTCATTACCAGTATCCTCATCTTCATCAACAACTTATGCTTCTTCAACTTCATCTGGGTTATGCAATTCAACATCATTATGCCCCACCTCAACAAGAATCTCTTCCTGTTCCAGCTCTTTTCCAGAGATCTTTGCATTTCAACCAACATCGTTGATTTTCTTAAACGCCACTTCTGCTTCATTGAAAACTACATCTTGACTTGTGATACACCTCTTGTGACATGGCTCCAAGCATCATAACCTATAAGTTTTAACTCCTTCAGGGTATCTAAGAAACATACATCTTAGAGCTCTAGGTTATACCTTGTCTTGCCTAATGTGAGCATAGGCTAAATAGACAAATACTTTAAGTTTGTCGAGATTATGTGAATGTCCAGAATAGACTTCTTTAGATGTCTTCATCCCTAAGGCAGTCGGGGGATACCTATTTATCAGGTATGTTGCAGTTACAACACGCATCTAACCCTTTCTAGGATTATTCAATTAAAACTTCCAGCTAAGCCATTTTGCTGATGAGCACCCACAGTAGTCTTGTGCCTTACAATACCAGACATACTACAATAACTGTCAAAAGCTTCATTGCAGAACCCAAGGCCATTATCGATTCTCAACCTCTTGCCATTTCTGCCAATCTAATTTTCGACCAGAGTCTTCTAACTTTTGAAATTTTAAAAAAGTTTCATCATTAGTCTTCAGGATGAATACCCATAACTTTCTATAATAATCATCAATTATGGATAGAAAATACTTTGCAACTGAGTGTGAAGAATTCCATGCAGACCCCCAAAGATCAACATGAATGTAACCAAGGGATCCATGTGTTCTTTGTTTGCCTTTGTTAAACTTCACTCTGCAGGATTTACCAAACACACAAGGTTCACAGAATTCCAGCTTTTCGACTTTGTCACCACCTAGCAGATTCTGTTTCCCCAATTCAACAAGACTCATTTCATTAACATGTCCATATCTCATGTGTCATAGTTCTGTCTTTCACACAAGTTTCATGGAGGCAAAATCTGTTGATCCACTTATAACCTCATCCTTAAGGGTATACAACCCTTGTTTCTTCATGCCTCTCAAGACTTCCTTCGTCCCTTTCATAACTTTCTGGATACCTTTCTCTCCTCTGAAAACATATTCTTTCTTGTCGAATTCACTAAGAGAAATCAAATTTCTCTTCAGATTAGGTACATACCTGACACCAATCAACAAATTTATTGACTCATCATGGAGCTTGAATCTTACATATCTAATACCTGTAATTTTGTAGGTTTTGTTGTTTCCTCGCAACATTGATCCACCATCTTGGTCGCATAATTCCCTAAACACATCTTTGTTAAAAGTCATGTGGCAAGTACACCATGAACCCGTAAACCGCTCCTTGCTAGAGTCGTTGCTGCTTGAAACCACAAGGACATCAGATGATTCATAATCATCTTGCACAATGGCTGCATTAACATTATCCTTACCACTATTATTATTCAAAAAATCCTTAAAATATTCATTCACACTTTCACTAGTTTGAGTGATAAGCATTACAACACAGAAATTTTGACGTACATTAGTAGGAATCCATTTTTCTCGAATGGAGTATATCTTGTTTAGCCACTGATTATCTTGTAATTCATATTTATCTATTATTGCTTCCCATTCAGAATCAAATTATTCGACAATGATATATTGGTGGACGCATTTGTAAAATTTATTTTTAAATTCACGTGTTCGTGGTAGACACGATTCAAGTACTCAAGAACTTTTTTCTCAATGTTCCACATTCAATAATGACGATTAACCTCTGGAAACGCTTTTGCAACTGCATTAATAATAACAACAACATCTTGGTCTATGATAATAGTTTTAAGAAAAATTCCATCCATTTCTTCTAACCATGTACTTAGAAACTAAACAAAACTCTTTAGAGTTTCGTTCCATAATAGAGCACAACAAAAAATAATGAATTGAATTTTTGACGATGATTAACTCCTGGTGAATGGAACAAAAAGGCTTTTTGTATTTATTTGTCAAGTAAGTTAGATCAAAAGTAACAACACCACAAACATATTTGTATGCCATTTTGGACCTTGAATCAACTTAAAATCAATTTGCTAATTTTCCTTCAGCGTCCATTTGAAAACATAGAAAAATCCCGCATCAGAAAAAGTATTAAGGTTGATAAGAATACGATCTCCATGGTGTTGCACCCTAAAATTTGCCCAACCTTATTCACTTGGTTTATGTTTTAATATCATTAGCATTTGCATATAGGGTCATGTACATAGCCTAACCATCTGCATAGCATAAGCATAGCAAGTCATTCAACAGGGGACCAATCATTATTATTATCTCTAGAAGCCTATCAAGAGTTTATTATCCCAATTCAATCTTATTCAAGTCATCAGGAAAGAATTTGAAAGCAAAGAGTGCAGCAGATCAAGCCTTGAGTCCATCTCCTAGCTGAGGGTATCTGAGGGTCAACAAAAGGGTTGTGAGCTGTGAGGTGAAGGCATGGAGAGTATCTAGACATTATGAGAAACTTAGAAAGTCATTTGGAGAAGGAGACAAGTCATTGATGAGAGCACAAGAGCTACAGTTGAAGACAGTCAACTAGGGTTTCATCTGGGTCAACCCTAGGTCAACCCTAGGTCAATGGACTGATTTAAAGGGCATTCAAGTCTAGTGGAGAGATGTGGGGTTCATCATTGGACATATAAAGAAGGATATGGAGATATGCCAAGGAGAATTCAAGAGAAATCAAGGAGAAGAGGAGTTTCTAAATTAGGGTTTCTGTGTAAAATCCCCTAGTTTAGGTCAAATTTCCAAGCAAGATAAGTCAAAATGCAAGCTTCAAATGGCTTCTTGGCCAACATGAAACTTGTAGAGGATCTCAAGACCTTTAATTTGAGTGGTGGAAGACATCAAGGAGATTTATAGAACTCAAGTTATGGTCCTTGCAAGTTACAGGTCATCTGAGGTATCTGAATTTTTGTCTGTGAAAGTGACTTGACTTCCAAGCAATTTTTACCCCTCAAGGAGATTTCAAATGAATTATTGGTCAACATAAGAATTGTTCCTCATTGTCTTAGCTTTCTAGAATGGTATAGCATGCCCTCATATGATGTGTGGAACTCAACTTATGGTCTTGGCAAGCAAAGGGTATTTTGGGCATTTGTGAATTACAGGTCATTTTAACCTATGTCCAAAACTCATACAAGGAGGCCTCAAATGGAAAAACTTACAACATCAAACTTGCTCCAAATGGGATTTTAAGTCTAGAAAGAAGGTCACAAATTGTTGAAAAGCTCATAGCATGAAGTTGCATAATTGGTCAAAATTTGAACTAAAATGGCTTATAATTTAAAGAAATTCAAAGTGAAAAATGGTTTGGGAGATTTATGAGTCCAAATGGAGACTTCCAATATATGATTTTGAATGGAAAAGACATTTCAAAGACAATGGTTCAAACACTTTTTTGAGTTTAGAAGGAAAAAAGAAAGATATTCATGGTTACTTGCCTTTTAAGAAACATTTCAAAAATGGATCAAAGTTGGAAGGCAAGGGAATGTGCAAGATGGATCTAGAAGTTACCATTGGGGTCTATATATTCATGAAATTAAGATTGATCAAGGGTTGGCTTCATTTTCACCAAGAATCTCCCAAATTCTCTCATTCTTTTTCATTGAATTTTCATTCCAATTCCTCAAATTCTTCACCAATCATCATCAAAATCAACTTCATTATACTGTTTCATCATCATAGATCATAATTCAATCAAGAACCAAGTGTGATTCATCCATTTTCGAGCACTTCCATCATCAACATCAAAATTGAAGTTTCAAGTGGATAGCACAATTCAAGTCAAGAATCATCAAGGTATTGCATACAGAATCAATCACTGAGTTAATTGATCAAGATCCAAGCCTTGGAAGCCTCAGATCCACGAGTCTCCATAGCTGTTTTCAAGATTTCACACCAGGTACATTTTCTCTGCCACAGCTTGATTCAATTAGGTTAGCTTGATTTTGTTAGTTTAGATGTAATGTAGGAGGTTAGTAGAGCAATTAGGTTGAATTTGGAGTGGTTTGGTGATGATGATTAGCAGGTGTACAAAACTGTTAGGGCTTGGAACTTATAGTAGAATGCATCATAATCTTAGTTTGATAGATCAGGATAATAACCATTAGTTATAGATTAGATTAGTGCAAGTTTGATGGAGAATTGTGTTGGTGAGTTGCAGAGCATGTTCATGGTGACCAGAACTTGTTGTTATCGGGTTGAGTGATCTAGTGAGTTTTAAATCAATCCAAGACCATAGGCTTATAGAGGGAGAGATGTAGAATGTTTTTCATGTTGGCGTCGTGTTGATTCATGGACTGGAGATGGAGAACTGAGAGCTTGAAGTTAGCTCGTGCATGGTGGCCATGGAGGGAAACCCTAATTCATTTGAACCAAGGAGGAAGATAAAATCTGGAGCGTTCAATTCGTGTATGACCTTTGACTCAGAGAGTGATCCTAGGGCTAGCATTCAATTCTGATTTGGAGGGAAATGAGTTGGTGCCAAAACGCACCGTTTCATTAATTGAAACGGGCGGGCCTGAGCGCTAAGTGTTAATCCCACCCCCCAGTTACCAAGCCCAATCATTCTGAACGTGTTTCCTTTTCTATTTTCACCCCTGCGTGTTTTTTTATTTTTCATGATTTCTGACTTTGTTCTGGGCTTAGTGTAATATGCTACGCGCACCCCCTGTTTGCTTGGCCCATCCAATTATCAACTAGGCGTGACTGATATTCATACCCCCTCTCTCATTTTAATGCAATTCAATTTTTTTTAATTCCATTTTAATTTTTCACCAACTTTGAAAATTCATAATAAATGCATAAAAAATTCATTTTGATTCATTCTTTTTACATCATTTTCATTAGAATGTCTAGAAAATTTTCATTAAATAAAATTGCATTTTTATTTTCATTTCATATTTTTTCCATAATTTCTAAATAAATGTCATTTTACATAAATTCATTTCATGCATGGTTTTGTTAATTTTTGTTCTATTAAATGCTTTAATATTTTTTGTTCCTTCTTTTTAGGATGTTTAGATGAGATATTGAACTTGTAGATTCAATTTAGTGCCCATTTTTAGGAATTAATTTTAGGTGCTTAATGTAGGCTTGAACAACTTGAACAAATTAGGGTTTTTAGGTGATGACTTAGGAGGTTTGATTTCATTTCCCTTAGGACTTAGGGTTTGAATAGATTAGTTATGGGACTATAGGGGCTATGGGTAGTTACTAGATCCCTTAGAAAAAGTTAGGATTCCCCTACTGCTATTAATACTGTCTGTTATATCTAATTGACTGGTGTGGTGTGCCCTCTGGGGATTATTGCTTGCTTGCTTGGGTATTGGGATTGTCTGGGGCCTTGGGAGAGCTGAAGATTTGAGGAGATGAAGACCATTGGAGATCCAAAGATTGAAGATCAATTGCCAGAGTTGAGGAGGAGGTTCTTGCTAGCAGATGCTGAGGAGACTAGGGTTTAGGAGCTAGGCAGAGCTCTAGGTTAGAAAGTTTGTTTCTCAAACATGGATTGCCTTGTCTGCATCTATTCTTCTCTGTGATTCAGAGTCTCTCTAAGACACTCACCCCCTTCCTTTGGAAGGCTTGGTGATAGTGTCTATGAGATAGAACTCTTGAGAGAAAATGTCTCTTGTGTTAGAAGCAGTCTGTTCACCACCCTTGGTAGTCAACTGATTGCTTAACACCCAATTCACCCTTGTGACTAATCCCTCATCCTGGAGTTTTGAACTTGAAGAAAAGCCATTGCAGATGGATGACTGATGATCAAAGCCCTTGCCTGAAGGCCATGAAGATGGAGATTGATGCTTGTTGAAGCCTGTAGCTGATTGGAGATTACTTGAAGCTAGATGTTGATCCAGAGCTGCTGATGCTGTTGATGCTTTTTGCTGTGTTTCATTGCTGATGTATTGATTGTTTTTCTGGACTGTATTGTTTGCTGTTTACCCTGTTAGGTTGAAAGTGAAGCCTGTTCACTTTTGCCTATTGTTTTCTAGGTTCGAGGTTGAGTGGGACTCCCTTGCCTCGCTTGTGCTGTTGCATCCATGCATTTTACTGTTTTACTGTATATATCTGATATTGTTTCTGTTTCTGCCTATCCCGTAGGATCTCTGTTTCTCTCTGTGCAAGAGAGGAGCATGATAGACACTAGGTCTTAACCCATGCATGATAACATTAGGTTAGTTTGATTCCCTTCGCAACCGTAGGTTAGAGTTCTGTCTCTTCTCTCTCAAAACAAACAGAAAGACACATAAAGATTTCAAACGCAATAAAAGACACTTCTTTCGTAAAAGAATGTGAACTCATCAAGACGTCATTTTTGTCCGCTTGGACTGTTAATCAGAAAACCTTTTTCAGAAGGAATAAAATCAATCAAGACAAGCTTGTGTCGTACGTGGCCCGAACTACGTTTGCTCTGATCTTTCATGCTGTATGAAAGTACGTAGGCACAGGATGCGATATCCTAGCGAGCAACCTTCCCCTCCTTTCCCGTAGGTAGGCGAACTACGTTGACTCTGATTTCTCGTTCCAGACGGGAATACGTAGGCATAAAGTGCGATACTTTGCCGAGTCATTTTTATTTTCATTTTCTTTTCTTTTAACCCCAGACCTTTAGTTTAGATAGAATAACAATCCATACCCGAAAACAAGCGTGGATCCCGTCGAGTACGACGGACGTGAGGGGTGCTAATACCTTCCCCTTGCGTAACCGACTCCCGAATCCAGGTTTTGGTTGCGATGACCATACCTTTCCCGTGTTGTGCGAGGTTTACTCTGAGCGTTTCCTTTCCCTCCCGTGGGATAAATAACGCACGGTGGCGACTCTTCTGTTCAGCCGGCGCCGATTTTCGCAGTAGCGACAGCTGGCGACTCTGCTGGGGATCCAACGTCCCCTGGCTGCTAAGGACTGCGATAGTGCTTATGCATTTGGGATCCAACGTCCCTTAAGAGAGTCAATCCTAACGCTTGTTTTCCCGTCGAGGATTTTGTATGGATTTATATGTCTGACCTTTTATTTTCAGCATTATATATTGATTATTATTGCTGTATCTTGGGGTGTGACGGGTGTTCTGATATTGAGAGATAAGCCGGACCTGGGCTTGAGTGCACCTAGAATTAGAGTAGAAACTAGTGGGCGCCCGCTTGCTTTGCTTACTTTGGTGTCCCATGAAATCTACACTCAGACGAGGTTCCTCTGGTTGGCCTCCTGCCCCTTCCTTTGGTTGGCGTGGGTTGCTGGTTAGTTGGATTGTCGACTCTGGGGACCGATCATTTGGAAGTTGGCTAAGTGAGGCCTCTTCAGGGATTGATGATGCCACTCCTTCTGGGAATCGTATCATCAACCCTGAAAGTCTGTGACGCCGACGACCGCATAGGATGCCGTACCTTGTGCCAGTTATAGGGCCACCCACCTGTGAGGGGATTTTGGGGTTATGCAGGTAACCAGACCTTCAGATACCGGTTATTTCTTGATCAGAGATCCTGGTTATTTTTGGAGAGTTATGAGGTCTGTCAGAGACTATTTGGAGAGGTGTTCTGAGGTCTGTCAGAGACCATTTGGAGATGTGTTATGAGGTCTGTCAGAGACCATTTGGAGATGTGTTCTGAGGTCTGTCAGAGACCATTTGGAGATGTGTTCTGAGGTCTGTCAGAGACCAGTTGGAGAGTTCTGAGGTCTGTCAGAGACCAATTAGAGGTGTGATTTGAGGTCTACCAGAGACCAGTTGGAGTTATGGTTTGAGGTCTGTCAGAGACCAGTATTGGAGTTTTATTTTAGGTCTATCTGAGACCAGGGTTTGATGACTTCTGGATGGTCTATCTGAGACCTTTCTTGATTGGGTTCAGGATATTCAGCTACAGCTTTGGTCCCTGTTGCATGTTACTTGCATTGCATCGCTGCATATCCATTACCATTTGCATTTCACTAACGTGTGTCTGTGCTGCAGGCGCATTTGCATTTCCCTAGTTCTAGTACCCAGACTTCTGAGTGTTTGATCATGACTAGCTTAAGGAGAACGGTTGCTTACAAATTGCCTACGCCTGATATTGTTCCTCTACTTGGGTTGATCTCTCTTGCTGATGAGGGTGTTCGTAGGAGCTTCCGTATGAGCTATGGTAGACTACTGAGATTGGTGTGCAAACCTACAGAGGTAGAGTTAGATGGGTTGTATGCTTTGATGCAATTCTACGACCCTGCTTTGAGGTGCTTTACGTTCTCTGACTTTATTATGGGACCAACCCTGGAGGAATACGCTGAGTATGTTGAGCTGCCCGTGCAGAACCAGGTTCCATTCATTCACTATGACGCCAAGCCCAAGCCGGAGGATTTGGCAAAAGCCTTGCATGTTGATGCTTCTGAACTTGTGACCACTGTTTCCCGTGGAGTTCCAGGCTTCTCATTTCAGTTCTTAGTTGGTAAAGCCCAAGAGTACGCCAAGAGCGGGTGCTGGGTTGCTTTCAATGCTGTGTTGGCCTTGTGCATTTATGGCATAGTACTGTTCCCCAATATACCGGATTTTGTGGACTTCGATGCTTTCTACTTGTTCGCCGCTGGTAATCCTGTACCTACTTTACTCGGAGATCTCTATCACTCACTGCATTACAAGAATGAGAAGGGAAGAGGGAAGAATGTTCATCTATGTGTACCCTTGTTGAGTATGTGGTTTGAGAGTCACCTGCCTAAGAGAAGATCTGCTGCTGAGACTACAGTTCCAGCTGGTTGGCCAGAGCGCCTGATGAGGCTATCGTCGGAAGATATGGAGTGGTTTGATCGAGACCTGTTGGGATCTGAGCTCATCTTCAGTTGTTCTGGGTACCCTAATGTGCCGTTGATAGGAAGAAAAGGGTGTATCAATTACAACCCTTCTCTATTCCTTCGCCAGTTCGGATATGCACTGAAGAATCCACCTCAGGAGGAAGAAGTACAGGAATCTCTGTACTTCACAGGTGATTTGAAGGGGGAGTTATTAGCCAAGCTGCAACACGCCTGGACGCGTATTAACCGCAGAGGGAAGCCGTTGTTAGGTAAGAACGATTGCCAGGCTTATGAACCTTATAGAGTTTGGATTCAGGAGAGAGCAAGTCAGTTATTAATGCCGTTTCCAGATGCACCAATCCTTGATCTTATTCCGGTAGCAGAGCCAACTACTGTTTCTCGGGAAGCCTATGAGCAAGTTGTGAAAGAAAAAGAAGCCTTGATGAAGATTAACGAAGGGTTAGAGCAAGAGCTAGCTCAAGTACGCAGTGAGAAAAACAAGGCCGTATATGCTTTCCAACAACAGATCGAGCTGGTAAACAGGTTAGGAGCTGAGTTGACCGAGGAAAAGAAGAAGCGCGAACGTCTGGGGCAAGAGTTCAGAAGTTCCCATGACATGCTGGAAGCCAAAAAGAAGGCGCTCGACGCAGCACACCGAGAGATATCCTCTTGCAATAAGACTTGGAATGCTACTCTCACCAACAATAAGAAGAGGGAAGATAAGCTGAAGCAGCAAGTTTCCGACCTCGAAGAGAAGTTGAAGTCTAGCGTCAAGAAGTGTGAGGAAGAAGTGATGACCCGGTATAGTGTCCAGCATGCACTGAACAAGGCAATCAAGTCCAGAGATGAAGCAGTGTCTCAGAAGCGGAAGCTAGAAGATTGCTTCGGAGAAGCAACATGGGAAGAAACGGCTGAAGACGTACGCCGTGTCCTTAAGAGGAGAAACCAGCTTGTCGAAGGGCTGCTTGATCGACCAAGCCATCCGGAGACCAAGAAGTTGATAGAGGAATACCAGACTTTTGGGAGGATTTGATCATTTCATGTAGTAACTTGTATGCTTTATTTGCATAGTGCTGACCATCACCAGGATTGTTGGTTGAGGTCATGCCTTCTTTGTACTCTCAGTGATATTGTACCCTGGGCTTATTGATTCTCTCAGCAATATATGAGGCTTTCTATGATTCAGCTCCGATATTCCTATTGTCAGCACTGTCACTGCACCGGCACCTTCGCACTAGAACTGGGGGAACGAACTTCCCTAATGCACAGACACATTGCATTGCATTCATATTCATATTGCATTATAGGTAATCTTTGAATAGTGTCTTACTTCCCGCTTGTATCAGGTACTTAACAGGATTCCAGATCAACATCCGCACCGCTATTCTACACGCTCCAATTGTCGAAGAATCATGGACCAAATTCAGAACGAGATGCAAGATGTGCGCGAGAAGCTCGCCCTCTTCATGCAGACCATGGAAGCTATAGCAAAAGGGCAGGAGAACTTGCAGGCCATGGTCCAGCCTCTGTTGGCTCGCAACGCTGGTCATGGTAATGACGATCATCAGTCTGTCCGGGTTGATACTGCTCATGGAGACGGCACTCCCACGCCAGTGGCTCCGCCCGTAGTCAATATACCTGCTGCTAATGTCAACAACGCTACCGCTGCTGTGAATGGTAACGTCGGAGTCGGAAATGAGTCTGCTGTCCATAATGTTGGGCTGGGTGATGTCAATTTGGGAGATAATCTCGGAGGCAATGGCTTTGTCAATACTGGGTTCGGATTCAACGATCAGGGATTCGATAACACTGGCAAGTATGGCTTTAATGCTCAAGGCTTTGGGCAAGATGGTTATGGTATGGTCAATCAGGGTTACGGAGGCTTTGGAAACGGAAATGGTACTGGATTTATGGCTTTTGGTCCTGCTGGAGGTGTTCAAGGGTACGGCAACAGAGGCCGAGGTCCAGGGATGAATCAGATCAGAGCTGGACGTAATAATGCATATGATGGGTACGGGGCTGGAAATGGTATGTGGCAAGAGGATCAGCAGGAGGACGCCTTCTCCGGAGGAGGTTTTGAAGGGCCGATGGATGATTCCCAAAAGATTAGAATGCTGGAAGAGCAGATGAAGGGAGTCTTAAATCAAAGTGTTGTGGGATTGGACATGGCAACAATGGGCTTGGTACCTGGCTTGAGGGTGCCCATTAAATTCAAAGCGCCTGCGTTCGACAAGTATAAAGGAGACACATGTCCGAAAGTGCATGTACGAGCTTATTACAGAAAGATGTCTGCATACTCCACTGATGAAAGAATGCTAATGCATTTCTTTCAGGATAGTCTATCGGGTCCTTCCCTAGAGTGGTACATGGGGTTGGAGCCAACTGATATCAAGACATGGAAGCAATTAGCAGAGGCATTCGTAGCCCATTACAAGTATAACAGCGACCTGGCACCCAATCGGGTCCAGTTGGCCGGGCTTTCGCAGAAGAAGGGGGAGAGTTTTAAAGAGTACGCGCAAAGGTGGCGCGATATGGCTGCCAGGGTCCGTCCTCCTGTGGAAGATAAAGAAATGAATGATATGTTTGTCGGCACATTCACAGGGCTGTTTCATGATATGCTGTTTCATACGTCTCTGGCTAGTTTTTCAGACCTGATTCTGATGGGGGAAAAGATTGAACGTAATATTAAGCAAGGAAAGTTCCAAGTCGAGGAATCAGCTGCATCTGGCAGTAATAGGAAAGCTTATGGTGGGCGCCGTCAGGGCGAGGCAAGCGCGGTATTTGGAGGCCGAGGTCGAGGCCGAGGCAGGGGAAGAGGTCAATATCGTCAGCCGCAGCAGGTGTCGAGTGTTACTATCCCATATCAACAACAACCACTCCAGCAACAACAACCGGTTCAGCAGCAACCAATGCCACAGCAGCAGCAGCCTCAGCAGGGGACACAGCAGGCTCAACGAAGATTTCAGGGCAGTAAACCGAGAAGGGTGTTTGAGAAGCCTCCCTCAACCTATGCTGATTTATTGCAGACATTGTTGGGATTGAATCTGGTAGAGAAAAGAACTCTGGCACCAATAACGGGAGCTCCCCCGTTCGGCTACGATGCAAACAGGCACTGTGAGTTTCATTCTGGGGCCCCGGGCCACGATATAGAAGGTTGTCATGCTTTTAAGCACGTTGTGCAGGATCTTTTGGACAACAAGACTATCAACTTCGGAACGGCAGGTCCGAATATAGTCCAGAAACCCATGCCTAATCATGGGGCGAACGCCGTGCTGACTGAGGAAGGTCTGAATCTTATCATGAATGTTGAAGATTTAAAGACGCCGCTGAGCGAGATAAAGAGCCGACTGTTGCAAGGAGGTGTTTACCCAGGATGTAACGAGTATTGCTTAGATTGTTGGACCCTAGCTGGGGGGTGTGAGGATTTGAAGAAAGGCATTCAGGCTTTAATTGATGAAGGTATATTGCAGTTTGATCGAGCGGCAACTGATGAGCCTGCAGGGGCAGTAGTGGATAATCGGAGTGATGTGGCCATGGTGACGATTCCTCGGAAGACGATCACTATTGCGGCACCAGCTCAGCGACCACCGATTACCATAACTAAGGCCGGGCCAATCCCGTATGAGAACACGAAAGCAGTCCCATGGTCATATGGGTTAGAGGTGTATTGTGATGGGATAAAAATTGATGTCAACAAACAGCCAGTGGAGATTGTGGATAACGTTGTTGGCTCAGGAGGCATGACAAGGAGTGGCAGGATCTTTATATCTCCTGAAGTGGAGGCTGAAAGGCTAGCGAAAGGAAAAGGGAAAGCGGTTGAAAATGTTCCGGTACAAGCAAGTGAAAAAGAAGCGGCATCGAAGGATGTTGAAGAATTCATGCGCTTGATTCGGAAAAGTGATTATAAGATTGTGGAGCATCTGCAGCAGACACCGTCCAAAATATCTATCTTGTCATTGCTGTTGTGTTCGGAAGCTCATAGAAACGCTTTGCTGAAAGTCCTGGACACTTCTTTTGTACCCCAGGATGTCTCCGTAAATCAGCTAGAAGGAGTATTGGCACATGTGAATGCAGGCCACAGTCTGGGCTTTACCGATTTTGACTTGACTCCGAAAGGGAGAGATCATAATATGGCATTACACGTATCTGTTGAGTGTAGGGGGTCAGTAATGTCGCACGTATTGGTTGACACCGGATCGTCTTTGAATGTGCTGCCCAAGAAGGCGATGATGAAGCTGGATGTTCGAGGAATCTTGTGTACACCCAGTGATTTGGTAGTCAGAGCGTTTGACGGCACGCGGAGAACAGTCTTCGGATCGATTACCTTGCCTCTGCAGGTGGGGCCGGAAGTGTTTGCAACTGAGGTTTTATATCATGGATATACAGCCTGCGTACAGCTGCTTGCTTGGAAGACCCTGGATTCATGGGGCAGGGGCAGTCACGTCTACCCTGCATCAGAAGTTAAAGTATATGGTCGGAGACAGCGTAGTCATCGTGTGTGGAGAAGAAGACATCCTGGTCAGCCATCTATCATCGTTTAAATATGTGGAAGTCGACGGGGAGATCCACGAGACACCATGTCAGGCATTCGAAGGTTTGCGCATCAAGGATAAAGGTCCCGGGCCGAGCAAAGTGCCAGAGATAGCTGTCTCATCGTATAAAGAAGCTCAAGCGCTAGTGGAAGCAGGAGAAGCCAAGGGCTGGGGCAAAGTGCTGGACATTCCTGTGAAAATGGACCGGTTCGGGCTGGGGTACCGACCGTCGTCATCAACTCCTTCCGTGGGGGCCCCCCATTTCAGAAAGTCAATTACTATCTCTGCCAGTGGAGTATGTCATGAAACTGTCAATGCTGCTTCAGAGTCTGATGAAGGAGACAGCGACTGTGATATGGATGCCTGGATTCAGCCAAGCACGCCAGGACAAGGACTGTGCAACTGGTCTATTCAGGAGCTTGTTCCTGTGACTTTTAAACAGTAATGCTTTGCTTTATTAATTGTTGAATAATCTGATGTCTTGCCCGGGGCGTCAGGATTTGCTTAGGGCTGTGTTGTTATAAACATTGCGTGTTAATCATTAAATAAATGGCGTTTTTTCATGTGCAAATACTGTAATCCCTGTCTTTCTTGTTTTGTATTTTTCAATAAAATGGCAACGTGGTTATTCGCTTTATACGCATTTTGAAGCACTTAACCATTCCTTTTGCAGGATAACATTTTCAGATGACATCCTTGAACCACCTATGACTCGTCCCGACTTTGAGCACCCAGTGTTTCAGACTGAAGAAGAGGTTGTCGAAGATAGCGACGTTCCTGAAGAACTGTCTTGGTTAGTAAAGCAAGAGGAAAGAGCCATTCTGCCTCACGACGAGGTCATCGAAATTATCAATTTGGGGTCGGAAGGGGTTGAGAAAAATATTCGTATCGGAGCCGCACTGCAGAGTGATATCAAGCGAAGACTGGTTGAAATGCTCCGAGAGTATAATGATGTATTCGCTTGGTCATATGAAGATATGCCAGGGCTCGATACTGATATGGTTGTGCATCGCCTGCCACTGAAGGAAGATTGCCCGCCGGTCAAGCAAAAACTTCGCAGAACTCGACCAGATATGGCAATGAAGATCAAAGAGGAGGTGCAGAAACAGTGGGACGCTGGTTTCCTGGCTGTGACGAAGTACCCTTCATGGGTTGCCAACATCGTACCAGTGCCAAAGAAAGATGGCAAGGTTCGGATGTGCGTGGATTATAGAGATTTGAATAAAGCAAGCCCAAAGGACGATTTTCCACTTCCTCACATTGACGTGTTAGTTGATAATACCGCTCAATACTCCGTATTCTCCTTCATGGATGGCTTTTCAGGCTATAATCAAATTAAAATGGCGCCAGAGGATATGGAGAAGACTACTTTCATAACGCCGTGGGGAACATTTTGCTATAAAGTGATGCCCTTTGGTTTGAAAAATGCTGGGGCAACATATCAGCGTGCGATGACGACTCTTTTTCATGACATGATGCATAAAGAGATCGAAGTTTATGTTGACGATATGATTGCCAAGTCCCAGACGGAGGAAGAGCATCTGGTGAATCTGCTGAAGTTGTTTAAAAGACTTAGGAAGTTCAGGCTGAGGCTGAACCCTAATAAATGCACCTTCGGGGTGAGATCGGGTAAGCTCCTGGGGTTTATCGTAAGCGAAAGAGGAATAGAGGTCGATCCTGCTAAAATAAAAGCGATTCAAGAAATGCCGACGCCTAAAACAGAGAAAGAGGTGCGCGGGTTTTTAGGGAGATTGAACTACATTGCCCGGTTCATATCTCACCTAACGGCCACGTGTGAACCATTATTCAAGTTGCTAAAGAAAGATCAAGCTGTAACGTGGAACGAAAATTGTCAAAAGGCGTTCGATAAAATAAAGAAGTATCTGCAGGAGCCTCCTATTTTGATACCCCCGGTGGCAGGGAGACCCTTGATAATGTATTTGACGGTTCTTGAGGGAAGCATGGGTTGTGTTCTCGGTCAACACGACGAGACGGGGAGAAAAGAGCATGCGATCTATTACCTGAGTAAGAAATTTACAGACTGTGAATCTCGATACTCAATGCTGGAGAAAACTTGTTGCGCGCTAGCCTGGGCCGCCAAGCGTTTGAGGCAGTACATGCTGAATCATACAACCATGCTCATCTCGAAGATGGATCCAATCAAGTATATATTCGAAAAGCAGGCGTTGTCAGGTAGAATTGCCCGTTGGCAGATGGTCTTGACTGAATATGATATCCAATACGTCTCGCAAAAGGCTATAAAGGGGAGTGTGCTGTCTGAGTATCTGGCGGAGCAGCCTATTGAAGAGTACCAATCGATGAGATTTGATTTTCCTGACGAGGATATCATGTACTTAAAGATGAAGGATTGCGAAGAACCGTTGCCAGACGAGGGACCAGAGTTGGGGTCCCAGTGGAAGATGATCTTTGACGGAGCTGTGAATGCTTACGGTAGCGGAATAGGGGCAATTATCACCACGCCGCACGGGTCGCACATCCCGTTTACTGCTCGATTGACCTTTGCCGTTACCAACAATGAGGCCGAATACGAAGCTTGTATAATGGGGCTTGAAGAAGCCATTGATTTGCGAATCAAACATCTAGACGTATACGGAGATTCAGCTCTGGTAGTGAATCAGATAAAAGGGGAATGGGAGACACGTCAGCCTAACTTGATACATTACATGAATTATGCAAGGAGATTGTTGCCTTTCTTCGACAAGGTTGAATTGCATCACGTACCGCGGGCAGAGAATCAAATGGCTGACGCCCTCGCCACTTTGTCTTCCATGTACAAGGTCAACTTCTGGAACGAAGCTCCCCAAATCACTATCTCTCGGTTGGACAGGCCAGCTTATGTATTTGCTATTGATGAAGCATCCGATGACAAACCGTGGTATTTTGATATCCTTAATTTCCTGAAGAATAAAGAGTATCCGGCTGGGGCATCCAGTCAAGATCAGAAGACTCTCAGGAGATTAGCGGGTAATTTCTACTTGAATCCGGATGGTGTCTTGTACAGAAGAAACCACGATTTGGTGTTGTTGCGTTGTGTAGACGAGAAAGAGGCAAAGCTTCTCATGGAGGAAATTCACGAAGGTACCTTTGGTACGCATGCTGGTGGGCATGCTATGACGAGAAAGTTGCTGAGGGCAGGTTACTTTTGGCTGACGATGGAAACTGATTGTTTCAAGTTCGCAAGGAAGTGCCACAAGTGCCAAATCTATGCTGACAAGATACACGTGCCTCCGAGTCCTCTAAATGTGATGTCATCTCCATGGCCATTCTCGATGTGGGGAATCGATATGATTGGGAAGATCGAGCCGACGGCTTCTAACGGGCACCGGTTCATCCTAGTAGCGATCGATTATTTCACCAAGTGGGTGGAAGCGGCGTCTTACGCAAATGTAACGAAGCAAGTGGTGGCCAGATTCATCAAGAGAGATATCATTTGCCGATATGGGATCCCCGAGCGGATAATCACGGATAATGGTTCAAATCTGAACAACAAAATGATGAAGGAGCTCTGTCAGAATTTCAAGATCGAACATCACAACTCCTCCCCTTACCGACCCAAGATGAATGGCGCTGTCGAAGAGGCCAATAAGAATATCAAGAAAATTGTCCAGAAAATGGTGGTGACCTATAAGGATTGGCATGAAATGCTACCTTTTGCTTTGCACGGTTATCGTACGACGGTACGCACATCAACCGGGGCAACTCCGTTCTCGTTGGTATACGGAATGGAAGCGGTATTACCATTGGAAGTTGAGATCCCTTCTCTGAGGGTATTGCGAGACGTTCAGCTGGACGAGGCAGAATGGGTAACGAATAGATTAAACCAACTGAGTTTGATGGATGAGAAGAGGCTAGCTTCTTTAGCATACGGTCGTTTGTACCAAAGGCGAATGAAGAAAGCGTACGACAAGAAGATACTTCCGCGAAGCTTTCAGACGGGCGACCTTGTGCTGAAAAGGATTCTCCCGCCGCAAGCAGATCACAGGGGCAAGTGGACCCCCAACTACGAAGGGCCATACGTTGTCAGAAAAGTCTTTTCAGGAGGAACGTTGTTGTTGTCCACCATGGACGGAGAAGACTTTGCGTCACCTGTGAATTCGGACGCAGTTAAAAAATACTTTGCTTAAAATAGACCCGCTGGACAGAAAAAAGAGAGTCCAGGCAAAAATGGGGCATCCTGGCGAACCAAAAACAGAATGAAAGGTTCGGGCAAAAGTTAGGGATAAAATTGAAAAATGTACACCCGCGAAGTTGAAAACCTACACTGGGCGGCTTCGGCAAAAAGGGGTATCCCGGTGAACCGAAAACCCGTAAAGGGCGGTTCACGCAAAAGTTAGGGATTTGAAAAGCAAATGACTGCGGTCCGAATTCAACGAGCATCAATGCGGGAGAATATATTTGAGGGGTCGACTATCGGATACAGTCTCTTCAGAAAAGTGGGGATACCGGGAAAGCATCAGAGTCAGATGAGTCATAGGAGGATCAGTTCGTGGTGTTCATCTGCATCCCGTTGCCGACATGTGTACAAATTTAATTTGTCAAAATATTCATGCTTCTTGTGCATACTTATGTATTTGCTTTGCGTAGCTTCCTCTTTTCAGGAGTTACATCCCGTGTACAAAAACTCCGCCTATTCAGGGGCCCGATCAATGAAAATATGTTATTTAGTACTTGATGCTTGTTCTTTACTGTTTTGTGCATGATAAAACGCCTAAGTTTAGTGAAGCTAGCATGAGTATAACATCACTGGCCCTTGCCAACGATTGTTAAAGCTTTGAATTAACTGAGTGTAACGTCACTAACCTGAATTGATTTGATTGCATAGGCTTATCGTGTCTTGTTTGTGCTGTTGCAGGTTTCATAACCATACGAAGAAGGTGATCAAAAGATTGCAATAACGAAAGACTCAGTCCCCGCGCAGGTCATGCGTGTTCTTCCTGAAGGAGGATAGGATTTCCCAGCTAGCCGTAGCTTACTCAAAGGGAGCAGAAAAGTTATTCGTCCTCAGCAGAGTTTGATGATTCCTAGATCGTAAGGCTGTGTTCAGACAGGTTCATCTTTCCCCGCAGGGTCATGCACTCTCCCCCAGCGAAGTCAGTGGTTTTTCCCCAAGAGAATCATCCCATCCCCAGCGGAATTCTCTTTGCAAGTGTTTTCATTCCTTCCAGTGGAACTCGAAGATCAAGACTCTCCCAAGCAGAGTTGATGGTGGATCCTATCATTTATTTTGTCAGAGATACTGGTGATATCAGTTCACGTTCCAGCAGAAAGTCCGATCATACCGTGCACATCTGCTATTCCCCAGCAATGTTATATTCCCCAGCAGGAGGTTACCCCAATAGGGTGTGTGGTTTGAGTTCCCAATTTCCCAGCAGGGTCGACGTCACCCTTCCAGCATTTATTTTGCTGGAATAATTCTGTAGCATCTGGCTATCCCCGGCGGAGTCGGTATTATCTTTAGCATTTATTTTGCTGAATCAGTTTCTGTACTCTAGCAGTTCAGATGGAGAGAATTCTTACTCAAATGAACAACCAAACATTCAAGATCTCGGCATGAGATATTCAATGATAATGTCAGTTTCGGCAGTATTCCCCACAAAGTCTGCAGGATAAGTTTCTCTTCGTCCCCAAGCAGAGTTACTTATGTCCCCGCCAGAGTTTTTGTTGAAGTTTCTCTAGTCCGATCAGCGGATTGTTTCCTGCAAAGTTGTTGTTACGTCAACATTAAAAGGGTTTCCATGAATCAGAATTTCAGAGGCCACCGCCGGTTATCAGAACAGGCGTCCGGTAGTTTGGTTTCCAGACATCCCCAGTAGAGTCCGTCTCAAAGTCACTGTCACGTCAGTGCTGAGGAGTTTGTGGGTGAGGATCATTGGAGAACTAAGTCCTGACGCGGACAATTTACTCCTAGATTGACGGGATTTCTTCAGAAGTGGGCGTCCTGACGTGGATGGGTTTATTTCCCCGGATTGGTGAGGTGTGTTAGTCCTAACGTGGGCAGATTCGGGTTCTCGAAATTAGTGGAATGTGAGGTCATGACGTTGACAAAAGCTGATTACTCTTTGTGTTGGTGTCCTGACGTGGACAGATCAGACCAGTGTGAGTCCTTACGTGGACAAGTCTTATTTCCTCAGCGGGTCGAAGACGCCTGAGCCCTAACGTGGACAAATCAAGACGAGATCAACGTCCTGACGCGGACAAATCAAAGAAATTATTATTCCTAACGTGGAAAGATGGAGATTCCTTACGTGGAAAGATGTAGTCCTTACGCGGACATATCAAAAGAAGTGATTCCTAACGTGGAAAGAGGAGAGTCCTTACGTGGACAGAGTAAGATTATGTTCCCGACGTGAAGAAATGGATTATTCCTGACGTGGAAAAGTTTAGTCCTGACGCGGACAAATCGCAAAGAAGTTGGCATTCCTTACGTGGAAAGATCAGAGTCCTTACGTGGGCATATCAAGAGCATCCCTCACGTGGAAGAAAAAATGGTTTCCTTACGTGGAAAGACGAGTTTACTCCTTACGTGGAAAGATTAAGTCCTCACGCGGATATATCAAGATTGATTCCTGACGTGGAAAGAAATGGATTATTCCTGACGTGGAAGAGTTTAGTCATGACGCGGACAGATCAAAGAAGTTATTCCTAATGTGGAAGAAGAAGATTTCCTCCTTACGTGGAAGGATCAGAGTCCTTACGCGGACATATCAAGATCGATTCCTGACGTGGAAGAATGATGTACTCCTTACGTGGAAAGTTGAGTCCTGACGTGGACGATTCAGAAATAGTTGTTTTCCTTACGTGGAAAGATTGGAGTCCTGACGCGGACATGTCAAGTGGTATTGGAGTCCTTACGTGGACAGATTGATATAGTTCTCCTTATGTGGAAAGAAGTTTGCTTCCTGACGTGGAAAGATGAAAGGGTTAGTCCTGACGTGGACAGATACAGAAGAAATGATTCCTAACGTGGATAGGTGTTACTCCTAACGTGGACGATGTTATTCCTAACGTGGACAAGTGTTACTCCTAAAGTGGAAGTATTTTATTCATAACGTGGGCGATTCAGTTTATGGAAATGCAGACGAATTATCCCCAGCGGAGTTGCCGAGATTTTTCTAGGTTAACAGCAAGTGGAGTCCTAACGTGGACAGGTTCTAGTTGAGCTTTCTTCGTATTGATGACAAGCAGCGTCCTAACGTGGACAAGCAAGCAATCTGTTATGACAGAATCCTCTTCAGAACGATGAAGATAATCCCCAGCACGGTCGCGCGAGATCAGTGGGTTACTGTAACAGTCAGATTCAGCTGATGAATGTCGTTCCTCAAGCAGGAGCGCAATTTATTTCTGCGGTTGGCAAATTTCTGGTTTCACTAGTATTCAACCGTCTCGTACCGCGAATGTCTGAAGGCTCCGGGCTCTTCACCCAATCGGGTCCAAGTCGCTTGAATAGGGGCAGCTGTTGCACCCTAAAATTTGCCCAACCTTATTCACTTGGTTTATGTTTTAATATCATTAGCATTTGCATATAGGGTCATGTACATAGCCTAACCATCTGCATAGCATAAGCATAGCAAGTCATTCAACAGGGGACCAATCATTATTATTATCTCTAGAAGCCTATCAAGAGGTTATTATCCCAATTCAATCTTATTCAAGTCATCAGGAAAGAATTTGAAAGCAAAGAGTGCAGCAGATCAAGCCTTGAGTCCATCTCCTAGCTGAGGGTATCTGAGGGTCAACAAAAGGGTTGTGAGCTGTGAGGTGAAGGCATGGAGAGTATCTAGACATTATGAGAAACTTAGAAAGTCATTTGGAGAAGGAGACAAGTCATTGATGAGAGCACAAGAGCTACAGTTGAAGACAGTCAACTAGGGTTTCATCTGGGTCAACCCTAGGTCAACCCTAGGTCAATGGACTGATTTAAAGGGCATTCAAGTCTAGTGGAGAGATGTGGGGTTCATCATTGGACATATAAAGAAGGATATGGAGATATGCCAAGGAGAATTCAAGAGAAATCAAGGAGAAGAGGAGTTTCTAAATTAGGGTTTCTGTGTAAAATCCCCTAGTTTAGGTCAAATTTCCAAGCAAGATAAGTCAAAATGCAAGCTTCAAATGGCTTCTTGGCCAACATGAAACTTGTAGAGGATCTCAATACCTTTAATTTGAGTGGTGGAAGACATCAAGGAGATTTATAGAACTCAAGTTATGGTCCTTGCAAGTTACAGGTCATCTGAGGTATCTGAATTTTTGTCTGTGAAAGTGACTTGACTTCCAAGCAATTTTTACCCCTCAAGGAGATTTCAAATGAATTCTTGGTCAATATAAGAATTGTTCCTCATTGTCTTAGCTTTCTAGAATGGTATAGCATGCCCTCATATGATGTGTGGAACTCAACTTATGGTCTTGGCAAGCAAAGGGTATTTTGGGCATTTGTGAATTACAGGTCATTTTAACCTATGTCCAAAACTCATACAAGGAGGCCTCAAATGGAAAAACTTACAACATCAAACTTGCTCCAAATGGGATTTTAAGTCTAGAAAGAAGGTCATAAATTGTTGAAAAGCTCATAGCATGAAGTTGCATAATTGGTCAAAATTTGAACTAAAATGGCTTATAATTTAAAGAAATTCAAAGTGAAAAATGGTTTGGGAGATTTATGAGTCCAAATGGAGACTTCCAATATATGATTTTGAATGGAAAAGACATTTCAAAGACAATGGTTCAAACACTTTTTTGAGTTTAGAAGGAAAAAAGAAAGATATTCATGGTTACTTGCCTTTTAAGAAACATTTCAAAAATGGATCAAAGTTGGAAGGCAAGGGAATGTGCAAGATGGATCTAGAAGTTACCATTGGGGTCTATATATTCATGAAATGAAGATTGATCAAGGGTTGGCTTCATTTTCACCAAGAATCTCCCAAATTCTCTCATTCTTTTTCATTGAATTTTCATTCCAATTCCTCAAATTCTTCACCAATCATCATCAAAATCAACTTCATTATACTGTTTCATCATCATAGATCATAATTCAATCAAGAACCAAGTGTGATTCATCCATTTTCGAGCACTTCCATCATCAACATCAAAATTGAAGTTTCAAGTGGATAGCACAATTCAAGTCAAGAATCATCAAGGTATTGCATACAGAATCAATCACTGAGTTAATTGATCAAGATCCAAGCCTTGGAAGCCTCAGATCCACGAGTCTCCATAGCTGTTTTCAAGATTTCACACCAGGTACATTTTCTCTGCCACAGCTTGATTCAATTAGGTTAGCTTGATTTTGTTAGTTTAGATGTAATGTAGGAGGTTAGTAGAGCAATTAGGTTGAATTTGGAGTGGTTTGGTGATGATGATTAGCAGGTGTACAAAACTGTTAGGGCTTGGAACTTATAGTAGAATGCATCATAATCTTAGTTTGATAGATCAGGATAATAACCATTAGTTATAGATTAGATTAGTGCAAGTTTGATGGAGAATTGTGTTGGTGAGTTGCAGAGCATGTTCATGGTGACCAGAACTTGTTGTTATCGGGTTGAGTGATCTAGTGAGTTTTAAATCAATCCAAGACCATAGGCTTATAGAGGGAGAGATGTAGAATGTTTTTCATGTTGGCGTCGTGTTGATTCATGGACTGGAGATGGAGAACTGAGAGCTTGAAGTTAGCTCGTGCATGGTGGCCATGGAGGGAAACCCTAATTCATTTGAACCAAGGAGGAAGATAAAATCTGGAGCGTTCAATTCGTGTATGACCTTTGACTCAGAGAGTGATCCTAGGGCTAGCATTCAATTCTGATTTGGAGGGAAATGAGTTGGTGCCAAAACGCACCGTTTCATTAATTGAAACGGGCGGGCCTGAGCGCTAAGTGTTAATCCCACCCCCCAGTTACCAAGCCCAATCATTCTGAACGTGTTTCCTTTTCTATTTTCACCCCTGCGTGTTTTTTTATTTTTCATGATTTCTGACTTTGTTCTGGGCTTAGTGTAATATGCTACGCGCACCCCCTGTTTGCTTGGCCCATCCAATTATCAACTAGGCGTGACTGATATTCATACCCCCTCTCTCATTTTAATGCAATTCAATTTTTTTTAATTCCATTTTAATTTTTCACCAACTTTGAAAATTCATAATAAATGCATAAAAAATTCATTTTGATTCATTCTTTTTACATCATTTTCATTAGAATGTCTAGAAAATTTTCATTAAATAAAATTGCATTTTTATTTTCATTTCATATTTTTTCCATAATTTCTAAATAAATGTCATTTTACATAAATTCATTTCATGCATGGTTTTGTTAATTTTTGTTCTATTAAATGCTTTAATATTTTTTGTTCCTTCTTTTTAGGATGTTTAGATGAGATATTGAACTTGTAGATTCAATTTAGTGCCCATTTTTAGGAATTAATTTTAGGTGCTTAATGTAGGCTTGAACAACTTGAACAAATTAGGGTTTTTAGGTGATGACTTAGGAGGTTTGATTTCATTTCCCTTAGGACTTAGGGTTTGAATAGATTAGTTATGGGACTATAGGGGCTATGGGTAGTTACTAGATCCCTTAGAAAAAGTTAGGATTCCCCTACTGCTATTAATACTGTCTGTTATATCTAATTGACTGGTGTGGTGTGCCCTCTGGGGATTATTGCTTGCTTGCTTGGGTATTGGGATTGTCTGGGGCCTTGGGAGAGCTGAAGATTTGAGGAGATGAAGACCATTGGAGATCCAAAGATTGAAGATCAATTGCCAGAGTTGAGGAGGAGGTTCTTGCTAGCAGATGCTGAGGAGACTAGGGTTTAGGAGCTAGGCAGAGCTCTAGGTTAGAAAGTTTGTTTCTCAAACATGGATTGCCTTGTCTGCATCTATTCTTCTCTGTGATTCAGAGTCTCTCTAAGACACTCACCCCCTTCCTTTGGAAGGCTTGGTGATAGTGTCTATGAGATAGAACTCTTGAGAGAAAATGTCTCTTGTGTTAGAAGCAGTCTGTTCACCACCCTTGGTAGTCAACTGATTGCTTAACACCCAATTCACCCTTGTGACTAATCCCTCATCCTGGAGTTTTGAACTTGAAGAAAAGCCATTGCAGATGGATGACTGATGATCAAAGCCCTTGCCTGAAGGCCATGAAGATGGAGATTGATGCTTGTTGAAGCCTGTAGCTGATTGGAGATTACTTGAAGCTAGATGTTGATCCAGAGCTGCTGATGCTGTTGATGCTTTTTGCTGTGTTTCATTGCTGATGTATTGATTGTTTTTCTGGACTGTATTGTTTGCTGTTTACCCTGTTAGGTTGAAAGTGAAGCCTGTTCACTTTTGCCTATTGTTTTCTAGGTTCGAGGTTGAGTGGGACTCCCTTGCCTCGCTTGTGCTGTTGCATCCATGCATTTTACTGTTTTACTGTATATATCTGATATTGTTTCTGTTTCTGCCTATCCCGTAGGATCTCTGTTTCTCTCTGTGCAAGAGAGGAGCATGATAGACACTAGGTCTTAACCCATGCATGATAACATTAGGTTAGTTTGATTCCCTTCGCAACCGTAGGTTAGAGTTCTGTCTCTTCTCTCTCAAAACAAACAGAAAGACACATAAAGATTTCAAACGCAATAAAAGACACTTCTTTCGTAAAAGAATGTGAACTCATCAAGACGTCATTTTTGTCCGCTTGGACTGTTAATCAGAAAACCTTTTTCAGAAGGAATAAAATCAATCAAGACAAGCTTGTGTCGTACGTGGCCCGAACTACGTTTGCTCTGATCTTTCATGCTGTATGAAAGTACGTAGGCACAGGATGCGATATCCTAGCGAGCAACCTTCCCCTCCTTTCCCGTAGGTAGGCGAACTACGTTGACTCTGATTTCTCGTTCCAGACGGGAATACGTAGGCATAAAGTGCGATACTTTGCCGAGTCATTTTTATTTTCATTTTCTTTTCTTTTAACCCCAGACCTTTAGTTTAGATAGAATAACAATCCATACTCGAAAACAAGCGTGGATCCCGTCGAGTACGACGGACGTGAGGGGTGCTAATACCTTCCCCTTGCGTAACCGACTCCCGAATCCAGGTTTTGGTTGCGATGACCATACCTTTCCCGTGTTGTGCGAGGTTTACTCTGAGCGTTTCCTTTCCCTCCCGTGGGATAAATAACGCACGGTGGCGACTCTTCTGTTCAGCCGGCGCCGATTTTCGCAGTAGCGACACATGGAACGAGGTAAATATACATGCTTGTGTATCCAGGTTGATTTAACCTCACCTCTTTGGGCGATGTTCTCTAACAAAGTAAGCGCTGAAAAGTTGAACATGAAGGGCTTCATCTTCTCTGTTTAGCGTGTCGATGATTTGGGCATTATGCTGAAGGTTGTTTAGAAAACAAGCAAATGGAGGTAGCAAGAACTGGAATGGAAACAATGTATAAGATGGATAAAGGCAAAGGAATGGTTTCTTTAACCCCTAACAAAATGGTACCTTGGATTATTGTTTAGAAGTTGCAGCGACCACTGAAAAGCAAAGGGATATACGAGTTTGGGGGAACTTCGGTGGTGCTTAGGAGAATATAAGCGATTGACCAAAAATCTCTAAAGAGTTAAGGTTTATGACACTCAATGAGGAGGATGCTAAACAAAGTCGGGAGAATGACAAATATGGAAACGCTAGTACATATGCTGAGGTAATGCGAGCGCCATGCAACGATACAAAGAAAAATACCATGAGGAATATCCAGGAAGAATCTAATACATGATTACACGTGTAAACTACCATGTGAAAAATAAGAAAGCATAAGAAAATATAGAGCACTCAAGAGAATCTAGATATTGTGTCATGTGGAATTTCTAAGAAAAAACAAAAAGGGGCGCACGTGGAAGAGAGAAATTGAATATAGGGAAGCAGCTGGAAGATATGGATATGGGGTGAGCTAGTCATGAAACTTCTTTTGGGTGAGACTCCTAGAATTACTAAGCTAATGCTAGGTAATTTTGACAGCAGCCCCAACTTGAGTAATGACAACAATTTGGAGAAATTGGGCCCAAAGCAGCTTAAGGCATGAGGACCCAATACTTTCTCAGAAACCATTCGGGTTGAAGATAACCAAAGGAATTGTGAGGGGAATCTGGAGTGCAAATCTACGACTTCGACGTTGGTTGAGAGCGCAGAGGATGAAGGTGAATGAGACTCTGACATGGAAGTGGTGGAGGAAATGTCTAAGCTTCAACAGTAAATTGACTCAATCAAATAATCGGGTTTATGATTCTGGAACAATGCAAAATTTTATTGTTGAATTGTAGAGGATCAGAGAATATGGATTTTTGTCACGTGTGTAGGAACTATATTTGAGGTAGCAATCCTGATATTTTTGTAGTGCTGGAAACTAGAATAGACACAGAGAAACTCAAGAACAAATTCAAGCAATTGGGATTTGATGGACTTAGCTTCCCGAAGAGTAAAGGTTTCTCAAGGGGAATCACTTTTGCTTGGAATCCAAATAAACTCTACTTTGATCCTCAAAATTCATTTCCAATTCACCCTCTTGAAGTTGCAACAAAAAGAGGGTGGTGAATGGCTGCTCATGAATTTTATGCGAGCCTTAGGGAAGAAGGGAGAAAGGAGTTTCAGGAAGAATTAGAGAAGGTGGCGCAAGGAGTAAAGATAAGGTGAATTTTTTGTGGCGATTTCAATGATATCATAGTAGCAGCGGATAAAAGAGGAGGCACGCCAATTTCTTACCGGAAGTGCAACCTTTTCAGGGATATAATCAATTCATGTAATCTCATGAATATTGACTTTATTGGTCATAAATATATCAGGAGTGGCCCTGTTCATAATGGTGGTACAAGGGTGTATGAAAAGTTGGACAAAGTGTTTTGCAATGATTTATGGAAGGCGATATTCCCATATGCGCAAGTGAAAGTGATTACAATAGTATACTTTTCTGACCATCACCTGACTATCATCACTTTGAAGGATGATGAAAGGCTTGATAGAGCATATGAGTTCAAGTTTGAGTGTGCTTGGGTTATAAAAAAGTCTTACAAAGATATGCTTTTTGAGGCTGTTGGAAATTCACCTCACACCCTATGAAGAATTCCCTTCAATCTTGATCTCAAGATTGATGAACAAACCCACAATATAATAATGATGGTAATAACAAGTAATTATCAAGAACAACAGAAGAAAAGAAGAACACACAAGAAAGAGAAGAATCAGAGAAGAAGTATTTGGAGAGAATGTGTTACCCACAACTGTGGGATTTCTTATTGAACTTTCACTTGCTAACTGCAACTGTGAAATCTGTTCTGTTGTGATGTAGAATACAAAGCAAGGCACCCTATTTATAGTTTTAGGTTTACACTAGCCCAAAACATAAAAGACCCAATATATTCTAAATCAAATCTAATCATATGATATCAAATCTAATCATATGATATCAAATCTAATCATATGATATCTAATCATATCATATCAAATTAATCATATGATATCAAATCTAATCATATGATATCAAATCTAATCATATCAAATCACAATGAATTATATTTAACACACCACCTAATTCATTGTGTCTAAACTGTCTACATTCATCATGGCCCTTAGTCTTCTGAAGGCTTCGACCTGCACTCCCTTCGTCATGATATCTGCAATCTGATTCTCAGTTTTGCAGTGTTCCAACTTCATCTTCCCTTCTGCTACCCGCTCTCGGAGATAATGTAACCTCATTTCGATGTGCTTGCTTCGACCATGAGCTATTGGATTCTTTGCCAAGTTGATAGCTGACATGTTGTCTATCTTCATGGTAATTGCTCCATGGTTCTTCCCTGTGATTTCTTTGACCAAGTTCACCATCCAAGTTGCTTGACATGCACAAAGGGAAGCAGCTATATATTCTGCTTCGCATGATGATAATGCCACCACTGGTTCCTTTCTCGAATTCCAAGCAACTGGTGCACCACCTAACATAAACACATATCCAGCTGTGGATTTTCGATCCTCAGCATCACTACACCAACTGGAGTCTGTGTATCCCACTAACTTGCATTCTTTTCCTTCATCAGCTGCTGGAAACAAAATGCCATAGTCGAGAGTTCCTTTCAGATACCTCAGTATCCTCTTCGCCGCTGCTAGGTGTGATACCTTTGGTTTCTGCATGAATCTACTTATCATACCAACACTGTATGCTAAGTCAGGCCTTGTGTGGCAAAGGTATCTAAGTGACCCAATAAGTCTTCTGTATTGGGTTGGTTCGACATCATCTTTATCTGAATCCTTCGACAGTTGCAATATGGGCTCAACTGGAGTCGAAGTTTGGTTGCAATCTTGCATCTCAAATCTCTTGAGTATCTCACCTGCATATCTTCTTTGGTGCATCATCAAACCTCTACTTGTCTTGTAGAATTCGATGCCAAGGAAATATGAGAGATTTCCCAAGTCTGACATTTCAAACTCCTTACTCAGGTCATGTTTGAAATCTTCGATCTCCTTCTTGGAACTCCCTGTTATCAACAAATCATCAACATAGAGACATAGTATAAGCAATTCGCCATTGCTTCTTCTTACATATACTCCATGCTCAGTTGTACACTTCACAAATTCCTTCTCCCTTAAGAAGCTGTCAATTTTCTTATTCCAAGCTCTTGGAGCTTGCTTAAGTCCATACAGGGCTTTATGAAGCCTGTACACCTTTCTTTCTTCGCCTTGTTTCACAAACCCAGCTGGTTGTGCAACATAAACTTCTTCTTCTAAGGGGCCATTAAGGAATGCACACTTCACGTCCATCTGACATGTGTGCCAGTTGTTCATATTTGCTAGACCAACAACCAACCTGATTGTTTCGATTCTAGCAATAGGTGCGAATACTTCATCGAAGTCGATTCCTTCCTTCTGAAGAAATCCTTTCGCCACAAGTCTCGCTTTGTGTCGAGTTACTTCTCCTTTAGGATTTACCTTCACCTTGTAAACCCACCTCACATCAATTGCCTTCTTGCCTTGCGGCAATTCGACAAGTGACCAGGTATCATTGACTTTGATGGACTCTAACTCTTCAATCATTGCTTTCACCCACTTCGAATCTTTCAATGCCTCAGCTACATTGACTGGTTCGACATCTGCGTAAAAAGCATAACGTACCAGCTCACCCTCTTCATCGACTACATCATCTGATGTGATTACAAATTCTTGCAACCTTGCAGGCATGTGTCTAGTTTGTCGAGGTCTGCTTGAACCTGCTTCATCTGCAACTGGTTCCTGTCGAACTTCTATTTCGACTTCAGTGGCTGCAGTTGCTAAACACTTGTGCTCCATCATATTGAGTCCAATATTGAAGGTCCTATTCTGAGACATTGGAGCCTTCAAGATTAGTCTACCACCTGCGTCGAGGACTCTCATCATCTTGTCTTCGACAACTACCTTGTAGTTCTTTTCGACAAGTTGCCCTATACTAAGCAAATTACTCTTCATGCCTGGTATGTACAACACATTGGAAATTGTTGACCTTTTGCCATCTTTCCTCATAATCAGAACATCACCAACACCTTCAGCTGCTAGAGTGTTGTCATTTGCAAACTTCACCGTATTCTTCGACGAGGGCTTCATGTTGACAAACCAATCTTTCCTTCCAGTCATGTGTGATGAGCATCCTGAGTCCAAGTACCACTGATCTTGAAATCTTTCTTCATCGTTTGTTGTGACCATTAGCAACGTTTCTTCTTCTTCATGTTTCGCCAGCTTTGCATCAGTCTCTTGATTTCTCTTCTTTTCTGGACAATCACTAACATAATGACCATACTTCTGGCAATTGAAACATTGAATGTGGCTTTTGTCTGTCTTTCGATCACCACCTCTTCCTTTACCTGCAGCACCACCTCTTTGGTTGCCTTGGTTCCAAGGTTTCTTTTGATTCAACTGGTTTCCTCCTTTGTTGCCATTCTAGCTACATTTGCCTTTTCTCTCCTTTTCCGTCTGTGCCTGCAAAGCCATATCTTTCGACTTTCCTGCAGCTCTTTCAGCCATCCTCTGTTCATGAGACTCAAGAGTCCCTTGAAGCTCTTCCTTCGTCAACACTGACAGATCTTTCGACTCTTCTATGGCAACTACCATGTGGTCGAATTTTGGAGCCAGCGATCTCAAAATCTTTGAGACAACTGCTTTCATCGTCAGCGCTTCTCCACATACTTTGATTTGATTCACCAACTTCGTAACTCTGGTGAAGAAATTTGTAATGCTTTCATTGTCTTCCATCTGAAGCAACTCATAGGTTCTCTTGTGAGTTTGTAACCTCACCTCTTTCACCTTCTCTGCACCTCCAAACGACTTTTCAAGAATCTCCCATGCTTCTTTTACTGAATCAACATCACTAACCTTTTCAAAGTTATCAGGATCAACACACTGATGAATTATAAAGAGTGCTTTATAATCTTTCTTCTTCAATTCTTTGTGCGCAACCTTTTCCGCCTCCGTTGCGTTCTCCCCAAGCGATGTTACTCCGTCCTTCACAAGATCCCAAAGATCTTGATAACAGAAAATCACCTTAATCTGCTTGCACCAATTCTCATAATTGTCTTTCTTGAGAATTGGCAGGGTCGCCGGAAAGTTTCCGTTCGGATAGTTCATCGCCATCACTATCTTCCTTCCTTGAATCTTTCAACCGGAGCTCTAGATACTAGATGTTGGAAATTCACCTCACACCCTATGAAGAATTCCCTTCAATCTTGATCTCAAGATTGATGAACAAACCCAGAATATGATAATGATGGTAATAACAAGTAATTATCAAGAACAACAGAAGAAAAGAAGAACACACAAGAAAGAGAAGAATGAGAGAAGAAGTATTTGGAGAGAATGTGTTACCCACAACTGTGGGATTTCTTATTGAACTTTCACTTGCTAACTGCAACTCTGAAATCTGTTCTGTTGTGATGTAGAATACAAAGTAAGACACCCTATTTATAGTTTTAGGTTTACACTAGCCCAAAACATAAAAGACCCAAAATATTCTAAATCAAATATAATCCTATGATATCAAATCTAATCATATGATATCAAATCAAATCATATGATATCTAATCATATCATATCAAATTGATCATATGATATCAAATCTAATCATATGATATCAAATCTAATCATATCAAATCACAATGAATTATATTTAACAGAGGCTTGGATTGGCCGTGGTAATTTAATTTCAACCCTTGATGAAGTCAAGAGAAGTGCTGGGATTTGGAAGATGCATATAGTGAGAAGTTTACTGCAAAAGAAAAATCAAATAATGAGCATAATAAGTGGTACCAAAGAGTTAGTAAGACTAACAAATGACACGAGGAATTTGACCTTGACCTTCGTTTGGGACTTGACCTTCGTTTATAAAAATTAAAAAAAAAAAAAACTCCATATTTAAAAAAAAATCTAAATATCTATTTTTTCAAAACTACACATTTTCCCAGTTTTCAGAACGTTGTGAATACACCATTTTCCCTCTTCAACCAAGCAAGCTCTGCTAGGGTTTAAATTCAGGTAACCGCTCTTTCTCAACCCACATTTCCCTTCAACGTCTTTTCCATTTTCAATTCTCATACTCGTTTCACTGCTCTTCACACTTTTTTCTTTGTTCTTGTTGAAGCGTTTTTGTTAGTTCCGTTGCTGAAGAATGGATCCAAAAGTGTGTGATGAATCAGTGAAAGAAGCTTCGAATTTCAAGCCTGAGAAGATTCTTCAACCAGTTGATGAATCAATTGTGTGTCCCACTCCAGAGAAGAAGAGTGAAGAACTGTTACCCAACAAATTCAAGGATCCACTATCCCATCTTCCAGAGGAGTGAGAACCCTAATTGAATAACCAATCTGTTTTTTGAATTTTTTTTGATGTTTTGTAGAAAAAAAAAAGTAATTTATGTGTTTTTTTGAATTCAGTTACAGGAACATTGCTGAATTGTTTAGGCATATGAGTTGTTCACTTAGATTGCTGCATATGCGTAAAAAGTCTCCAACTTTTCTGAATATTTGCAACAAGGTTGAAGTTCTTGCCAAAAGGTGATTATTTTGTTTTTTATATGAAATACACAATTTAGTACAAAGTTTTGTCAAATAGAGACTAGGTTTAAATAACAGCCGTGGTCGCATTAAGGCTTTCGCGATTTCAGTCGGAACAGGTGTTGCAACATTGATTGTGGTCGTTGCGGCGTGAACTAACGACAATTTGTTCTTTATTACAAAAACAGTGAATAATGGTATCGGTATCGACACCTTCCGGTACCGTTTTTGTCGCGGCCATTTTCGCGGTAACAGGTCGTTTTTTTAAAGTCTTGTGAGCTACAGCTTATCGGAATTTTAACAAATTGCTGTTTTCTGCTATCCCCGGTTGGCTGCACTGAAATGGACCATATGCAGTTAACTTCTAGCTATAGAGGATCCATTTCTTTTGATTGATGGATTATGGAAATGACTAGCGTGTGTTTTTTTTTTTCAGAAACTTCTCACTTGCTGATCTAGCGCAGATGAAGTATATACTCCCTGAAGGTATAGACATTGAAAAGGTGGTTGTTATTGATAAGAAGAGCTTGTGTGTGAAGCCGGATTTGAAGATCACCTTGGTTTTCGAAGTTGTAAAAGATCACTCTGAACAGTCTGCTGATATAGCTCTTAGACGACATTTTAATTCCAGGCTGATTAATTTCTTTAATCTGCACCCTCAGGTAGCATTTTTTATTTTGCAGTGTTGTCCTTGTTAATTGTATTTTCTGTGAAGGAGCAATTTACAATATCTTAACTGTGGTATCGGATCTCATACGACCGTTAGTTTTGTTCTGGAATTTCATTGGTTGTGTCTGAGTTTTATATCTGACAAGGTCGATCATTATCAATATAATGCTCTGTCATTTATTGTAACAATGTCCGGGGATTATGGAATTCAAGATTAGTACTGTGGTAGCATTTAGGTTTTGATCCTCTGCATCTTTGTCGTGATTTGTGATTCCATATTGTAGGTAGATGTAAGCATGTTATACTTAGTTGAAAATGTGCTGATGTAATGTAAGAAAGTATTATACGAGATTTAATTGAAAAGGGGTTGATGTTTATGAGAAATTATGAAATTTTGTGGCTACCGGTTAAGCTTACTTTTTTGTAACTGCTTTTCCTTCGATCTAGTTCAGCTATATTTATTTCAGTTCTTAGTTAAGTAGACAAATTGGAAAGTTTGAGTTATGCAAAACATTTGATTTCTTACTTTAATTTTTTTTTCTTTTCTTTTTGTGTGGATAAGGTTACTAAGATTCCAGAGTTCAGATTACCAGAGCCCTTTAGCCAAGAAGCTTGTAATTTGGCTTTCAATCAAGGGCCTGCAGATTTTGCAGCAGAACTTTCATTGACTTCCAATGAAGTTGTAGAGCAGCTGAACAACTTACATTTGACTCCATCTTTTAAAAGACGTTTTTATCAGAAGAATGCTACTGACCAGACGGTCCAGACTAAACAAGTTCAGAGCTTTTCATCATCTGAAAACTCTCTGTCATCGGATGAATCTGACTCCCTAGACAACCAAGAAAGTGAAAGCTCATGGCAGAAAGAATGTTCACCATTTTCTGATTGTGAGAGTAATCTTAATGCAGAAAGTGGCAAGCAGAAGGAATCATTGTCAATGTCTTTTCAGGCAAATGTTATTAGTACACCATCAGAACATAAGATATGCTCTCCGCGTTCTGTTAGCCGCTGTAGCGCTGAAAGCCCTGATTTGAAAATCGTCTCTTGCGCTGATAGTTTGTTAACACAGACACCTGCACAGTCAGCACCTGAGAGATTGGTGCTCGGTTCTGATGTTAAGCCTCAGAAAATGTCTGCTCAAAAGTCTATGTCAGGCTTTAAGCCCGCAAAAAGAGCGCTCGACTTTACACTCACAGAAGGCAATGGTGATTTGGATAATAGAGTAATGTTAGAATCTAGCAAAGCTACCCTGCCTCGAGAGGTATGCTTTCTTGTCTTGGTTTTGATTTTTAAATGGCTCTTAGAATCATACTTTGATATTCACTTACTATTCAATTTTGTACCTTTCAATCTATCATTGCCGGAGGAACTTGGAAAGAGAGCAATTTTTTCCTCCATTTTAGTAATTCATGTTAAACTCCAACTAATTTGTGCGACATTCATCAATCATATATTCATGCATGAAAAAGTGAAGCTTTGGAGAAAATCTTTGTTAATTGGTTTTCTCAATGCAGATACAAGAGAATCTTTGTTATTCCTTCGAGAAAATCAACCAAAATCAAATTAGTTTGGATGCATCAGATGACAATCCTCCATCATTAGTGGAACTGGTTAATGTGATTGACTCTATATTTTGCTCTGTCAAAACAAATGAAATCACAAAAGAGGAGCTCCTGCAAAAGATAATGATTAACTGTTCAGAGTTTGTTGAGACTACTAGTATGTTCTAATTCTATTTATTGTAATGCACATGGGTTCTCAGTATTAAACAAATTAGCTAACTAATCTTTTCCTCCCAATAGGAGAAGTTGAAGAACAGATTGAGATTTTGGAAAAAATTGTGCCAGATTGGATGTGCAAGAAGTTGCTTGCTTCTGTAGATGGAGTCACAATGTACTGGTGAGTCTCTTTCTTTTTATGATTAACCTTTGGGCTTTTAGACTATCGGTCTCTTTTACGGATATGAGAAATTGTGTCAAACTTTACGCGAAGTTCCAGCTTTTTTTGTATCATCGACATAATTATTTATTAATTTTCTTTATGAAGTTGTTATTCTTATACTTTATAAAAACCTGTAACATTTGCAGCATTAATAATGCAATAGATTTGGACTCGGTTCGATCAAGACTTCTCGGCAAATGAGACGAGTGAAAGATTTTCGTTGAGCGACTCTGAATGCTAATCGGCATATTGCAAATGATTGTCGGTAATGTTGTGCATTGTATGCATTGTATGGTAATTGTTGGCTGGATTTTTGCGATCATTGTTTTGGTTACAACAACCAGTTCTATAGAGGGAGTGTAAGAAAAGTAAACATAGATTTTGAGGAGGGATTATAACCCTCACATTATGTGTATTATTTTTGTTCAACACCAATTCGATTTTCGTTCGTACTTGTGTGTTTCTTTGATTATTGGAGTTATTTTTCTTTACAAGCTTTTAGTTCAACATTATATTCTCTACTCACAAGATTTTCGTTCGTACTATCCATTTTCCTGTTTATAAGCATCTTTTTCAAATTTCAATATATTAACTGAAGAGAAAAAAAATGCACCAAATAAAAAGAAAATGCACGACTTACCGTGTCAACCAATCAAATTTCAATATATTAACTGAAGAGAAAAAAATATGCACCAAGTAAAAAGAAAATGCACGACTACCGTGTCAACCATTCATGAACGTCTATCTCGTGAAATTACATATTTAATTTTAAAATATTAGTTTTAAAATATTAGTATGATATGACATTGTTATAATTTTACTGGAGGATAGTGCTAATTAATGATATGTCAAAGTGTTATAATTTTATTGAATGATGGTGCTAACTAATTTATATTGAAAGAGTATTACCTTTAATCTATTAACTAAAGTAGTACTAATGTTTTTAACTTTAATCTCTAAACTAAAGTAGCATTAATGTATTTAATGTGTGGATTTTGGATATGCTCTTGAAATATATTTTTAATCTCTTAACTAAAGTAGTACATAGTACTAATGTATTTAATGTGTGGATTTTGGATATGCTCGTGAAATATATTTTTAAGCATGTTTCTTTTTATCAAAATAAAAGGGAAAAAGTTAGCTAGATTTTGTAATATAATTTGTTTTTTTTCGTTTGGTCTGCATTGTCTGAATCTTTGAATCGACTTTGTACATTTATTATTTTTTTTGTAATATAATTTTTTTATTTTATAATTATGGATTTGGTTTTTTCTTTAATGTTTTTTATTTGAATGACCAACCGAACATGAACCAGAATGTTCAAGCTTAAGCACATCATCAAATTTTGTGATGGAAGGATTTTGGACTGAAATAATTTTGACGATTTCTTTTTGCATTCTATAGATTTTTTTTACACCATATGAATTTTCATATATGCTCCTTGATTTCAGAGATATATCTCCGGACGCACAAAAACTCAATTGAACGTCAAAATATTCTGAAAATATACTTTCAGACGTTGCAAAACTTAAGTGAACGTTGAAATATTTCAGAGATATACCTCTGAAATATTTTGGAGGTTATTATCGCGCCAGACTCTTCTCCTCCCACACTTTTCATTTTAATTCACATGAAACATAGTTTAGTGTAAATGTATGTATTGTTTGTTGGCTAATGGACGATCAGAGTTTTATTTTTCACATTTTGAATACCAGAGAACGCCATTGTTGCGACCTCTGAATCATTGAAATTTTAGGAGATACATCTCCGAAAAAGTTTAACGTTTTATATACTTTGGAAAATTCCGGAGATGTATGTTTCCGTAGATATATCTCCAGAATTTCCTCAGTTTGATTTATTTTTTATTTATTTATAATTTTCTTGTTTGTGTTATTCTTTTGCGTAAACTAATTATATGATTAATTTTACCTTGCAGGCATAATGAATGACATAGTCGACAGACTGAGACTTGGACGGGTTTCCCAACACGCATCTGTTCGACGAGAACAAAGTCAACATGTTCCTGAGGTAGCAGGTACATCTACTCAGGCAGATGAGTCGACTTCTGGGGCTCAATCTTCTCCTAGGACTCGACCTTCACCTCAGGCCACTCCATCTACATATCAGGCCACTCCATCTTCATTTCAGGCCACTCCACCTTCTTTTTCTTTACGTAAGAGACATGATTCACCAGTTGACGTGTCACTTCCTCCATCCTCTCGCAGGCTTTGTGATGCACCTGTGCCACCTCCTGCTAATCCGGTGGCACCTCCCGCTGATGATCCTGCTGATCCAGTGCCACCTTCAGAGGGTGAGGTTGTTGAGGATGCCAAGCCAGAGGAATTCAAAGGAGGTCCATCTGATAAGTCCCTACTTCCTCAGTATCCAGACCACACTGTTAGACATATGTGGGTGAGAAAAGAAGAGGATAAGAAGAATGAGAAAGAGAAAGAGTTATTAGAAAAGGAAAAGAGAAATAAAAGAAGATAAGAAAAAAAGAGAATGAGAGGAAGAAAGAAGAGGAAGGAAACCATGGAGATCATGATCATCACCACCAATCATCTCATTTTTATCTCAATTTCATCATCATCTCCTTGAATCATTAAAGCTTAGCAAAGAAACTTAAGAAAGAAAAAAGAAGAAACTTGTGGGAATAAGAACAAGAAGAACTTGGAGGAATCAAAACTTGGTATCATCATCGCCATCTCCTCTCTATATCTTGCAACAACAATCTCTTCATCTATTCCTATGGTGGGTTCTAGTTAAAAACTCGTGATATTTAAGATTTAAGGCTTTGTTGATTGAATCATAAAATAATGAGTGAATCCATGATAACATGATAAGTATTCTAGGTTAATCATGAAAATTTCCATGAACCATGAGTTAACCATGTGTTCATAATCTTGAAAAATCAATGTTTACTTGTTGTTGAAGAATCATATTATGTGAAAATGGTAGATTGAATGCCATGATGTTAGAAGAAATTATGCAGGTGCAGTAGGAACATGTTTTAGAATGGTCTTAAAAGGAATCATGCATCAAAAGTTGAGTTTTTATGTGAAAATATTGTTATAGGTCGACCTATAGAAGTTTTCCTTTCAATATAGGTCGACACCCACGTTTCAATATTGAAGCCTGTAGCCATTATCCTTGTGTCGCCTCTTATAGGCCGACCTAAGACCTTTATAGGTCGACACATAACTTGCTTAGGTCGACCTATTGACCAAATTCCTTGAAAAATAAAATGTGCTTTTCCCCCAAGAGTTGAACCCAAGTCGAGCTATTAACCAAATTCCTTGAAAAATAAAATGTGATTTCACCAAGAGTCGAACCCAATACCTTTTGATTATGGAGCAAATGTCTTACCACTAGGCCAAGGCTTTTGTTGTTGAATACTTGTGCAATGAATAATTGCTAACCTAAATCTAGATTAGGTTAGATTGATAGATAATTTGAGTGTTGTAACTCCATTTTGGATGTAGACAAATGTGTTGGAACGCTAACGTAGATGATTGTTATTCTTATACCATGTTATATTACATTGTGTACCTTATGAGTGATATGAATCATATTATGATGTATGCTAAACATTATTGTTGTGTTGAATGTGAAATAACATGTTTAAAACCTTATGAAGATGAGTGAAGAAACCTAGGTTTATGACTAGATAAATGAACTAGAAAGATAACTTAGGTTACAAATATGACTTAGATAACATCACACGACAACATTTATTCAATATGATACCTAAGTGAGTATCATGGATGAATGATCGCCATATTTGAGAGTGAGATGCCTTGTATGGAACATGTTGCATTGTTATGTGGTTAAGGTGAATGTGATCACCTTGTGATTGTCAAATACAATCACAATGTGCTTCTATATAATCACGTAATCCGAAATAACCCTTGTTTGTGCCGTCCTAAGTTGCGATGCTTATATAGAGTAAGAATTGGGATGTATGCACCGATACTTGAATGACCTAGATTTGAACCCCAAAAGCGGTGGATCTCGTGGTGGGTTAGAATCCCATATGGGTAAAATGTTTGAAATGGGTTTGGAGTCCCGTAAGAAACGAAGATTCTTGAGGTGGATGTCATAACTTAGAATCCAAAGTTCATGCGTATGTCAAAGTATGAGATAAGATCCATGACCCGTGTTGATAATCCTAGAAGTAGGGTTGGTCGGGGAAAATACCTATGAAATAAGGATCCGTGACTCGTGTGGATAATCCTAGACGTAGGGTTGGCCGGGTAAAAATGCCTTGGTATGGTTTTCGATTAGTGATTGTTTGAGTTGATGAAATCAAAGGACATGTTTATATACATTGTGAGTTTGGTGTACTCAATTCTTTTTCCCCCTTTTGACTTGAGTTAAGATTTGATTAGAACCTTGTAGAGCCGAGTGAACCTATGAGATATGTAACTTACCGAGATTATTATCTCACGCTGTTATTGTTGTTGTTTTTTAGGTATTGTTTGCAGGTTTAGTATACAAAAGGAGTTGTGCATTGATGTTTCAAGGGAAACTCTTATTGTAATCTTCCGCTGTAGATTTTGTATAATTGAAGATATTGTACATAGTTCTTAGATTTTTATTTGGGCATTATTGTATGACATGTGCCATATGTGTATTTGGTTTTATTGACATGTATATAAAGATGCCGCTAGGAACTTATGTTATGATAGTACCAATAATTAACACTTGTATGATATTATTCTAGATAAATATTATACGTGTTATTATACTAATTCCTAAAAGAGAAGTTCAAACTTCCATGAAAGATTGGAGACCGATTGCTCTGTGCATTGTCTTGTATAAAGTGATATCAAAAGTGCTAGCAAATTACTTGAAGAGAACTCTCGACAAGTGTATTTTAGATAACCAATCGACTTTTGTTCCTGGGAGATCTATTTTGGATAAAGCTATGAAAACTATTGAGGTGGTTCATTATATGAAGTCTACAACTAAAGGAAAGAAAGGGGATATAACTCTTAAGATTGATATTAGAAAAGCGTATGACATGATTGATTGGGATTACCTAAAGGATGTTCTAATCACTATGGGTTTTAGTCAGAAGTGGATAGGGTGGATCATGATGTGCGTGGATACAGTAGACTACTAAGTTGTTATGAATGTGAATATGGTTGGGCTGATTATTCTTGGTCGGGGACTGAGGCAGGGTGTGTAACACCCTTTTTCTACCCCAAAATTATCAAGGTAAAATAACACAAATATCAGAGTGAATAAGTAAATCTCATTAAAAAGCCACTAAAAGGGCGTACATTTCTCAAAGTCATCAAAATAGGTTCATACTCCGTAACTATGGTTTTTCTCAAAGTACATCAAAACACCATAAACAGCGGAACTCAAAGTATAAGTCAAAGTTTTCCTTGAAAAGGGAAAATAAGTAAAATAACCCACTGATACAAAATCAACTCAAAGAACTCAACCCGATGTTACATATCAGAGCAAGACCCTCTAAGCAACTAAATAAGCTAATAAATCAGAACTTCAAAAATGACTCCTCGGCAGCGTCCACGGCTAAACTGAGTCATCTGCACGTTACCCACCAGGCGGTAACATTCAAACAGGCAGGGTGAGTAAAACAGTTCATAATAATCAATGTATGACAATTAGTGCATAAATGGCATATTACTCATAATTATTATTCAACACAATCATATTACTCAAATATTCAACACATTGATATCCTTCAATATGCCTCAAAGGTCACAACGTCACAATTCATACAACAAACTCATCAATGCAATGCGGCACAACTCAATGCATGTGGTACCAATCATCACAGCTCGATGGACACTGGGCCATCAACCCTCCATAGATCCCCATCAATAGGATCGATTCTACTAGAGAACCGGAGCACGTCAAAATACTTCACATCCACACAATGGGATTGAAGCCAAAGTAATCGAGGTCCTGAACCGAAGTCCGGATGCACATGAATGCATGATGCACCCGTCACAATAATAATCCTCACAATAACATCACAGATGCATCATCATTCATCATATTCATCATCAACACACACGACATCACAGCCTATGTTATCACATAGTTCATCAAAGTAATCATCATCATCACATAAAACGCCACATCCCATGTTATCACATAGTTCATCAATTCATGGTAATATCGTCATAATACATCATATCATCATAGCTTATTATAATAACCAATCTCATTCGTCTTGTCATCACGGCACATCATAATAATCATCATCACACATCATTTCGTCATATAACTCATCATAATAATCAATCTCACACATCATGTCATCATATAATTCATAATATTCATCATACATCATGTCATCATATTTCATCTTCACATTTAGCATACATCATAGAAATCATCGTATAATCAAGTACCAATCACATAGCACTCACAATCATGCCCACATTAATCCATCATGTTATCACATATTAATTCATAATATTATTCCATTTATCTCATATCAATTCATCAAACTATACTCATGACAATCCTCATCGTATCACCTATTAATCACATAAACCTCACTGTCATACTCATGTTAACTCATCTCATAAACCTCAGAATCAATCATCAAGGCATCACTGCACACGATCAACTTTCACGAACTCTGCTACGTTCGCTGGCTTGCTCGCTAGGCGAGCCTGTAGCGAGTGCTCGCTAGGCAAGTCTTGTGGCGAATGCTCGCTGGCTTGCTCGCTAGGCGAACAACGCGATGTCAGCAAAACCTGCTACGACCAAAACTGATTTTTACCCAAATACTCTTACGAGTCACTTACTCAAAGCCCCCAAAACGTCACTAAATCATCCCTAAGGTTATACGGCAATAACGGCACAAACTCTATGGTTTACTAGGCTTATCTAGCAACATTTGCAATGCCTAAATCACTGTTTTCCTGTAATTGCTCTGAGTGCATCAGAGTTACTCACATTTGAATATTCCTATTCCTATAGGGTCAATCATATCACAATCCAAGGTTTTGGCCACGAAGGCCTAAGGTTCCCTAATCCTCATATTAATATTCAACGATACATACCATTGGCCATCATCTCAGAATCTTACGGTCAATTTCCTATTTCCCACAATTAACCCAAATCCCTAATACACCAATCCACCACAAACATACCGAAAATCATACATAGAAAACTATGAAAAGCAATACTCCCCATACCTTAGTCGATTCACAGCTTCTACGGTCAACTTTGGGATCTTCCGCTTCCAACCTTCTCTTCAGAGTTATGGCCACCAATTTCCACGGTTAACACAAAATGAATCTAATTTTCCCCTTCAGAACTCAATTTGGTCAAACCTAGTATTGGGCCTCTCAAATGGGCTTTTCCCTCATTACCCTCACTAACTCCCTCAAATATCCAAATTACCCTTAATCCTCTTATATTCAATTTAATTAATAATAATACTAATAAATTAATATTATTTACTATTAATCAAATGAATACCCACAATGCACATTTTCCAATATTTCACAAAATCACCGGAAATCCACCGAAACATGAATATTCTCAATTAAATAATTAATTAAAATATTCTGATTAAATTTGAGGTGTTACAGGGTGATCCCTTATCTCCATACTTATTTATTCTTTGCTCTAAAGGGCTTTTAGCGCTTATCAAGTAAGTCGAATCTAGGGGGGATATTCATGGAATAAAAAACTGTAAGAATGCTCTTGTTATATCTCATTTACTATTTGCCTGCGACTGCTTTATTTTCTTTATAGCGGCTTTAAATGAAGCAAATATGACGAAAAATATTCTTGCCACTTATAAGGAAGCTTCTGGTTAGGTCATCAATTTTCAAAATTCTGAATTCTTTTGTAGCAGGAACGCAGATCCTAATTTGAAGAATATATTGGTTGGCACATCTAGGGGTTCAACAAGTCTTGGGGACTGGCAAGTACCTTGGTGTTCCATCTATGATTGGTAAAATTAGAAAAGCTACTTTCAAGTTTATCAAGGAAGGGAGACTCTCATCAAATCAGTCTTCCAATCTATTCCGACTTATATCATGAGTATCTTCTTGTCACCATCCTCGTTAAGCGATGAGATTGAGAAAATGATGAATTCCTTTTGGTGGGGGTATAATCGAGATCGGGCTAAAGGAATTCATTGGCTATCTCGGGATCGTTTATGTATGCCTAAAACTGATAGAGGCATGAGTTCAAAAACCTGTGTGCTTTTAATTATGTTATGCTTAGAAACAAGCCTGAAGTTTCATGACAAAGCCTCACAACTTAGTCACCCGTCTCTACAAGGCTATGTATTTTCCCAGTTGTGATTTCTTTAATTATGTTATTGGGAAAAATCCCAGCTATGTGTGACAGAGTATTTAGGGTTCAAATTTTTTGGTGAGGGAAGGGTATAAATTGAGTATTGGTTCGGGAGAGAGCATCCCGATTTGGGGGAAAATTGGTTGCATGATAACACTATGTTGGTAAATCCTTGGCCGTATAATTCAGAAGTGGATAATCTTAAAGTTTCAGACTTGAATTGATGAGTATTAATGGTAAACATTAAAATTCTAACTTAATTTATACTCTATTAGGGGGTGGAGAAGCTACAAAAGTTCCTAATACTCCGCTTTTTGAGGCAGTGTATATGGATAAACTAGTGTGAAAGTTGGAAAAGAATGGTAGATTTTCGGTGCGTAGTGCTTACCATTGTTGTATTAGAGATTCTATTGATACCTCCCCACCTTAGGGTGGATGAGAAATGAAATTTGATTGGAATATGAAGACCCCCACAAGATCAAAAACTTGTTGTGGCGCTTATTTAGGAATTGTGTGCCAACAAGAATGCGTCTAAAAGATAAAGAGTGGATTGCCCTACTATTTGTGCTGTTTGTGATGAAGGAGAAGAGAACTACAATCATTTGTTCCTATAATGTCCGAAGAGTATAGAGTGTTAGGAGAAAGTGAGACTCTAACTTTTGCTGCAACTTCTGAATACTGAAGTAACATTTACTTCTTTGATCTTCTCCTTTTTATAGGTATTAAACCAAGAACATTAAGCAGTGTTCTCAACTATTCTGTGGAGTTTACGGAAATACAGGAACAACCATGTTTGAAATCATATTGAAGACTCCCCCGCATACTATCTGTAATCGAGCTTCGACTTGTTGTAAGGTTGGAGAAATGCCTAACTGCTTATATCGAGTAATTCAACCCAAGCCCAAATGTCTAATGTTATTAAGTGGAACAAATCTCCGACTAGTCGACTCAAATGCAACATCGATGCATCCTTTGCTAATAACAAGTAGGAATAAGAATTTGTATTAGAGATGAAGAAGGTTTGTTTGTTGCAACTCAGACTGAGTGGTTTTTTCCTAGTACTGAAGTTGACGCGAGGGAAGCTTTAGGCCTTTTGACAGCTATAAAATGGGTGCATGAGCTTGATTTTGATAGTTGAGATTTTGAGTTGGATGTTAAAAGTGTAGTGGATAATCTGAATTTGCAACTCCTAAATGATTTGAATTTTTGTGCAATTGCTTGAGAATGTAATCTCTTATTAGCTATTTTATTTAAAAATTCTTATGTTAAGTTCGTTAAAAGACAAATTATTAAAATTACTTGTTTCAGATGACTTAAAATTTTAATGATATATCAACCTGTAATCAAGATCTTATTATTAATAAAATAAATTAAGTCAATTTTTTTAATTTAGAATAATCAATGAACCACTTGGTTTACATTAACCAAACAGTCTTGTGTCATTTTCTTGGTGTTTGAAACATTCCTCAGACTCAGCATACTGATTCTGACTCTGAGCGAAAAGCAATACCCCAAACGCAAAACGAGATCTAATCTATCTCCCCTTCTTCTTCTTCTTCTTCTTAATCAGATGTTAGATGGATCCTATGCGTTTGTTTTCTTTCTTTTGGTGCTTTCTTGGAGTGTTAACATCATTGATGCAAGTCTCGGTGATGCTGATCCCAATTATAGGTACTTACTTTTGGTCCTTTCTTTGAGGCATATCATCAAACATGTTGTTAGCATTATTATTGTTGTTGTTATTGTTGTTGTTGTTGTTGATGATGATGAAAGTGTTTGGTGGATGCAAACATAATAGAGGGTTTTGAGATTTTGATTTGGGAATATGGGTTTTGAAGAATTCATTATCATAGGTTGAAGCTGAATATTTTTAGTTATAATTTCTTTGAGTGGTTGATGATGGTTGTAGATTACCAAATGGTACTGCCTCAGTTCCTAAAGATAGGATGAGAAATTAAGAAAGTTTATAGACATAGTGTTTGTTGTTGGTTATTCGAGGAGTATGTTGGTAATGAAATGATTAATGTAATTAAGATTGAAAAGGGGTTTTAGAATTGATTTTGACATGTTTGGTTGCTCTCGAGTAGAATTTATTATTTTGATTCTACTTGAAGCGATGATTTGTAGCTTTTGAATCTAAACGTGATTGTTATATTGAGATTTATACTTCAATCCACTTTTGCAAAAAATTATCCAAACATAAATCATTTTCCCTTCAAAATCATTTTTATAGGCAAACTTAATTTTACATAATCAATTTTCTTTACCGCAGAACCAAACATTTGCTATAACTTCTAAAACACAAGTACTTGTAAAATGGAGAAGTACGCATAACCGGTACGTACCCAATACCGGTACACTTAACAGTACTTGTCTGGTACTTCAGTTTTTCTTATTATTTGGTTGCGAAGGAAGTTTGTGGCTTTCTCATACATTAAGATAGTAAGATTTTTTATTTTTGGATTTTCCCATTCTAAAGGCCCTATTTGCGGAAACAGTTTGATTAAGTTTTTATAACATTAATTATCTTATGTATATACTATTTCTATAAGAGAATTATAAAATAACCTCAGATTTTTTATATAAACTATAAGCTATCTTAGTGAGTTTGTGGAAATAAACTGAAAACAATTTATGGACATTTCATAAGTTGTTTCCAATCCACAAACTCTCCCAAAACATTCTCATACGTAGTTATGCTAAGTTGATAAACTCAAATCAGTAAATCTAAACATTTTGTAATTTTATTTCTCGTTTTCTTTGGATATCAGGGGTTGTATAAGTCAATGCCAGGAAACTGGATGTATTGGGCCAAAATGTTTTCCGCATTGTACTTTTTCATCAGACGGAGAACTTGTTGGTCGTCCATGGTACATGCAAGAACCATTATATTTACAATGGAAAAAATGGGACTGTCAGAGCGACTGTCGTTACCACTGCATGCTTGATAGAGAGAAAGAAAAAGAGTTACTTAACATTGGCCCCGTCAAGTATCATGGTAAATGGCCATTCAAGCGTATTTACGGGATGCAGGTTTGTAGCCATAGAAGCCACCACAAAATGTTTTGTTAAAACTTATGTTTTTCATTTCGAATCTGTTCTGTGTCCTATGACCAAAAGCCTTTTGTTTAAACCGACGTAACTGATATGTTGTATCGTTTTATTTAGGAGCCTGCCTCTGTGGCTTTCTCAGCTCTCAATCTTGCGATGCATTTTCATGGTTGGGTCTCCTTTTTCATTCTTTTATACTATAAGCTGCCTCTAAAAGACGGGAAGAAGGCATATTATGAGTATGCTGGTTTGTGGCATTTCTATGCGCTATTATCACTCAACTCTTGGTTCTGGAGTGCTGTTTTCCACAGTAGGTAAGTTACTTATGCTCCTGGTGTGTTCAAGAAATGACCTCTTCTTTTAAAATTACATCTGAACCGTGAAAAACAAATGAAATATATCTCATTATCTGTTGGATATAGCAATATTTTAAGCTTAGACTATCGTTGTTTCTTTCGCCTATTGTCCTGCAGAGATGTCGATCTAACAGAGAAACTAGACTACTCATCTGCAGTGGTTCTCCTTGGATACTCCCTCATTTTATCGATCTTACGATCCTTCAATGTTAGGGATGAAGCTACCAGGGTTATGGTTTCTGCTCCGTTGATTGCTTTTGTGGTCACCCATGTAATGTACCTCAACTTCTACAAACTAGATTATGGTATGTCCTGTCATATAATCTTTATACTTTTTTTTTAAAATTTTTGATTAAACCTTTATATTGTTATTGGTGAGGCTAAGATTTGAATTAGGATCAATGCAATCTTTGAATAAAACTTACCTTAAACTTTCTGTTAGTTATCCATGCCATTAACTTCTGTGGTTTACGCTTCTGCTACAAGATTCTTTAACAAGACTTTTCACATATCATTTTGTCATTTATCTATTTATTTCCTATGAAGCACGGGCACCTTTAGGAGAATGCGTCTCGTGGTGTCCGACACGTGTCAATGTCCGTTACATGTATGACAGGGTCGAAAAAGTTAGACAAGTTTCGGAAAAGATAGAAAAGTGTCCATGCAAAAAATGGTGTTTTTTTTACACTCTTTGAATCGGTGTCCGACACCCTTATAACACTCATACAACACCTGTCTAACAATTTAGACCAATGTTTCAAAAAGTAATTGTTTTTCTCTTTGCTTCAACGCACCTTATACATTTCTTGGCCAAATCTTACGCACATCTAAAAAGGGTTAAACGTATTGAAACAATGTTATCGATAAAGAATTAAAGACATTAATTTAGAATATTTTTATTTTATTAATAATAGATGGACAAATGAAGCTAAAATATTATCATATATGTAGCGGTGTCACTGTCCTATGTTTTTTACATTATCGGTGTCAAAGTGGTCATGTTCGTGTCGTATTTTGGTGTCCGTGACGGAGTACGTGTTTCATAGTCTTTTATTTTCTCCTTATGCAATGATTTTGATGATATTCTCAATCTCAATCAAATTTTACAGGATGGAACATGATAATTTGTGTAGCGATGGCCGCGACACAGCTCACAATATGGGCAACTTGGGCAGGTTTTAGTCATCATCCTTCACGTTGGAAGCTATGGCTGGTTGTTATCGCAGGTGGCCTCGCAATGCTCCTAGAAATATATGATTTCCCTCCTTACGAAGGACTTCTCGACGCACACGCTATTTGGCATGCCACAACCATTCCTCTAACTTACATCTGGTGGAGTTTTATCAGGGATGATGCCAAGTTTAGAACCACTAAATTTCTTAACAAGGCCAAATAGTTTAGTTGTAATAGCTTATTTCTGTTTCATCATTATAGATTTTAGACATAATGAAACAATTTTTTTAAGCATTGTTGAGATTGTGTTCTTCCATTGCAGTCTTACAGGGTCCATTGCCTAATGGATTTAGCAGATCCAAAAAGTTTATTAAAAAGATAGTCAGTTTTCGTTGAATCCTATGCTTAACATTCTTTTTTCCCTTCTTCTTTTGATAGATCCTATGATTTTGACATTCTGAAACTTAAATGTATCACGTTTGTTACCTCTAACCTCTTTCAGTTTTCCTTCCATGTTATAGAAGGCATACGGAAGTTATATACTTAGCGGGTGGTACACAGACACGTCCGTCTTGCAAAGGCTCACAAAAAGAAATAGGGTGGGAAGGATAAAATTGAGTGAGAGTATAGGTCTAAAATACAGTCCTGTTAAAGGCTTAGGTCTAAAATCTAAAATCTTCATACGTCCCGTTAAAGGCGCAGGGCATGATAGATATGCAGGTCTTGCATTTCTAAAGGCAAAAAAACTTACATCTCTATTACTTAAAAGTTAAAAAAAATTCTTAGATAAAGGCGCAGGGCATGATAAATATGCAGGTCTTGCATTTCTAAAGGCAAAAAAACTTACATCTCTATAACTTAAAAGTTAAAAAAAATTCTTAGATAGTAACTAAGGCAAAAAAAACTTACATCTCTATAACTTAAAAGTTAAAAAGTAACTAAGGCAAAAAAAACTTACATCTTTATAACTTAAAAGTTAAAAAAAATTCTTAGATAGTAACTACGGCAAAAAAAAAACTTACATCTCTATAACTTAAAAGTTAAAAAAATTTCTTAGATAGTAACTAATAATCCGTTCCAAAAACAAAATGCGGCAAGACAGAGATGATGAAATTTGATTTATGAGGCCTCATACATGTCTTTCAAGCTATGCCACAAGATTGTTTAAAAAATTAATTTGAATCTTAAAAATAAATGTATTATTATTATTATTATAATATTTGAATTTATCAAAATTACAAACGCATTTTCAAATATCACATTTGTTACCTGTTTTGACCTGGGCCCCAGCCTCACCACGCGGCCCAGTCCAATGATGCACGATAAAGGTCCAATATGATGTAAGCAGGTTGGTCGAGCACGTGACTCCTCGACAGACAAGGCATGCTCCCGTCGAGCAGAACAGCGTGCCACAAGACGTTCTCTGCACGCTCCCTTCCGTGGAGAGGCCAGCCCTCCGCGGGCAGAATCCCCATGCCGACGAGCGGGACAACATGTCTCACCCGCGCCCTCGTGTGCTCCCCTCCGCGGGGAGAACAACACACCTTCGGAGAACCTCACGGGCTCCCCTCCGCGGGGAGATCAACGTGCCATTCGCACGTTCTCCACGTGCTCCCCTCTGCGGGGAGCACGTCACCGACCAACTGCCCACCTCCGAAAGAGCAGGTCAAACCCACTTTTCGGAGATCTCGGGACAGTTGGACTAGGGCGAAGACCACGTCCTGGTCTTCACTACGCCACGTAAGCCCTAACAGTCACCTGGGTTGGGCCTAGCAATCCAGCCCAACACAAGTGACAGTTGGCCCAACGCTGGGGTCTCTCTCTAAATACCCTCTTTCACAAGAGGGTCGGGTAATTCACTTCTTACCCTTTTTCTGTGCTTGTGATCACTCTGCCCATATACTTACTTTGGCATCGGAGTGCCTTGCAGGTACACCCCCTCCTTCTCCTCATCACCGGTGAACAGGAAGCCGCCCAACAGAGTGTGGCCAGCCAGTGATCCCCTTCTGATCAGGTCAGATCAGTGGCGCCGTCTGTGGGAAACTGAAACTCCCCCGTTCCTCCGAGCAGCGAACCAAAGTTTCACCAACACTCCAAGATCATGACTAGCCCACACCACGACGATGCTGTTCACGACTTCATCCTCACCCCTACCGCGAACGGCAGCAAGCAAACGGAGACGTCCCGTCCTCCGGAGACCGACGAGAGAGACGATCAGACTGCCTCTCCGTCGTCCGCAGAAGCTGCACACCAGGCTATCCACCGACCCCGGAGCCCAGCAGCGTTCCAGCCTATTCCTGTTCCGGCCGGAGCGGACCCGACTGTGGCCGCCCTCTTCACGGCCAACAACCAGACGAACCAACTATTATTTCAACAGAATGCACGAATTGGCGCACTAGAACACGAGGTCCCGCTAAGGTCCCCTCCGCGGGAAGACCAGAACGGGAACTCGAGGAGTCCTTCACCTCGTCCCAGGATCCGGCGACTCCGGCTGGAGAGGCCCCAACCCGAAGTAGTGCGGAAGCGGATCCCCAACGAGACAAGTTCGTGAGAGACGGCAAACTAGAGCAGATCCCCCGACCAGGCCTCCGCGCGTCGAACCCCTGGTCAGGAGGTTGAGGGCCCGAAACCAGGTGCCTCCACCAAATGGCCCATCACCCCCTCGGTCGCCAACTCTCAGCGACGAAGACGACTACAAGACTCCTTTGTCCCGGGAAATCATGGCCGCCCCCATTCCCCACGGGATGGAGAAGCCCCCAGCGCTCTCGACGTACGACGACACCTCCGACCCAGACGATCACCTGGAAGACATCGAGGCCATGCTCGACTACCGAAACGTCCGAGGAGCTATCAAATGCAGACTATTCCCGACGACGCTGAGGAAAGGTGCCATGACGTGGTACAAAATCCTGGAGCCAGAGTCGGTTACATCATGGGGGGTTTTGAAAGACCTGTTTTTAAGACACTTCACAGCATCCCGACGCCATCCGAAGACGGAAGCCGCGCTCGACGCTATAATCCAAGCTCCCGACGAGCCCCTCCAGAAGTACATTGAGAGATTTACACGGGAGGCAGTACAGGTAACGACGTCAGACAAGATGAAGCGTTACCTAATGGAGCAAGGCCTGCACCGCGACTCCAAATTCTACGAAGCTGTGGCCATACACAGACCAGCCTCCCTACAGGACTTCCTCGACAGAGCCGCGCATTATATCCGGTTCGAGGAAACCCAAGCGACCAACTCCGCCCGAGACACACGAGAAAGAGAGACCCCTGCGGGTACCGAGAGGACGGAGCTTCGAGCCACCGGCGCGGAGGCGATCGCCGGCGGGAGGATCGCCCCCACGAATAACGTGAGCAGCGCGGTCCCGCCGGCCGATTCACGGAGTATACGACCCTAATCGCTTCCCGCGAGCGCATACTGGCCGAGTGCGCCAAGACAAAGTTTGTCCAGGGAGGTGTCCGCTTCCCCAGACCGACACCCCCCAAGCCTAACGTAGACAAATCAAAGTAATTCCATTTCCACAGGAGCCACGGGCACGTTACAGAAGACTGTATCCACCTCAAGGACGCGATCAAAATCTTGATTAAAGACGACCACCTGAAGAGATACACCCGGGGAGGAGAAACCCCGAGGCAAAACGCCCCCGAGGCTAAGAGAGTCGAAGAACTCCCCTCTTCAGACGGTGACAACGGCCTCCAGGTCGCCCTCTGCGTCAGCCGCCCCGAGGATTGGTTCGCTCATAGAGAACTCGGCCTCCCCGACGGCCCGGATCTTCCCGACGAGCCGGTGCGCCCCGCCAGTCGATGGGAATATTTTCCAAGAGCCATGGTCATCTCCGGCGGATCCCCGAGGAACCTGTCCGTAGGATCGGTAAAAAGAAAGTTCGAAGAACTCATCACCAGCAACTCCGGTAAAATGAGCACTCTCGACAAATTTCGTGGTCGATCCAATCCGATCACCTTTTACCTCGAAGAACTCCCCGGGGGCTCTCCCAACTCTAACATCCCCCTGCCGATACCGGCACGGATGGCGAACTTCGATGTCAGACGCATCCTGGTCGACGGAGGCAGCTCGGTGGACATCATGTACACCCACCTTTTCACGACCCTCAAACTCGACGAATCCAACCTATCCCCCTACGTGGGCTCTGACCTCCAGGGGTTCAACGGGACAACGACAAGATCGTGGGGGTATGTGGAGCTAAAAGTCACATTCGGGGAGAAGGAAACCGCCAGGGAGATCAATATCCGCTTCCTAGTCATCGAGTGCCCGTCCCTCTACAATTGTATCCTAGGCAGGACGACGATGACAGAACTCACCGCGGTGCCCTCCACCGTCCACCTAAAGATGAAATACTACACGAGGTGGGGTACCGTGGTGACCCTGAATGGCGACATCGAGGCTGCCCGAAGATGCTTCGACGCCGCGCTGAAAGGCCTAAGTACCATCTCCCCAGCAACTAAAAACGCAGCGACCGCCGCGACGCCGAAGAGCGAACCGAAGGAGCTCGTCGGCTCAGTGGACCTTGACAGCCGCTTCACCGAAGAGCACGACCGAGAAGAAGAGGCCAGCAAAGCCAACCAGTCCAACGGGCAGCCCACCCACCCAGCGTGCCCCATCCCAGACGGTGACTTCGAGATCGTGACACTCGGGGACGACGAGAATAGAACCGTGAAGATCGGAGCAAGACTCCCCGACCTGGCGAGGAGACAACTGAAGGCCCGCCTCCGCGAGAACGCTGATCTCTTCGCCTGGAGCGCCGCGGAAATGCCCGGACTCGACCCTGAGGTCGCCTGCCATCAACTGTCCATTAACCCGACCGTCAAAGCCGTAGTACAACGTAGGCATAGACAGTCTCCCGAAAAATCGGCGGCGGCTGAAAAAGCTGTAAAAGACCTCCTAGAGGCAAATTTTATTTTGGAAGCCCGGTATTCAACCTGGCTGTCCAATGTTGTACTTGTTAAAAAGAATAATGGAAAATGGCGCATATGTGTTGACTATACCGATCTCAACCGGGCATGTCCTAAGGACACCTACCCCCTCCCTAACATTAACAAGCTCGTCGATAACTCGGCGGACTTCAAACTCTTATCCTTTATGGACGCATACTCGGGATACAACCAGATCCCGATGGCCGAGCACGACAAACAAAGCACAGCCTTCATGACGGCGTCAGGCAACTATTACTACAATATAATGCCCTTCGGCCTAAAGAACGCCGCAGACATCCTGGAAGAAATCCACGAGGGCATCAACGCGCAACACTTCAGAGGACGATCCCTGGAGAGAAAGGCCTTGCAAGCAGGATACTACTGGCCATCGATGCAAGCAAATGCGAGGGAGCACGTCAGGAGATGCAACAGATGCCAAATGCACGGGGACATGCACCTCGCCCCACCGAGCTAGCTCAAATCCCTCTCCTCCCCGTGGCCGTTCGCCTGGTGGGGGATGGATATCCTCGGCCCCTTCACCCTAGGTTCCTATCAGAACAAGTACCTGATCGTGGGCGTCGACTACTTCACCAAATGGATCGAGGCCGAAACCCTAGCCAAAATCACGGCCTACAACATACTCCGATTCTACAAAAGAAATATCCTCGCGAGATTCGGGGTCCCTCTCTCCATCGTCACCGACAACGGCACATAATTCACCGACAAAAACTTTCGGGACTTCGTCACCAAACTTGGGACCAAGCACCACTTCACCTCGGTCGAACATCCTCAGACGCATGGCCAAGCCGAATCCGCAAACAGGGTAATACTTAGAGGGCTAAAACGAAGACTCGACGACGCCAAGAGGGCATGGGTCGAGGAACTCCACAATGTCCTATGGGCATACCGAACCATGCCTCACTCAACCACGAGGGAAACACCATTCTGCCTCACGTACGGAACTGAGACGGTGATCCCGGTCGAGATACGAGAGCCATCCATACGAACTGAAGCTCTCCTCGAGGTCGAAGACAACGACGATGCCCTCCGAGAGGAACTTGACCTAGTCGAGGAAATTCGATCGGGAGCAGCTATTCGAGAAGCCCGACTAAAACAGCAGGTAGCACTCTGCCACGACAACGGAGTCCTAAAACGCGAATTTCATATCGGCGATTTAGTCTTGCGAAGAAACCAGAAGGACTCCCACGAGGGTAAACTAGCCGCGAATTGGGAAGGTCCCTACCGTGTCCGCGATAAGACGGAGCACGGGGCCTACTACCTCGAAAACCTACACGGGGAACAACTAGCTCGACCATGGAACGCCGAGAAGCTGAAGCGGTACTACAGTTAAAAACTGCCCGCGACGCCAAAACGTCACGACCACTAGGGGGAGACATGGTACCACCGCACCTCCTCGCGTCTTCTAGAGACCAACGAAAAAGTAAGCCATGCCTTTGTGTGTGTGGGCAGAAGGCTCTGCTCGGTGGGGAACACCTCGATTGAGATTCCTCGTCGCCGTACCAGTACCGGCAGGACACCCAGCTCGCAATGGGACGTCCACGCAGCGGGGAGAACTACCCCCGAAACGGCCAGATAACAAAGCCGGCCAACCGGCCAGTTCCCCACACCGCCGGAAACAATAGTCGTCGAGCTACCACCTCGGACAGGCCCAAAAGCATACTAAACATGCATTTCAAACATACAAACATATATTTCGAACATACAAATACGTGCAGATACAAAACGAGCATAAACAAACATGCAAAAACAAAACCGAGCGCACACTTAGAAAAATTTCAAGAACTATGAAAAAGGCACCAACCTAGTAGTCAGATTACACCATCAAGGGCACGCAGGCCCGACAAAACAAAACACAAAAAAAATACAAAAGCGTCGGCATGCAGGCCCAAAACCTACGGGCACGCAGGCCCGGGGAAAATCTACACGTCCGCCTCACCCTCCTTCTCAGTATCCACATTAACAACGTCGTGGCCGACAAACTCCGAATCGATCACCTTCCCGTCGACGATCTCGTGATAGGGCCCGACCCCATCCACAACAAGAGCGACACCAGAATTGACGACTTGGAGCTGCGCGACGACACTTTTGAACCCAATTTCCCCGGCTTCCAAACAATCATTCTCCAATACCTGAATCCGGGGCAAGCAAGTCCGCATGAGTAACCATCTGCCTGTCCTCGTCAGTCTCATCCTCGGCCGGACGGAGGGAACTTTCTAGAACTTCCACGCGAACCTTCAGCGCCTGCACCTCGGCCTCCGCGGCCCCCAGCTTCTCCTCGACGGTCGTCACCTTCTCCTCAGCACCATCCGCCTGCTTGCGCTGGTCAGCGGTCTCCCTCTGACTTTTTTCCAACTCCTCGGAGAGCTTAGCCAGACGCGACTGCGTGAAGGTGAGGTTCCCCCGCAGCTTGGTCAGTTCGGCAGTAGAGCAACCTTCCTCACTCAGGACCATCGCCGTGGTAAAGGTCCGCATCATGGCAGTCAGATCCTCCGCCAGAATTCGACGACGAGAGTCCCGGTCCGCATCCAGAACCGCCTTCACTTCACCAGCAGAAATAATAGGCGATGAAGGTGGCAATAGGATCCATTAAGACAAAATCCATCCAATCCATTCATCAAAAAATCCATCCAATCCATCCATCACATAAAAAATAAGTTAATGGATTGGATTAAATCCATCCATTTATATGCATGGATGGATTCAATCCATCCAACATATTTTAAGAATCCAATGGATTATTTTTATTTTTAAAAATAATTAAAAATAGATTTTTTAAAATCTAATTAAAAAAATTATAATTTTTTCAAAAAAAAAATCGAATTTTTTTAAAAAAAAAAGTTCATTTTTTTAAAAAAAAAAAGTTCATTTTTTTAAAAAAAAATTCATTTTTTTTTTCGAAAAAAAATCGGTTTCTTTTTTTCTGAAAAAAAATCTGTTTTTTTTTCTGAAAAAAAATCGGTTTTTTTGTGTGAAAAATCGATCTTTTTTTCCAAAATAAAAAACTGATTTGTTTTTCGAAAAAAAGTCAATTTTAAAAAAAAATGGTTTTTTAAAGAAAAAAGTAATTTTTTTTTCGAAACAAAAAACCAATTTTTTTTAATAAAAAAAAAATTTCTTGAAAAAAAGACCGACTTTTTTAAAATACAAAAATTACAAAAAACCGACTTCATATTTTTTTTAAAATACAAAAAATGAATTTTTTAAAAATAAAAAAAATTATTTATTCTTACAAAATAAAATAAAAAGTTGGATGGATGGATATCCATCCATTAAAAATATGTTAATGGATGGATATCCATCCATTAAAAATATGTTAATGGATGGATTGTATGGATTTTATTCTTAATGGTTGATTGGATTGGATAATTTTAAGAAAATTTTAGTGGATTGTTGATGGACTAATGAATTGTTTTAATCCATCCATTAACAATCCAATCCACATCCATCCAACCCATCCATTTTGCCACCCCTAGTAGGCGACCTGACCCCGTGAAAGTAGCCCGGATGTTGATGGCACGACGGGACAACATACCCCTCCTCGGCAGACCCGGTCGTCAGATCGGTCAAGCCGCTCGCCTCCTCGGTCTTGGGCCTCTTTGTAGCCCCCTGAGACGAGGGAGACTGACTCCCCTGAGGAGACGAAGACGAGCTCTGACCGCCCTGGACTGCAGCTTCCTGCCCGATTATTTGGCTCACCCGCGTTTTCGTAGTGGCGGCAACCTTCGAGGCACGCAGCTTCTTCACCCGCTCTTCAACAGAAGAATGTTTGCTGCAAAAAATAAAAGGAAAGTCAGCAACAGACAAAACATACAAAGTCACGAGAAGAGAAAAACGTCCCCACCTAGGTAATCGAAAGCCTCCGCCTCCGAGGAGAAACTGAGCAAGGTTTTTGTATTAATCAACCTCTTCTTCGTTCGCACGTTCCCCTGCTCGTCGAAAAGATACCGACCATCAGGCGTCACTAGTTTCGACGACGGCAGACCACGCACAAACGCCATTATCTTCATATAGGCGGCCATGTCCCCCTCGTCGAGGGTCCCAGCCCGCACTATAAATCGATCGGTCCCGCGGTTGAAATGCTCCAAAGTCCACAACAAATGCACTCTCGGAAGCCACGCGACAAACCGCTGGCCATCCACCACTCTCTCCCTCGGTAAATAGAGACTCTACCCCTTCTCTGGTGATCGGCCTCACGAGGTAGAAGCGACCTTTAAAATCCCGGACGGAGTCCATGTACGTTTTAAAGAGTGTGGTCGGCTGCTTAAACGAAACCCAACCATGCCGGCCATTCACCGTTTGCCGCTGTAGGTGGAAAATACGGAAAAACAAGGGCACCGTGGCGCCGACCTGGAGGAAGCGACACACCAGCTCGAACGCATGGATAAAGGCCAAGGCATTAGGGTGCAGCTGAGACGGAGCCTGACGCAGCCAATCGAAAAGACCCAAATGAAAGTCGAAGAATGGCAGTCTGAGCCGGGCCTCTTTGAAATAAAACTCGTGCATGAGGAATGTCCGTCGCCCATATCTCGAGCAGACACGATGATGTTCCTTGGGGTGGTAAACTTGCCAGTTCTGCGGCTCTCCCTCCACCCGGTCCTCCACAGTGGTATGGGCACCGGACGTGTCAAAGGCAAAACAAGAAGGGGCGGATAAAGGCTCCTCAGCCACTCATTCCTCGATAGGGAGAACTCTCTCGTCGAAATCTGAAACCTCGGGCTCGTTATCTTCGACCGTCGTCCCCGGGACCAATGCCGACATAGACACCTGAAAAGCAGAGGATAACGGTGAATTCGATAGCCAAGATCAAATCCACCCTTCCACCGCAGATCAAGTGAAAGGGCGACGAGGGCGGTTTCGCGAACAGGAGACAAAAGCACCCGGGCAAGTCCCCGAGGAGCATTTCCCCACCACCTCTCCACGGGACATTCAAACTAACCTATCGCCCCTCCTCGGGGGCTTCATCGGAAGAAGCGCCCGTCCCCGGGGCATTCATCGGAACAACCGATCCTCCCCGACGCATTCATCTAAACAACCCTAAAACTCCACCAAATACGGCGGGGACTCGCGTTTCTCCTCGGGGAACTCATCGTCCCACGACCACAAATCCAAAAATAAATGGCGAAAATAAAAGAAAGGAGGAAGAAAACTCACTTTATAGCGGCGGTTGACGGAATGCAAGACGGACGGTGCGACGACAATTCACGGCAGCGACGACAGACGGAGCAGAGAAACAGAGCTTCGTAAGTAAAATGGCAAGGTGAAAAGGAAAAAGTGCGCGGGGACTCCCCTATTTATAACCCGGCGCGGAACTCGAAGCGGCACTAGGCCTTTGAGTTCCCTAGGGTAGCCGCCCTCACGCCCACTCAACGCGTGACACGTGGCGGTAAGCTGACAGTCGCGGCCCTTCAAATGCCTTTGCCCCGCGCACCCGACGACGTGGGAGACCTTCGTGCACACACACCTCGCCGAACACGAGCTGGCGGAGTCTCGCGCCGCGCGGCCTTCTTCCCCGAAACAACGCTTTCAAGTCCTCGCTCTCCCACCGAATAGCTTCGACTTGGGGCCTCCTGTTCTGGCCTAGGCCCCGACCTCACCACGCGGCCCAGCCCAATGATGCACGATAAAGGCCCAATGTGATGTAAGCAGGTTGGCCGAGCACGTGACTCCTTGACGGACAGGGCATGCTCCCGTCGAGTAGAACATCGTGCCACAAGACGTTCTCTGCGCGCTCCCCTCTGCGGGGAGGCCAGCCCTCCGTGGGCAGAATCCCCATGCCGATGAGCAGGACAACATGTCTCCCCCGCGCCCTCGTGTGCTCTCTTCCGCGGGGAGAACAACACACCTTCGGAGAACCTCACGGGCTCCCCTCCGCGGGGAGATCAACGTGCCATTCACACGTTCTCCACGTGCTCCCCTCTGCGGGGAGCACGTCACCGACCAGCTGCCCACCTCCGAAAGAGCAGGTCAAACCCACTTTCTGGAGATCTCGGGACAGTTGGACTAGGGCGAAGACCACGTCCTGGTCTTCACTACGCCACGTAAGCCCTAGCAGTCAATGGGGTTGGGCCTGACAATCCAGCCCAACACAAGTGACCGTTGACCCAGCGCTGGAGTCTCTCTATAAATACCCTATTTCACAAGAGGGTCATGTAATTCACTTCTTACCCCTTTTTCTGTGCTTGTGATCACTCTGCCCATATACTTAATTACTTTGACATCGGAGTGCCTTGCAGGTACACTCCCTCCTCCTCCTCATCACCGGTGAACAGGCAACAACCCAACAGAGTGTGGCCTGCCAGTGGCCCCCTTCTAATCAGGTCAGATCATTACCCAAACATCATTTGAATGAGATGACAAGATTTCTTCCAATTTAATTGGTTCATTGTGATATTCTTTGGTTTGTATAAAAGAGTCTTTTTGTTAGTAATTTTATCAATTAAATTGACTAGAAAAATATATTTGATGATCAAATTAACTACAAATAACACATTTAAAAATAAAAATAACAATTAAAATAAAAGATATTTAGAGTTTTTTTTTATAATTTTATTTATTTATTTTAAATTTCTATACATTTATAAAGAGTATTACGATGTCTTAACACATTAAAGATTAAATATATATTCATGTAATTTTAATGAACTTGGTTTTAATCACCAACATACAAACCATAAATCTCCAAAATTTCACCCCTTCATTTCGTCTTCTCCCTTGAATCTTCTTGTTCCTAGAATAGGAACAACATTAGTTGATCTTTGAACACAATCAACTTCATTTGTTCTTACCAGATGCACAAAAATAATAAGCTCCATTAATGGTGTATTGGTTGTTAAGTATAACATATTTTTAGCAGCTTCATCATCAACACTTAAATATATCACTTTCATGTCCTCACGAGAATATATATATATATATATATATATATATATATATATATATATATATATATATATATATATATATATATATATATATATATATATATATATATATATATATATATATATATATATATATATAAATTAAAATTTTTTTAAATTAATACTCGGTAAATTAATAAACTCTTTAAAATAATAAATTTGTCCGGTCCCGATTTGGGCCAATGTAAAAAATTGAAAAACTCGATAAAATAATAAGATAATAATTTTTCGGGAGATTCCTTTATAATTTTCGATCCTAAGAAAATCATAAATTAATAATTCATAGAAAATAAAAAAAATATATTACACTCTATTGAAATATGATTCAATAGTTGTTTATTTTCCTTTAAAGTTCAAGTCTATTTGGAGCTCATCTCTAACTTTTCTTATTGCATCCAATAGCTCAGGTGTTGTATTTTTGTATTGTATCATAAAGTTGTGAAGAGTGTTTGACGCCATAAGTGCTTCCTTTCGCGTAACAGGCTCCAAAGACACCGTATCATCTTCGCCGTCATCCTCTGCATTGTTCTCAATGATAGTACCCACAATATCTTCTAAACTCTGAACCTCCGAACATGCTTCATTTTCACTTGGGTAGTTAATTAGATTATCGATATCCATCTTATTACGATAGCCACATTGATTGATCATAGTCTCGAGGTCTTGAGTTTCGTCATCAAAAGTGGATTCATCCAAATTTCTTGCAACGTCACTAGCTGAACGAATTTTACAGTGTCGGAAGCAATTCGCTATTGATGTGGGTTAGTAATGCATAAAGACACACCTATATATAATGATGAATGTTATGCAAATGATATGACATCTTAGGGGGTAAAAATTAGAGTATGATACCTATAAAACATGGTTTCACCGCTTTACGTCATGATCGAATAGCTGCATAGTGTTAATTATGGGGTCACCTTCGCGTAGCAGAACTCTTGATGCATCTTTATGGGATAAGGTGATTTCAGGCTCAGGTTCTGAGTTTGATTGCGGAGGCGAGTACATGTATCTTTTTAAAGAGGAGTTGGATTCTCATCCTATGTTAAATTCTCCAATGATGGTGTTAAGTGTGTGTCAGTCAAGTATATCCTCCCTTGTTATGAGGTTTCTTGGACACATCTTCTTAGATAGTCATCCTAGATAAGGCGTTTTATTTCCTTCTTTAGTTGATGAGAGTCATATGTGTAACGACCTTTTACTTTGTGATACTTATACCACCTGTTTAACTCATTACCCATGACCTCCCAATTTGGCGTAAGAGGAGGCAGATAGAGTTTATGTGAAGTACATCACACCAAATTTTCTCCAACCTGGTGTTGACTAGTATATATTTCTCTACTAGCCTCCCACTACATTTAAAGGTCGTTCAGTCACATACCGACAATGTGTAATGGTTACTGTGTTGTTGTTACGAGTAATCAGACCCTCCAACGTTGCACTTTTTTCCCTCTCTATCCTCTTTTTTCTTGGGCAAGAGACTCATTGAAAATTTTGACTCTTAATCCATTTTAGAAGGCTCGCACAAACACTTCTCGGCTGGGATGGACCACCTTGATAGCTACCTCATTGAACCTATCTAGGAACTCTCTCGAGACTCAGAGTTCTCCTGGAAGACATTGAATAAACTGATTATTGATACCCAACAGTGTTTTCTCACAAAGAATCATTGAATTCGTTTCCTTGAGAAATCATGGTAGCAAGTTAATTATAACCTAAACAGATTCATATTCCACCTCAATGTCGCCTCCTCGAACGTTCTAAACAAGTGCTTATACTTAAGGGACTCAATGTTGCCTATCATTGCCATCTCAGTGATGTACTCCTGAGGGTTGTTTTTCCCATCAAAGGTCACCTACGACGACGACTTGAAATTCTTAGGTAAGGGTGCTTCCTAGATTTCGTCGGAGAAAGGTTAGGATCTAAGGTCTTCGTGTCGCTCAATGGATCGATCTCGTCTTGTTGTCGTTGAAGATGCAAAACGTGTCTTGAATTGTTTTCATAATGCCGATGTAATTCTTCCATATTGACATGCATCTCTATTATGCCTATTTGATCGCCACTGCCGTTGGCGGTGCCACATCTCACCATTGTTGAACGATAATTAGAGAAATAAATGCTTTAAATGAGTGTGTCATTCAAGTCAATTTTATTGGAATAATTGTACTTTGTACTTTACCACCACGGTGGACGTCAATTGTACTTTTTGTGAGAACAATAAAAGATTTCGGCTTTGGTTACTAGATCTAGAGATTGTTCTGGTGCCTACGAATTCGGCAACACATCCCCTAGCTAACTTTGACCTGATAGTGGGATGAATGGAGTGAGCCATTGTGAAATTAAAATACTCCAATTAGTTAAATTGGGTTTTCTTTAGATAGTTGAAAGCATGCAAAAATATCATTATCAAAATACTAAGTACTAACATCCAAACTATGTTGGTCTTCTAAAATTTCGATTTTCGACAATTATATGATTGAATTATATATACACATATACCAACATTGTATTTAATTTTTAAGTAGAAGGAAAAATAATAGATCAACAACACTGAGGTTCATTTCCAAATTACTCTTAATTATACAACCTAGCTAAAAAAGCTAAAGAAAATTCACAGAATTCCAAATATACTTTTTCCACATTAACGTTTACAGTTCCTTACAAACCATTATAAGTCAGTGCTTAATTATGTCAATATCTCTATAACTAAGCATGTAATCATTATCACTTAATTGATTCCAACTCTAATGACTAAGAAAGTAAGCTCAGATTCATATTAGAGCCACAAAGCACCAGCATGTTTGAGAAGAGGAACAAGAGAACCATTGATATGAAAAGCCAAAACTGTATCCATCGAACCAACTAATTTCCCACCAATGAAAACAACTGGTAGTGATGTTGAATTTCCAAGTAACCTCATCATGAATGGTTTATGATCCTGATCAAGTTCATGAACCATTGCATTCACTCCCATTCCACTAAACAAACTCTTCATTGCATGACACATACAACTAGTACTACTAATGCTGAATATCACAACAGCATTCTGTGTAGCTAATCTCATTATTCTCTCCATTTCATCTTCTTCCATTGTTCTTGTTACTCTTGTCATGTAGTAGCTCCATGACAGTTGTTGTTCCACTTGGTAATGCACGAGTTTCTCTTGATTGAACATGGTGTGTGTTGTAATAGTGGAATTGAACAAAGTAAGCAAATTATGTTTATTGCTTAGTTATATGTGATTGTGATGATGAAAATGAAGAAAAGGAAAGTGTGGTTTTATAAGGGAGGTGATAGAAAATAGTACGTAAAAGTGTGTTAGTGGAAGATTGTAGGGGACCTTAGGGTACTTAGTTTGTGTTATTGTCGGAGGAGCGTGTTATGTTTCTCATAGATGTTGTTTGTCTATTGTCTCTAATATATACTCTCTTTCTGGTTTATTTGCATCTATAATGGTTACTTGTAAGAGATGGCTGTGTGTCTAAGATAGGGGCGACAAAATTCTGACAAGCGACGCTTCTATTAATTTTCTTTTGCTCATAATCTCCTCCAAAATGTGTACATTATTCAGCATCTTCAGAGTCAAAGATGCATGCTTTGTTCATCCAACTTCGTTTAATCACTATCATCATCATTATTATCATTCATAAAAGTACTACTATTACAATCATAGTTACTGGAGTAAGATTGAATAATGCATAGTATTCTTGAGACAGATAGTAGCTGCTTTCCTATACGGCTATAAGGGATATGAGAGTGTAAATTCACAGCGTGCATGGCGTTTGCAGAGTTTGTTTCTATGTTATAGAAAGTGTGAGTCAACAAACATTTATGGAATGTCGAGTCTCAATCTCAAGTTGCATTTGGTTTTTTTTCTTATTTATTTTTGGTTAAAATCTCAACGAAAAAAGATGTTGATAAAGAGTAATAGGAAAATAGCGTAGAGTGAAGCAATAGAGGGGAGAACGTTGACATAAAGCAGTGACAAAATGGCAGGCAGGGCAAAGGCGTGACCTCAATTCTTAAATCGCATGCCTGCTTACTTTTCTGATTCAGGCGGCGGAAACGGACTGACGTTGCCACATTTGTCTTTTCTGTTCTTCTTGTTCATATAATACGAGATTAAAAGTGTATACGAAGATTGTTTAATTAAAAAAATTGAGAGAAGAGGGATTATAACATACTGTATTTAATCCTTATCTTTAAAAAAAATAAAATAATTATTAACTTTTGAATGTGTTTAGTTTTATTATGGTTTAATATATATATATATATATATATATATATATATATATATATATATATATATATATATATATATATATATATATATATATATATATATATATATATATATATATATATATATATATATATATATATATATATATATATATATATATATATATATATATATATATATATATATATATATATATATATATATATATATATATTAATATTTAAAGTTTATTTTTATCCTTAATTTAAAAATATTTTATATTAATTCTTGAACTCTTTAAAATTCTTTAAATTGTATTATTTTAGTCATTTTCATCAACTAAAAATAAATTTAACATTTTTTGAGTTTTTTCGTCGCTAATTATAAAAAAAAAACTAAAATAATATGTGTAGTAGGCTAGCCAGAAGACCCTGTAGCCGCAATCCAAAGAAAGCAATAATCTGCCATCTGATCTGTTAGATATGAATGTTATTTTGTTGTGGTAAAATACTGGAGATCTAGATCTAGGATCCATCCAAATACTCTCTACATCCTATGCTTGAAGATTAGCCGATTATTGTAATTGTCTCATTATATAAAAGGGAGGTGTGTCATATCTCAAGTACATAATTCAAATTCAAACTTCATTCATTCATCTTATTCATATATTGGCTTGAACTTCTGAGTATTAACCTTGTTGGTCAACTCCCTCCCCCCCCTCTCTCTCTCTCTCTCTCTCTCTCTCTCTCTCTCTCTCTCTCTCTCTCTCTCTCTCTCTCTCTCTCTCTCTCTCTCTCTCTCTCTCTCTCTCTCTCTCTCTCTCTGCATCAGAAGCTCAAGTAACCTTCATTCTCCCATCAATTTTGGTTCTCTATTTAAATAGTGGCACTGTCAATGGGAAGAAAGATCTGATTTCCGCATTTTCCACGATTGAATGCCCATATATAAATTCACCGAGTTGAAGCTTCTCAACCTAGCAAATCAGATTTCCTGATATCAAATTACATATCCTCTTTTTTATGTACTTCAATAGTAGATCAACTCCGAATTTCAACTTTCCAAATCTCTAACCTCCATATCTTCCGACAATGGAAGAATCTATAACAACTCCCTCCTCCATTTTACACTTAGCGATTGTGTTAGCTTCCAAATTCGATGCCTACTTTGGATTAATGGAAACAATAAATTTTTTTTATATGAAGTTGTGAGAAGCTTCGACAAAATTGTGAAACCTGGTTGTTTTTGGTCGAAGTCGCCTTTTTGTCAAGGAGAATATGCTGAACGAATTTGTGAAAATATTCTAAGTCTTGGAATTTGATTCAGAAGAGAATTGCTGATGGAGTTTTCGACGTAAGATTTGAATTCAAATGAAGGAGAGAACTTTGTTCTTGTCCATATTTTTTAAAGAGACACGTGGAGCATTTTCAAGAAAAAAAAGACATGTCGAGCGCCACTTGTCTTATTTTTGTAGGAAGGTCATTATGGGCAGTTATTTCGATCATTATAAATAGGAAGTCTTAGCGTTTTGTTTTGTGTGTTCAAAGTTGTACAAAATCTCTAGAATTACTCAAAGTATTCGTGTGCAGAGAAAAAAGTGTGTTGAGAAAATGTACGTTTGACAAAATACCATATCTTTACAATTTAATTCAAGTTTATCTTCGGTATTGGCCAAGTTATTTTCAACGCATTTACTTGATTCTTGATTAAGTTTCTGCAATTTACTTTTTTTTTTTTTAATTTTTAAAAGTTGTTAACTTTTAGATCAAATGCTGTTGAAGTACTCACTAGTTTCCAAACTTCATTTTTAGATTTACTAGCACATGTACTAGGATCAGTATGGTCGATCCTATAAGTAACCAAATTCTTTTTCGATTTGGAAGACCAACGGTTGTTTACTAATTTTCACGGTAAACAAATTGGCACGCCTAGTGGGACAGTGCTAGTAGTTTTCTTTTCAAAACTTCATTTTGTTGTTGTTCTCTTTGAAAACATCGATGTATGTTATTGAGAAGTGGTAAAGTAGCCACCACTAATGAAGATATACCAAGGAGAAGATATACTAGGAGAATGAAAAATTCAAATAAGCCAAATGCTTTGATTCCTCAAAGTTCATCGAGTAACAATGGAGAACCGCCCCAAGTATCTTCGATCGGGGGAATAACGGTTCTAACGACTGTGTCAGAACCAATGCCATCCATGGAAAGTTTGATGCCCACGCAGCCGATTACCCATAGTGAGCACATTCTAAATTATATTAGGCCAAAGGGTCCTTCAGTAACCCCTTCACCAATGAGGAATGCTTCCGAGTAGGCCCTTTATGTCCCCGGGTTTCTCTATGCCCTTAGGCGGTCAAGAGCAACCTTATGGAATGCCAACATCTATGATGGCTAACTTTCATAACACCGTCTCAACATTCTCAGAACCAGTAATGAATGTTACTTCGCCATTAGAAGGATCAGGATCTAGGATAAACATGGGTCGAAGTAACCAACCCTTAGAAATTGGTTATTCAACCCAAATGCCAAACTTTACTAATAATTCTGCAGCAATTATTAGGCAACAAATGGATGAGAGTAATCACAAAATGGTCCAAAAGTTGGTGTCGCTACTCGAAAAATACATCGCGCAACGACGGGGAGGCGAAAAATGCGAAGACAGAAGAGTCGCCACCGAACTTTATTTATCCCATGAGGGGAAAGGAAAATATCGAGAAAACCTTAAGAAAAGAAATGGATAAGATGGTCTCGCAACCAAGAACGGGTTCGGAAGCCGGTTATGCGAGGGGAAGGTATTAGCACCCCTCGCATCCCTCGTACTCGATGGGAACCTTTTGTTTGTCGACGTGTGAATTTATTTGCTTAAATATTATGCTATAAGAAGTGTTCCACAGGGTAAAAGAAGGGTTAGAAACAGGAAAGTTAGGAGGAAAGAGAGAACGGGGAAAAAGAGAAAGAACAGACTCGGTAGGACTTCGCGGTCCTAGGCCTACGTATTCTCAATAGGTATGAGAAAGTCAGAGTCGAAGTAGTTCGGGGAACTACAAATATGGGGGAAATATGCTCGCCAAGACATCGCCGTCTTGTGCCTACGTATTCTCATCTGGTATGAGAAATCAGAGCAGCCGTAGTTCGGCCTACGGTTTGAAGGGGTGAAAAAGGGAGCTCGCCAAGACATCGCCGTCTTGTGCCTACGTATTCTCATCTGACATGAGAAATCAGAGCAAACATAGTTCGTGTTAACGGTGTGTTGATGTTTTTATGGATAATGTTATCGTGCGCATTCTAGCAGTTAGGTGTTTTGCTGCTCGCTCGTCGGAGACTTAGGCGTTACCTGTTTGCGGTAGAACGGACGTAACATATCCTTTTTGAAAGATTGATTAGGTTTTCGCCATGCGAGGTAAGAAGTCACGTTTGATTGATTGGATTTGTTTTTAAAGGGGCGAGACAGGTCCTCGGATAGTAACCCCTACGGGTAGTACCCAATTCATTGTCTTAAAGTTTTTTGTTATAAAAAGGTGTGGCGAACGAGGCGTCTTCGTATTGAAAGACGAGCGTCGAAACCACCCTCACTACAGTGGGCATCCCTACGCTCGGAGAAGAAGAGGTCTACACCCAATCCTCTCTCTTTAATTCAATGCAAAGAGAACTTCATTCTCTTATTAAAAATGTTTTTGGTTTTGAATGGTAAGTGCTTTGCGACAGAGAACCCTACGGTAAACGTCAGCACTCGGGATAGGAGAAGGCCTACACCTAACCACTCCACGACCATTCAAGTTTTTGTTATGAAAAAATTTGAAAATGCACTCGGTACAGGACCGAGGTTTTAGGTGAGAAAGGTTTCGGGAAAGAGTTGTGAAAGGAGAGGTGGTGGAAGAAGTCGCGTCTTCGTGTTGAAAGACGAGTATCAAGACCACCCTCACTACAGTGGGCATCTCGGCACTCGGAGAGGAAGAAAGTCTACACTTAATCCCCTCGTTTAGTTCAATATAAAGATGATTTGATTTTGAAGATTGTTTGACAATGTTTTTGAATCGAGTCGGGACAGGTGACGAAGAGAGAAAAAAGGTGGTCTCAGATCCAACATTACTTATCAATAATTTGACTGGTAATGAATTACGGAGGTCTCGTCATCGACCTGAACGAGGGAAATGAGATGAAAAGCCCAATAATAAATGAGAAATAAATCTATCTCTAAAAATATAAAATAAACTTCTAGATAAAAAACTCCAAAATACATAATATATAATGTACATTCAAATATAAAGTAAATAAATAATATATATACAAAAAACAATTTTTCTAAAATTTTAAAAAAATAAGAACAGGGGGGGTTATGAACATGAAAGGGGGTGAGAACATGAACAGGCAATAGTAACACGGGCTTAAAGCCCAAGATCCATAGCAGAAAAAGAAGACACAATAGAGAGAGGGGTACAGAAAACGGGATGCAGTAGGGATCAAACGGTGGGATTTTTGGAGCCCAAGCCACCTAAAACAATCTCATCAATTATCATCAGCAACCTCCATCATTAAAAACAAAGAAAACAAACACGGTCAATGTTTCAAATGTACGAAATCCAAAGTTCCAAAAGGAGTAGTAAATCACCACAAAATGATGAAGATGGAGCGATTGGTTCCAACGTTTGCCTCAAAATTTCTCAACTCCACCTTCCTCACGGTCAAGTTATGTACTGCATTGATTTCATTTCAGAATGGGTTTCCGTCTCCCTCTTTCTTCTATATTCAATCTGTTTATATTGTGGGTTCTCAAAATGGAAGATGCGTTTTGATAGAGGTTGGTTGTTTTGATTTTGTGGTTCGTTCTGGTGTGATTTGGTGGGTTTGTTGAGCGGATGGTTTAATGGGGGTTTGAGGTCATTGAAGGCTAACGGTGAGTTCTGAAGGTTAGGGAGGAAATTTCTGGGAAACGGTTGAAGGTTATGTTGATGGGTTGAAGTTTTTGAACGAGATGGAGGCGGAAAAACTTTGATGGTTAGAGTTCAGAAGTTGAGGGTTCTGTTGGAGAGTTTGTTGTTGAGGTTTGAGATTTCGTATGGATGGCAGTGAGATATGAAGATGGTGAGTGAAATTGAAGATTTGGGTGGTTTGAAGTTCATATGTTGAAGTTTGAGTTGGAATTGAGTACTGAGTAGTGTTGCTGAGTTACGGTTGTTACGAGAAGGGTTCGAAGAATGAATCGGTTTTGGGTTAGTGAAGCAACAAAGGTTTGATGGAAGGATTATCGGTAATTTTCGGGAGTTGTTGTCGGGATTGTATGATAGCTTTGAAGGAGAGATGGTTGTGATGATTGTTGGATGGTAGTATTTTTCCATTTGATTGGAGTGCCCTACTAACGTGATTCCGTATCGTACAAAGAGCACAAAACCCGGCAATGTGACACGAACTTTGATGATTGCCACTTTGCAGATAAGCAGCTAAAGGCTCAACATACATCAAATACTGCAAAACCGAATTGAGAAAACAAGTGTTTCCAAGATTATGCAGTCTAGATCCTGTTCTGTGAGAGGTAATTCTGAAGCTGAACTCAAGATCCAAACCATGCTCAGGAAATTCAGAGTTGTTTTATTCTGTTGTGAGAAACATCAACGGTTGGAAGGGATAAAAAAGGGAGTCTTTGCTACTTTCGTTTTGAGCGGTGTGATATGGTGTTATCATCTGAAGTTGAAGGGGGTTAGATTATTATTGAAGGGAGTTGAAGTGTGTTTAGGTTTGATGAGTCTGGATTTGAAATGGTGAACTCTAGAAGATGAAATTGGTGAGGACAGAAATTTGAAAAGGAAATGTTTTTGAGGATCGAAGTTGTTGGGAAGGTTGAAGAAGAGGATTCGAGCTGATTGAGATTTTGCATGAGTAATGAAAGGTTTGTGTGCTGATGGTTTATCAGTGGTGATGTTTAGATGAATGTTTGGAACTTGGTTATGGAGGTTAAAAGGGTTATCAAAGATGGTGAAGGAAGGGAATGGTGAAGTTTATGAGAAGAAAACTTGAAGTGTGGTTTCTTTTTTGTGATTGCTGCAAGAATGATGTTTTTGTAGCCAGTAGGAGAAAAATGGTCATGCTTCATAGTGAAGCAGAGGTATCTTTTTGTTCTCTACATTTTTCTTTAAAACTCTTTTTCATTTCCCTCCTGCTGGGGTATTTTCATAGCAGTATCTTTTTGCAGGATTGTGTTGGGCATATTTGAGGTAGTGTTTTGCAGCAGGTTCTGTCTGGTTGTGGCAGATCTTGTCTGGTGTGGGTTTGAATTTGTGGGCTATTGTGTGTAGCAGGTTGGTTTGGTAGCTGATAACAGGGAGCAGAGTTGTTGCTTGGTAGGGGAATGGTTGGCAGCTGGAATTACGAATGTGGGGGATAGTTTGTGTTTACCCTTCACTCTTTTTTTTGTCTTTTTTTTTCCAGTCTGTTATGACTATCTTGGTTGTTGTTGTGTTATGCTGGTACGGTTTGTCACGCAGCTGCATGATGATTTTTTTGTTGTGTAGGTTTTGTGAATGTTTTCTCCGTGCAGGCCATCATGAAGAGGCGCATCTACTTAATATTTTGTTGAGGTAACTCACGTATGTACGCACGACATATGATTCACTCAGTTGGGATATGCTTTTGTGGTCAAAAAGTGTGGTACGGGGATGGCTAGTGTGGTATACGTCTGTGGCTTGAAATATCACAGGTGGCTGCAACCAAAAAGCGTTTGGAGATTACAATTGTGTTGCATGGCATTTAGTGAGAAGTATTGACTTGAGATGTGTTAGCTTGGATCGGTTTCAACGAAAGTTTAGTAACCTGGGCTTTGTAATTAACAAACAATGAAGTATATGTTGTGGAGTCTATGCTGTGAACAATGGCTTATGGACTATATCTTCACAAGGACAAATTTTTTGTAGATTTTTTTTGTGTAATGTATGCTAAATGTATGGAATTTCGAAATTATAAATGGGCCCTCAAGAACATTTGTTTGTAACCTTTTTTGTTGGATTTCTATAAGAAGAAAGATAAAAAGTACAATGGGCCTCTTTGGAGTTTATGCTTCATGATTTTTTCTTGTAGTGTGATTGAGATGAGCTTTTGGTAATTTTGACTTTGAATTCTCTTTTATCTTTGTAGATAATTAATGATAAGAAGGCATGATAATGACAATGTATTTCTAAAAAACATGTGAGTATGCAGTGGGATTTGAACATAGATGATATTGGATGTGGATGAATGGATTTAAATGGATAACTAAAAAGGGGTAATTGGCAAGGTGGATGGAAATTGGATTGGTTTGAAATGGGTTTCGTAATGTGCCACCACACTTAAAACCTCGAGATTGCACCTGGCCGCCATAAATCATGAATCACATCACAATCCTTGAATCAGCTTCTGATGAATGGAATCAAAGCAACGAAACTATCTGAACCTGGCCACTTAAGTACTGACAAATCCTCATTATAAACCAATTGAGCAAGAAAGTGCTTCTAAGATCAGAAGATTATGAATTGTGCTATAAACCTCAATATACCGCACCAAACCCTGATTGAAAAGCACAAATCCTTACTGCAACCCTAAATACATATTATCTGAATTGCACACCCTAGTCTCGTTCCTGAAAAAGAACTCTTGACTGACCACGATTAAGTTAGGACCTCTTGAACTAGAAATAACATCATACACAAAAACCTGCCCTGAAACACTTCTGACAGACCCCAACTGATACTTGATTTAACCCTACTTGCAGAAAACTCTGCACCTTGACCATAAGTAGAGTCACATATTTTTTTGGATTTTCTTATTAACAATTGGTAGATGAATATACAGATGAAAGTAATATACAGGTGGGCAAATTTTAGGGTGCAACAGTTGCCCCTATTCAATCGACTTGGACCAGAAGGGATGAAAATAAAATGCTTTCAGACATTCATGGTAAAAGGCGGTTGAATACCAAAGAACCCAGAAATTTGCCAACCATAAAATGAGACTTCTGACATCGCCATCAGGCATCTATATCAAGTAGAACATCTGACCTCGTCGTCAGTCATAAATCAAGTACAAACGTCTGACCTCGCCGTCAACTTTTAATAGCGTCTAACCTCGCCGTTAGAACTCAATATCTAAATGGTAAACCACCTGACTTCGCTGCCAGTCCACAAAATAATCTGACTTCGCCGTCAATTCTCAAACAATCTTCTGACCTTACCGTCAAATTTACAATATTTTCTGACTTCGCCGTCAAAATTTTCTTTAAAATCGTCTTCTGACTTCGCCGTCAATCCTTAGAATAATCTGACCTCGCCGTCAATTTTTCCGTTAAATACGAACAACCATTAGATTCAAAGATATAATTACTTTTGACATCGCCGTCAAAACAAATTTCCAACATTGCCGTTGAAAAACTAGATCACTTGACATCGCCGCCAAAAACAAATTTCCCAACATCGCCGTTGAAAAACTAGATCACTTGACATCGCCGTCAAAACGGACATCCAACCTCGCCGCTAGGAAAACAAAATTACCTGACATCGCCGCCAGAAAAAATATCCAACCTCACCGCTAGGAAAACAAAATTACCTGACATCGCCGCCAGAAAAAATATCCAACCTCACCGCTAGGAAGACAAAATTACCTGACATCGCCGCCAGCTAACTATAACTCTGAGAAACACCCGACATTGCCGTCAAGTACCTGTGGGGATACAGAACTCTGGCATCGCCGCCAGACAACCATGGTGCTAATAAACCTCTGACATCGCCGCCAGACAAACATAAATCTGATAAGCACCTGACATCGCCGTCAACTCTCAACATCGTCCAATGATGGACGGAGAAACATTATATCCAAAACTCACATCGTCTAATGGTAGACAGGAAGGACAATATCCAAAATACTCACATCGTCCAATGATGGACGGAGAGGAAAACCATAACCAAATCTCGCATCGTCTAATGATAGACGAGAGGAACATCAAAACCAAATCTCGCATCGTCTAATGATAGACGAGAGGAACATCATATCCAAATCTCGCATCGTCTAATGATAGACGAGAGGAACATCATATCCAAATCTCGCATCGTCTAATGATAGACGAGAGGAAAATCTGAACCAAATCTCGCATCGTCTAATGATAGACGAGAGGAACATCATATCCAAACCTCGCATCGTCTAATGATAGACGAGAGGAACATCTGCTGGGGATGTCATCATCCGAGGGTTGATGGACAAAGTACGACCGACGTATGATCTGGAAACCAAAAGTAAGCAAGCGGATGAGCTATCTGAACAAAGCTGTTGATATACCATCGTCTTGATTGAAGAGTGATTCAGGTTGCCACAGAAGGCTAACAAAAACTGGCTTATGCTTCACATGCACATGTTTGAATTTTATGGTGTAATGCTCCATACGAAATGGAAATGCTACGCATTTGAGGATGAAATGCAAAGATGATGCAAATATGATAACTATATGCAAAAATGCAGATGCAGGCTCGGGCTGCTGGGGAAAGCTGGATCTGAAAGAATCACTCCAACAAAATAAATGCTGAAGAGGTGAAGCCAACTCTGCTAGGAATAACCGGATGTGCCAAGTATGATTGGACTCTCCTGGGGATGGCTTACACATGCCAATGATGATTGGGCTTTTGCTGGGGAAGACAGGTGAAGGGTTACAACTTCCCGACATTCATCTTGAACCTGAAGATTGACTGCACCTGCTTGAATAGCTCTGAGTAGCTATGAAGATATGGAGAGAAAAAGTTCCCTTATTTACAAACTTGCCCCGGCCTGTGGGATATCTTGTATAAGTCTTCCTCGAAAGGAGATCCGAAAGCTCTGTACCAAGTTGGTATGATATGAACTGCCTTAGCATCATGAACCTCAGAGAGGTGCCTTCAGATTAACTGCCTTCTGGATAAGGATAATATTTGTGTTCTTGGGGTGACCTGCCCCAGTCTTGAAGTGATTTGCCCCTGATTGGCCGATTTGTATAGAAGTGCCCCTGACTGACTTCGAGAGATTTATCGAATCTCGACCTGATTGCCCCAGATTAACTGATCTTCGGATGGCTGACTCCTTTGATGATCATTTGATATGCCTTGCCCCTGCTCAACGGAGTACTCAGGCGTTCTGCATCTTACCGATCAAACTTTCCACTGTAGGAACTTTCCTGATGTCAAGTGCTTATTCACAAGTAAAACAAATTGCTTTGCCAAGATAATATTAATGCAATGTATATGATAGTTTTGAAATCCCAGCCTGTTCACTAGAAAAAAGTTGTGATGTATAGTGAATGAATCACTTATCGAAATGTCAATATCAATACCCATAGGGTAAGAAAATCCTTTTAGGAGTCAGTATCGACGCGATCTTTACCGAAGTATGCTTTCGAAACAAACTTGCTTCAATTAGGACTTTTGAAGGTTGTAACTTGGTTAGGTTCACGGTTTGAAAGAAAGGATATGAGGCTCAAAGTTCTGTTTAACCCACCCACTCTCCTTGATGTTCTTCAATCCTATATTCAGCTAATTCGACACTCGCTCGCCTCTCAGAGGTTGACTGACAGGAGTGATGGTTCAAGAAACCATAATTTTTCGGAGTGACAGTCACTCGCTTTTCGTCTTTGGTGTCTGGCTCACACGACTTGTTCTTCGTCATTCTTTTTATTCCCCTATTTTTGCCTAGACTGACTCTTTCGAGTATATCTTCTGATTTCGAAGTCCAGCGGGATACCCTAATTTTGCCTAAGCCACTTGTTTTCAAGTTGTCGACTTAGCGGGCTTCTGTTTTTTTTCTTTTCTTTTTTGGGAACAAATCAATGTGACACCAGCTGGTCTGACTTGTTGAAGGGATTGTGACTGTCTTACTTCTCGGCTTTTTTAGGTACGATCTCTACGGGTGTGATTGATCCTCGAACGGGGGAACACTCCTTCTGTAATCTGGATGCTCGGTCAAATTAACTGACACCTACCCTGCCCTAGGTTAAGATTGAGGGTTTTTCGTTTTCAGAAAGAAACTCCTACTACTAGGCTCAAATGGGTTGACAAGGGATTAACATCCTTATATCTCCGGTGTTTAGGAATTTGAAACAATGCCTGTACATCATCAGCAGAGATTTTATTCAAAAGCATACATTCGGAAGCTTGCGCGTCTTTCAATTTCGTCATCCTCCCTCGAGGAATTCCGCTTAAACAAGCGTTTGACATTAATGGAAAAGCAATATTGAGTGAACACGAATGGATTTGATCAAAATATGCATATTCATTTCATTATCATTATCAATCGAAAACAAACACGTCTTACAAATGAAATTTGCAAATAAGTTCACACTTAAACAGAAAAGAAACTACAAATGCAAAGGAATAACATGATAGAGAGATTGCCAGCTTCAGGGAACTGGGCTTTCATTCTTGACTTGCTGCTGAACCATCCATCTTTAGAATTGCTCATCGAAATCCGTCTGATACTCCTCTGAACATATGCTCTCGGTGAATCCCTCCATGACATTAGCTGCCGAACCCATATGACTTGACGAAGGAAGATCGTTGATATGAATACCCTGAGGCGTGATTGAAAACCTGTTGGAGTCCAGCAGAGTCTGAACCTGGCTTCTAAGCACCTTACAGTCTTCAGTTGAATGCCCCTGTGCCCCAACATGGTACTCACAGCGGGCGTTGACATCAGAATCTGAAGGATGTGGAGAAGTCTCTAGATCAGCTTTCTTTGGCACTATCAAACCACCTCTGATCAAGTCTGGCAATATCTGACTGTACGACAACGGCAACTGAGTGAAATGTCTCTCTGGCTTCCTCAATCTTCGTCGAGCGTGCTGACGCGGCTGATGACGGTATGAATGTTGACTCTGAAGGGAAGCAGATATCTGGTACGCAGACCTAACATGTTGCTGACTCCGAATACTCGAAACGTCTGAAAACTGAATCTGAGGTAATGGAACTTCCGGGATAGCATCACTTGCTTTCCTCCATTCCTCTTTAGAGCTGGCAACTGATTCACTTTCATAAACTGAGGTATCTGAGATGTCTCGAATCTTTCCACTCTTGATTCCGCTCTCAATACGTTCTCCCGCTATCACTAAGTCAGCAAAGTTTAACGTTCCGCCACTAATCAATATATCATAGTAATGGCCCTTCAAAGTACCCAAGAAGATGTCAACCAATTCTCTATCCTGAAGCGGTGGTTGAACACGAGCAGCAAATTCTCTCCATCTCTGCACATACCCTCTAAAGGATTCATTCTCCGCTTGAGATAATTCTTGCAACTGCATGCGGTTGGGATTCATGTCGAGATTGTAGTTGTACTGCTTCACAAAGGCATTGGCTAAATCTGACCATGATCGGATGCAACCACTTTCCAACTGCATATACCAACTCAACGATGCCCCACTCAGACTTTCCTGGAAACAGTGAATCATAAGCTTGTTATTGTGGACATGCGAGGTCATTCTTCTGCAATACATCACCAAATGCTGCTTCGGACAACTATCCCCTTTGTACTTCTCAAAATTGGGATCCTTAAACTTCGGAGGCATCACAGGACCTGGCACCAAACACATGCTCGAAGCATTCAAATTAAGAGTGTTTTGACTCATCAGAGCATCAAGCTTTTCATCCAACAGACGATACCTTCTCATAAACTCAACAGTCTGTGGATTTTTAGGATTAATCTTTGGAACAACCCTTTGGGAATTTGGCACAGAGAAAGTGAAGTTCTGATAGTCCGAGTCATGGAGAGAAGATGAATCTCTATCTCTGACAATAGTATGCTCTTAATCTTCGACAGGAATCTGCACAGGCTGAGCTCGAGCAACATTGTTCACTGGAGTCCTCTGAACATTGGTCTCTCCTCTTGTCATGGCTGTCATGGCCTCCATGAGCTGATCTAACTGATTCTTCATCATCTCAAACTCTGCCCTTGTAATAACTAAATTCTGCTCCTCCGAGTCCATGATCCTTCCAGAAGCTAAATCAAATCCAATGTGAATGTCGGGAAATCAACTGCGGGTTGGACAAAAGACTGATGAGCTCTCTGTTCCGGCTGAGGATGGATATGCAAAAATGAGATGCAAATGGGATGCAATGCAAAATGATGATGCAACACACAAAGGATCAAAGTCACAAATTCTGCAAGACAAAACAACGAGATATCTCTCACCTCGGGTGGGCAATCTACTGGTTTATAAGAGGGTATCCCAAAGGTTTTTAAACAAAGTCCCATGCACTAACCCTCAAAAGTTTTCCATCAGAACGACTACTCGTAAGACGGTAATCATTTCAAAGGATGGACACAGAGTTATGTCTTAGCAACCTTTAGAATAAGGTTCTACAAAGGTCCTCAGAATCGCGGACTCCCAAGTTGGAAATGAGAACGCCATTACGACTACACGTAAGACATAGTCATCCCAAAGGGGTCTCATCTGAGTGGTGGAATTCAATCCAACTCAACGATTCCTAAGTCTCGCAAATCAGAAAGAAACCACCTCCTAATCTTAGTGTATACTCGAAAGCTCGGGTAGAAAGCTTTATTCTCACAAACCAATCCCAAATAAACCCAACAATTAGAGAATAAAGCATAAATAAATAAAACAACTAAAAACACAAACACGACAAACAAAATAGGCTTGGCTCGCTAGGGAGTCGCCAGCTGTCGCTACTCGAAAAATGCATCGCGCAACGACGGGGAGGCGAAAAATGCGAAGACAGAAGAGTCGCCACCGAACTTTATTTATCCCATGAGGGGAAAGGAAAATATCGAGAAAACCTTAAGAAAAGAAATGGATAAGATGGTCTCGCAATTAAGAACGGGTTCGGAAGCCGGTTATGCAAGGGGAAGGTATTAGCACCCCTCGCATCCATCGTACTCGATGGGAACCTTTTGTTTGTCGACGTGTGAATTTATTTGCTTAAATATTATGCTATAAGAAGTGTTCCACAGGGTAAAAGAAGGGTTAGAAACAGGAAAGTTAGGAGGAAAGAGAGAACGGGGAAAAAGAGAAAGAACAGACTCGGTAGGACTACGCGGTCCTAGGCCTACGTATTCTCAATAGGTATGAGAAAGTCAGAGTCGACGTAGTTCGGGGAAATACAAATATGGGGGAAATATGCTCGCCAAGACATCGCCGTCTTGTGCCTACGTATTCTCATCTGGTATGAGAAATCAGAGCAGCCGTAGTTCGGCCTACGGTTTGAAGGGGTGAAAAAGGGAGCTCGCCAAGACATCGCCGTCTTGTGCCTACGTATTCTCATCTGACATGAGAAATTAGAGCAAACGTAGTTCGTGTTAACGGTGTGTTGATGTTTTTATGGATAATGTTATCGTGCGCATTCTAGCAGTTAGGTGTTTTGCTGCTCGCTCGTCGGAGACTTAGGCGTTACCTGTTTGCGGTAGAACGGACGTAACATATCCTTTTTGAAAGATTGATTAGGTTTTCTCCATGCGAGGCAAGAAGTCACGTTTGATTGATTGGATTTGTTTTTAAAGGGGCGAGACAGGTCCTCGGATAGTAACCCCTACGGGTAGTACCCAATTCATTGTCTTAAAGTTTTTTGTTATAAAAAGGTGTGGCGAACTGATGCGTGTTTTTCGCAAGTGTACGAATCACGTCAAAGTAATATAAAAGATTATCGAATCCACAGAGACCAAGTGTCAATCTATCGTACCTGTTGTTATGGTGCTTATCTAAGGCAACTATTTTTAAGGGTTTTAGTAAGGGTGCAATGGTAAATAAAATTATAATTTTAAATAATAAATAAAAGACAGGCTCGAATGTAATTCACGTAATCAATGATAATCCAGTACTTGTTAATGGAACTACTTATGGGCAATGTTTTCTCCTTTGAAAAGAACTAATTTAACAGGAACTGTCGCTTTCGCGTATTCAGAACCGAGTTGTACTCTCTAATCAACCCCTCCTATTGTCACGGATAAAAAGGTGCGTACTGCGTTAGAGTAGTAAACCTATTTTTAAGAAATATAGTTTCTTAACAAAGTTGAAAAGTATTTTAACCTGGACTTCTTAGCAAAAAGAGGTTCTTATGAACCAGACTCTAAATCTCATAACGCGTCCGAAAATCGTTTTAAAATCTCTTTTCTTTTTAATCTAAAAACTCCTAATGAACTATACAAAGCGCTTTTGGCTGTTTTTGAAATAGTTAAAAACAATTACTTGAATTGAAAGATAAAATAGCCCTTAGGTGTTTCCACGAACAATTATACTGATTACTGGTTTAATTACGATCCTTACATTCTAACCTTTATGGGATTAGTTAGACATGATAAAGTAAATATTCTTTTTATAGTTTTTCATATGAGTAATTTAAAGCGAGTGCGGGAAGTAAACAAAGTAAATGTGCGAGTGCGGGAAGTAAACAAAGTAAATGTGCGAGTGCGGGAAGTAAACAACGTAAATGTGCGAGTGCGGGAAATAAACAAAGTAAAGTGCGAGAAAATAAATAAAAGTAAAGCAATGCGGAAAAATAAAATACGAACTGGAATTAAAATGGCGGCAGGATTAACTTCCTCCAGAGTGCTCCAAAACTCGAACCACAGACAGATTACAGACTCGATCACTCGATTGCAGAGGCACCCCGATGTGGAATGGCAACTGCTTTATAACTGATATATGCCTAGAGAATTCTAATTCTGGATGAAGAAAAACGAAAATCTAAGGTCCTATTTATAGGAGAAACTGAAAGCGCGAAATGACCGGGACGCCCCTCCACTAAAAAGTGGAGGTTGAAGATTTTTGCCTTGTGGCGCCCGCCACAGGCCTATGGCGCCCGCCACGGTCCCTACAGGGGATGATGTAGTGGGGATCGTGGGTCTTGGAGGTTGAGGAGTGGTCTTGAGACGTGGCCACGTCATGGCTAACCCCATGGCGCCCGCCACAGTGGGTGCCGTAAGTGCAAAATGCTGAATTTCTAGGTTTTCGTCCGTTTTCACTCCTTTTTCGCTCCTTTTCCCGATTCCAGCTCCGATTATTATAAAAACCTGAAAACATAAGAAAACAAAGCAATAACAAAGCAAAACAACAATAAAAGCTAAGAATGCATGCGAAATCGGAGTCAGAAATACGGTGAATTTTAGTGTGATCAAATTCTCCCACACTTAAACCTTTGCTTGTCCTCAAGCAAACATTAAAGCTTAAGAAAATATGGTGTCAACACTTGTCTTTGGGCTAAAGGGATTCTAAGTTCAAGTCAGGATGCAGTGACAGATACTAACTAAGTGAACCAAGGGTACCATAGTAACACAAACACAAACTTCAATCCTATATTAACCACTCCATGTCATCCCACGATACCTAGGCCTATCTTCTCATCTTTTTGTGTCCTTTTCATTCAGGCGCAATCACATTAAGCCCGTTATCCGTACATGCTTCATAGTAGAGTGACCGGTTAGTGATTCTGATCCATAACATAAGGTTTCTGGCACATAAGCATGTGTAAACCTATTTTTATTTCGCCTAAATGTAGCTGCGGGGGATCGGATCGTAATCCGCCCTACCAAGTTCAGTGCCAGATACCTCTGAACCAACTAACAATAGGTGACTTGCAATTTTTTTCTTTTTGTGGCAAAAAATTTTTTTCTTCTCTTTTTTTCGGTTTAAATGACTTTGTGAGGGTCACCTATACCAGAGTTTGCCTTTTTTTTTCTTTTTTATTAGCACTGGATCATTCACTTATATTCATCGGCCCCCTACGTAGAGTATGCTTAGGCCGGAGCTGACTGCTAAAATAAACTACTTAGGACAATTTTTTGAATGATAGTAAAGGCCATGGTGGTGGGGTTTAGGAGTGATTCCTATATTCAAGAGGTCTATGGTGCTAAAATGGTTCTGATGTTTCAAAAAGTTGACCTAAGTCACCACATCCTAATCTAAACCTGTCTCAAAGCCCAAAAAACATGTGAAACAACATTGTTTTCTTTTTTAAAAATTTTCTGGTAAGGCTAAGGAAATGGGAAAAAATGAAGATGAACTAAAAAGACACTATACTGGTGACTCGTCAGACTCATGCATTATCTAAGAAAAATAAATTACTGAAAAGGGAAATAACTGAAAGGAAATTAACTAAAAAGGGAAATAACAGAAAGCAATAGAATCCCCTCCCACACTTAAATCGAACATTGTCCCCAATGTTTCGAGATAAGATAAGGGGGGTAACCTGGAAAAAGACTACTGAGGAGGGGCACTGGTGCCTTCGCCGTCCTGATGTGATGGTCTGGAACGACGGGATCTACTACGATGCTGGTCCCTCCGGTCGAGTCGTGCTGATAAAGCAGCCTGAGCACTCCGGACCTCTCGAAGGTTACCCAAGATGGAACCCTGAGTAGCCTCTACAAGCTGGTAGTGTCGGCTGTTGAACTCTCTCTGACGGTTCTGCTCTAATGAAATAGCGTTCAAGGTACGGCAAACGTTGCTATAGGAACGATCCGAAACCAATCGCGATTGTTGCATGAAGTTCATATTGTCCGTCAGCTGTTGTGAAATAGTAGAGAGAAGGCCATCACGCCTTTCCTCTCTAGCTGTCATATCACGCCACATCTCCTCGGTGACAAAGAATCCAGGAGCAGTACCTGCAACAGGGTTAGAGGAAGATGGTGCAGTGTGTGACTGTGAAGGACGATGGGGGGACATGTGAGGGATGGGAGACTGCTCTCTCCGATCATACTCATCATCAGTGTCATGTGCCTCCCCATCGGGAATATTAGGAGGAAGTGGACCTAAAACACGTGGAGCATTAAGATCATAGGTCCAGTTCCTTTCATCACGTACATCAGTACGTCTACTGCATGGTAAAGCAACAGATGGGATAGCTACCCCATGAATCATCAACTCATAACCACCTTCTCTCCTTGTTCGGCACAATTTCATGTCTTTCAGAAATTTTAAATTAATTGTGCGAGGAGGTAGGGGTTCAAGTGTAGCTATCTCATCATTCAGGCCAAGAGCCCGAGCAATAGACGTAACAAGCCCACCAAAAACAATCGGTCCTGTTTTATTAGTAAATAAAGTCATGTGGGCAAGCATAAACGGGACCGGATTGATGTGGGTTCTAGTGAGGCATCCTTGCAAAAATAGGAGTTCACGAGCATTAACCTTGTTTGGACTTTCCCGGCCAAAAATAGTACATGCCAAAAGAAGTCTAAAAACTCTTATGGCCGGGTTGTGAATGGTCGACGCAAGTATCCCTTCAAAAGAATTAATTGAAGTACTTGAAAGCCTTAGCCAGAAGGTAAATACCTCGGCCGACCATTCAGCATCCAAAGGTGCCTCACAAATCGAACCTTCCCTATGAGGGATTCCTAACAAATCTGCTAGCTCATTGGTACTGAATTCATATTCAATTCCAAATAATCTAAAAATAACAGTACCGACAGTGCTAGCAGTGTCAGGGCTGACAGTGTATATCAAAGAACTCAAAAACTCAATTGTCAGCCTCTCATAGGTAGGTTCCTGATTAATGAAAATATTATGCAAGCCTAGAAATTCTAATAAATTAAAAACACTATGATAAATACCCAAAGCATACAGACAGTTATCGTCGACGTACCTAGTCGAGAGGATTTCTCGACTTTGAAGCCTCTGAATAATTTTCCGTTGCCTTTCGCCCGGTCTTCCATCACGAAGAATAAATCCGTTGAACTCCATTGTTGAAAAAGCTCCTTAGGTAGTGAAAATGGTAGAAAAGTGGTTTATGAGGGGAATGATAAAGTTTTGATTTTTTTGGTTTTTGATGGATGAAAATGGAAATGGATGTTGGATATGTTATGTGGATGGAGGGTATTTTGGAAATGGGGGAGCTTTAATGGGGTTCAAGGAGGATTTGGAAGGTTGGAAAAATGGGTTTTTGGTGAAGAAAGGGATGAAAATGGTGGAAATGGGGATTTGAATCCCGTATTTGATGATGACAACGGTGTGGCGCCCGCCACAGGGCCTATGGCGCCCGCCACAAGGCCAATTCCTGGGCCTTGTGGTTTTGGGTCCTCCTTTTGGGCCTTCCTTGCACCTTGGTCTTCGGGGGGTCTGAATAGCGTTTTCTTCTTCTTTTCAAGGCTTGAGGCTTGCATATTTTTTTTTTGTAAAGACAAAAATGAAAATATTTTTGTCTTATATTTTTTTCTTTTGCACGACAAAAAATAAAATACTTAAAAATCAAAAAAGAAAAAGAAAAATTAGTGCATAATATGTATGTATATAAGGAATTCAAAGTGTATGAAAATGTAAAAGCTGCAATAAAGTAAAATATGTCTGGAAATGCGATAAATAAAAGTAAGTTAAATACTAGGGTAGTGCTGTCAGGGTGGAATGAGTCATGTGGTAGGTTTCTTATCCTGGCTTGATCCACGAATCTCAGCTATCTCCCTCCGAAGCTCGTCGATCGCCTGATGTAGAGCATCGGTCTCTGAGGCATGAGTGAGATCAGAAACCTGGATCTGTAACTCTAAGTCTGCCACTTCCTGCTTGAGCAGGGCAGTCTCCTTGCGGAGCTCATAAATCTGTGTTTGTAGGTCAGGTGGCTGCAGAGACATATTGTTAGACATAACAGTGATTCGGGGAGTAAGAGGTGTAGGAGTGTACTCAGCGGCGGAAGGCGATTTCGGCTCTTCGACAGTCTCTCCATAACCCTCTAGAGCATAACTCCAATTGGCAGGATCATGGACACTGGTCATCAGCGGATCTGGTAATGTAAAGTAGTGTATCGCTTCACCGTCGATCAGCAATCTAAACATGTTGGGCTCAAAAGAAGCCCTCCTCATCAGTCCTCTATCAAGACAAAAATCAATATCCAGGGTGGTGTAGCGGCAGAAGGTCCTGAGGTGCAATAGCTTGCGAGACAAACCCAATGCAGTAGCAATCTGTGTAACAATCCCACCGACATGGATGATTCCTACTGATGATCTGGCAACACTAGCAAGGCCCTTCAGTAGAAAGTTGCCACAAGCAACAGGGCGAGACTGAGTCGCACAAAACAGTAGGAAAATCTCCTCTTCACTTAGCAGTGTCTCTGTATCTGGAAAACCTAGGAAAGAATGTGCTAGAATCATCTGGAAGTACCTCAATGCAGGGTTGTGGATTACCTGAGAAAACTGGGTAGAAGGATCTTGGCTCCCTCCGCCTGATATTTTAGTCCAAAACTTTTCCACTTCTCTGCTCATAAAATACCCCATCGGAGTCTCTGGAATAGCATCAGGAGTAGTCTGGAAACCTAGTAAATCACCAAACTCTTTGTGAGAGAATGAGTAGTCAATCCCGAACAACCTGAAAACAGCGAGTCCATCGGGTCCAGCCCAAGGGTCATGATGAAACGAGCTGAGGAACTCAAGAGTCAGGTTCCTATAAGTGTCGTTCCTGTCGTCAAACTGGTCCCACTGGAGTTGATGGCATAAAAATCTGACGCTTGGCTCTATCCCCAAGGCATCCATGCAGTTATGGTCAGGGTACCTGGTAGGAGCCATAGGGCGTCTTATGTGAACATAGTAACGCTCTCTCTGTGCATCATCTCTAAAGGCCACGTGCATGTCATCAGGGTTCTGCATTCTGTACAAGGTTAGCAAACAAGTCCTGAAAGCACATAAAACATTCAATCGTGAGTCCTGACATAATAATAAAATAAAAATAAAAAATAAAAATAAAAAGTACAAAAATAAGAAAAACCATGGGTTGCCTCCCATGCAGCGCTTGTTTAACGTCATTAGCTCGACGACCGATATTTAAACATCATTGGAAGGATATGGTGGATCACTCAGAGTATGACAGGTGTATGTTGTTGGAATGTCACCTCCTTCGTAGGGCTTCAACCTCTGTCCATTGACTATGAACGGTTTACATGTTTGGTTCTTGATTTCAATAGCACCGGATCTCAGGATCTTAGATACTTCGAAAGGGCCAGTCCATCTCGAACGGAGTTTACCTGGAAATAGTCGTAACCTAGAATCGAACAGGAGAACAGGATCGCCTATTTTGAAGTCTCTTCTTATGATTCTTTTGTCATGCCAAGCTTTTGTTCTTTCTTTGTATATGATGGCATTTTCGTAGGCAGATTGTCTGAGCTCTTCTAATTTGTGGATATCAAGGATACGTTTCTCACCAGCTGTCAAGTAATCCAAATTCAAAGTTTTGATGGCCTTATAGGCCTTATGCTCCAACTCAAATGGTAAGTGACATGATTTTCCATAGACCAGTTGATAAGGGGTTGTTCCTATAGGAGTTTTGAAAGCGGTTCTATAGGCCCATAATGCTTCTTGAAGTTTCTGCGACCAATCTTTTCTAGATATAGAGACAGTCTTCTCGAGGATTTGTTTTATCTCCCTATTAGATACTTCCACTTGTCCATTGGTCTGTGGGTGGTATGGTGTTGCTACTCTATGCTTAACTCCATACTTGCTTAAAAGTTTATCAAATATTCTCGATATGAAGTGTGATCCTCCATCACTTATGACTAAACGGGGTGTTCCAAACCTGGGAAATATATAATTCTTGAATAATTTGATGACTACTCTGGTGTCGTTTGTGGGTGCGGCGATAGCTTCAATCCATTTAGACACGTAGTCAACAGCTACTAATATGTACTGATTTCCAAAAGATGGTGGGAACGGTCCCATAAAGTCTATACCCCATACGTCGAAGAGTTCTACTTCTTGGATATTTCTTAACGGCATTTCATTACGTCTTGAAATATTTCCTGTGCGTTGGCATCTGTCACACTTGACAATGAAAGCATGGACATCACGCCACATAGTAGGCCAGAATAGGCCAGCTTGAAGAATCTTGGCGTAGGTCTTAGATGTGCTTGCATGTCCACCATAGGGTGCAGAGTGACAATGCTCAATTATATTATTTACCTCTTCTTCTGGAACACAACGGCGGAAAATGCCATCTTTACCTCTCTTGAAAAGAAATGGATCGTCCCAATAGAAGTTTCTCACATCACTATAGAACTTCTTCTTCTGGTGGTAGTTTAGATCAGGGGGTATGATGTCAGCGGCTAGGTAATTAACAAAATCTGCATACCAAGGTACATTGCTTATAGCTAAGGATTTATGAAATTGCTCATGAGGGTCTGGGTTATCATCTTCAATGGTTTCTAGTTGGGCTATCAGTCTATCGTAGGCAAAATCGTCATTTATGGGTACTGGATCAGGTTTCAGGTATTCTAGCCTAGATAGGTGATCAGCTACCACATTATCAGTGCCTTTCTTGTCACGGATATCCAAATCAAACTCTTGTAATAATAGAATCCATCGAAGTAACCTAGGCTTGGCATCCTTTTTGCTTAGTAAGTAACGAATGGCAGCATGGTCGGTGTAAACTATAATCTTGGCTCCTACTAGATAAGATCTAAATTTGTCTATTGCAAAAACTACAGCTAGGAGTTCTTTTTCGGTTGTTGCGTAGTTGAGCTGTGCAGCGTCTAGGGTTCTACTGGCATAATAAATCACATGTAACTTCTTATCTTTTCTCTGACCTAGAACGGCTCCAACAGCATAATCACTGGCGTCACACATTATCTCAAACGGCTCCGACCAATCAGGGGGTTTCATTATAGGTGCTGAAATCAGAGCTTGCTTCAGAAGATTAAATGCTTCAGTACATTTTTCATCGAAGATGAACTCAGCATCCTTCATTAAAAGACCAGTTAAGGGCTTTGTTATTTTGGAGAAATCCTTGATAAAACGTCGGTAAAATCCGGCATGTCCAAGAAAACTTCTTATCTCCCTGATAGTCTTCGGCGGTTTTAGATTCTCTATGACTTCTATTTTTGCTTTATCTACCTCTATACCTTTTTCGGAAACTATATGTCCTAAAACAATCCCTTCGGTGACCATGAAATGACATTTTTCCCAATTTAGCACAAGGTTTACCTCCACACATCTCTCCAGGATTTTCTCAAGGTTGACAAGACAATTTTTGAAATCTGACCCACAAACTGAGAAATCGTCCATAAATACTTCCATGATTCCATCCAAATAATCAGCAAAGATAGACATCATGCAGCGTTGGAAAGTTGCAGGAGCATTACAAAGTCCAAAAGGCATTCTTCTATAGGCAAAGGTTCCAACTGGGCATGTAAAGGTAGTTTTTTCTTGATCTTCGGGGTGAATAGGTATTTGGAAGAATCCTGAATATCCATCTAAATAACAAAAGTAAGAGTGTCTGGCTAGGCGCTCCAACATTTGGTCTATGAATGGTAATGGGAAATGGTCCTTCCTAGTTGCTTTATTTAATTTTCTATAATCTATGCACATACGCCAACCTCCATCAGTTCTTTTTGCTACAGGTTCGCCCTTCTCGTTTTGCACGACTGTGATGCCTCCCTTTTTAGGTACTACATGCACAGGACTCACCCATTTACTGTCCGAGATCTGATATATTATACCTGCCTCTAGTAACTTAAGAACTTCAGTCTTAACTACAGTACTCATTATAGGATTTATTCTACGTTGGTGTTCTCTAGAAGGTTTTGAATCTTCTTCAAGCAAAATCCGATGCATGCATACGGATGGGCTTATTCCTTTTAGATCAGAGATCTTATATCCTAAGGCTGAGGGGTACCTACGTAAAACTTCTAATAATTGATCGGTTTCTTCTTGGTTTAAGGTAGCACTGACTATAACTGGACGGTTCATATTTTCATCAAGAAATTCATATCTCAGGTTTTTAGGCAGTTCCTTAAGTTTTACGGTCGGTTTTATAGGGCAAGGCATAGGATCTGGGGTAAGAGATAAACATTCGTGAAGGTTATCATCAATGTAGGGTGTTTTATAATTGTCATCTTCCAAAATAAGGGTTGATGGCAATTTTATAGATTCAGTTTCTTCTTCTTGTTCTAATTCCCTAATACATTCTTCGATGATATCTAAGGCATAACAAGAATCTCCTATCACAAGTGCCATAAGAAATTTTGACAATATAAATTCTATCTTCTGGCCACCTACCTCAAAAGTTAGTTTTCCCTTTTTAACATCTATTACGGCTCCAGCAGTCGATAAGAACGGTCTACCTAGGAGGATTGGTATGTCGTCATCTTCTTTAATGTCCATGACAACAAAATCAGTAGGTATAAACAGTTGACCTATCCTAACAGGGACGTCTTCAAGTATGCCTATAGGGTATTTAACGGATCTATCGGCTAATTGAAGTGACATCTTAGTAGGTTGTAATTCTCCTAAGTTTAATCTCTCACAAACTGCTAAAGGCATTAAGCTCACACTAGCTCCTAAGTCTAGAAAAGCTTTTTCGATGACATGATTCCCCAAAACACAAGGAATGGAAAAATTTCCGGGATCTTTATCTTTCTTTGCTAACCTATTTTCGGAAATAGAATTACATTCCACGGGTTTCGGATCTTCGAGTCTACGTTTATTTGTAAGTATGTCTTTGAGAAACTTAGCATAAGAAGGTATTTGGGTGATGGCTTCTGTAAAGGGGATTTCTACGTGAAGTTTTTCTATAACCTTAACGAATTTTTGATATTGATTATCGATTTGGGTTTTCTTTAATCTTTGAGGGTAAGGTATTGGTGGTTTGTATGGCGGTGGCGGTACATAGGTTTTATTTTTAGGTTCTTCTCCTTTTTCTTGACTTTCCGGGGTTTCAGGCTTCTCTGGTTCCTTTTCCTCATTCCTCTCAGAAGTTTCGGGCTCACTTAATCTAGGGTTTAAAGGTTCCTTATAAGCGGTTCCACTTCGTAGAGTAATGGCATTAGCTTGCCCTTTCGGGTTTTGTTGAGGTTGTCCAGGGAACTGTCCTCCAGGTGTAGTCTGTGGGGCTTGGTTTAACGCTACCTGAGAGATCTGGGTTTCAAGCATCTTATTATGAGTAATAATTTGATCAACCTTGGTTCCTAACTTGGTAATTAGTTCGTTAACATGGATGTTATGGTTCATGAACTCTTTGTTTTGTTGTTTTTGAGCAACGATAAAATCTTTTACAACTTCCTCAAAGCTCGGGCTAGGTGGTACAGGTTGCATAGGTTGATTTGTTCTAGGGGCTTGGTAACCTTGTTGTCTCGGAGGTGCGGTATTTTGGATAGGGTTATTATTTTTGTAGGAGAAGTTTGGGTGATTCCTCCATCCAGGGTTATATGTGTTTGAAAATGGGTTCCCTTGGGTATAGTTCACTTGCTCAGTGTTGGTTTCATTCAACAGATTGCATTCGGCGGATTGGTGTCCTTGCGTTCCACATATCTCACAATTCGGCGAAACTGCGGCAACAGTATTCGGAGTTGTACACATATGTTCGACTCTAAGGGCCAACGCGTCCATTTTAGCCTGCATCATGTCTATAGAGCTTAGCTCATGTATTCCTCCTTGGGCTTCCTTCTTTTCCACTGTCGCTCGTTCTACTCCCCATGATTGATGGTTTTGGGCCATATCCTCGATAAGGGCACTAGCTTCAGGGTAAGGTTTGTTCATCAGTGCGCCACCAGCGGCAGCGTCGATGGTCATTTTAGTGTTATAAAGAAGTCCATTATAGAAGGTTTGGATGATTAGCCAATTCTGTAGGCCATGGTGTGGGCATGCTCTTAATAGTTCTTTAAATCTCTCCCAGGCTTCGAACAACGACTCTCCTTGGTGTTGGGTAAATCTAGTTATTAGGTTTCGAAGAAGAGCGGTCTTACTTGGGGGAAAATATCTAGCAAGGAAAACTTTTCTAAGGTCATCCCAAGTTGTTATTGAATTGGGTGGAAGGGAATCTAACCATGATAGAGCTTTATCTCTGAGGGAAAAGGGAAATAATCTTAAGCGTATTGCCTCAGGAGAAGCTCCATTGGTTTTAAAGGTGTCTGCTAACTGAAGAAAGTTTTTTAAATGTTGGTTCGGGTTATCAGTAGCGAGACCTGCGAATTGTCTCTGTTGCACTAATTGCAGCAGGGATGGCTTAAGTTCAAAATTATTGGCTGGGATAGCGGGGTTTACTATACTGGAACTAGGTTCCTCGTTTGATGGTTGGGCGAAGTCCTTAAGAGGTCTTCGATTTTGATCTTCGGCCATAACTCTCCTATTCCTATGGAAAAATAAACGTGCGCGAGCGTAACGTTCAGGTTCAGCTAGAGGGTCTACTAAACTTCCGGCACTGCGAGTCTTTCGCATTGACCGGTGGGTAACAACCTTAGTCTAAACGGTATAACTACAGGGTAATGAAATTTGACGATATTGGTCCCCGGCAACGGCGCCAAAAACTTGATGCGTGTTTTTCGCAAGTGTACGAATCACGTCAAAGTAATATAAAAGATTATCGAATCCACAGAGACCAAGTGTCAATCTATCGTACCTGTTGTTATGGTGCTTATCTAAGGCAACTATTTTTAAGGGTTTTAGTAAGGGTGCAATGGTAAATAAAATTATAATTTTAAATAATAAATAAAAGACAGGCTCGAATGTAATTCACGTAATCAATGATAATCCAGTACTTGTTAATGGAACTACTTATGGGCAATGTTTTCTCCTTTGAAAAGAACTAATTTAACAGGAACTGTCGCTTTCGCGTATTCAGAACCGAGTTGTACTCTCTAATCAACCCCTCCTATTGTCACGGATAAAAAGGTGCGTACTGCGTTAGAGTAGTAAACCTATTTTTAAGAAATATAGTTTCTTAACAAAGTTGAAAAGTATTTTAACCTGGACTTCTTAGCAAAAAGAGGTTCTTATGAACCAGACTCTAAATCTTATAACGCGTCCGAAAATCGTTTTAAAATCTCTTTTCTTTTTAATCTAAAAACTCCTAATGAACTATACAAAGCGCTTTTGGCTGTTTTTGAAATAGTTAAAAACAATTACTTGAATTGAAAGATAAAATAGCCCTTAGGTGTTTCCACGAACAATTATACTGATTACTGGTTTAATTACGATCCTTACATTCTAACCTTTATGGGATTAGTTAGACATGATAAAGTAAATATTCTTTTTATAGTTTTTCATATGAGTAATTTAAAGCGAGTGCGGGAAGTAAACAAAGTAAATGTGCGAGTGCGGGAAGTAAACAAAGTAAATGTGCGAGTGCGGGAAGTAAACAACGTAAATGTGCGAGTGCGGGAAATAAACAAAGTAAAGTGCGAGAAAATAAATAAAAGTAAAGCAATTCGGAAAAATAAAATACGAACTGGAATTAAAATGGCGGCAGGATTAACTTCCTCCAGAGTGCTCCAAAACTCGAACCACAGACAGATTACAGACTCGATCACTCGATTGCAGAGGCACCCCGATGTGGAATGGCAACTGCTTTATAACTGATATATGCCTAGAGAATTCTAATTCTGGATGAAGAAAAACGAAAATCTAAGGTCCTATTTATAGGAGAAACTGAAAGCGCGAAATGACCGGGACGCCCCTCCACTAAAAAGTGGAGGTTGAAGATTTTTGCCTTGTGGCGCCCGCCACAGGCCTATGGCGCCCGCCACGGTCCCTACAGGGGATGATGTAGTGGGGATCGTGGGTCTTGGAGGTTGAGGAGTGGTCTTGAGACGTGGCCACGTCATGGCTAACCCCATGGCGCCCGCCACAGTGGGTGCCGTAAGTGCAAAATGCTGAATTTCTAGGTTTTCGTCCGTTTTCACTCCTTTTTCGCTCCTTTTCCCGATTCCAGCTCCGATTATTATAAAAACCTGAAAACATAAGAAAACAAAGCAATAACAAAGCAAAACAACAATAAAAGCTAAGAATGCATGCGAAATCGGAGTCAGAAATACGGTGAATTTTAGTGTGATCACGAACGAGGCGTCTTCGTATTGAAAGACGAGCGTCGAAACCACCCTCACTACAGTGGGCATCCCTACGCTCAGAGAAGAAGAGGTCTACACCCAATCCTCTCTCTTTAATTCAATGCAAAGAGAACTTCATTCTCTTATTAAAAATGTTTTTGGTTTTGAATGGTAAGTGCTTTGCGACAGAGAACCCTACGGTAAACGTCAACACTCGGGATAGGAGAAGGCCTACGCCTAACCACTCCAAGACCATTCAAGTTTTTGTTATGAAAAGATTTGAAAATGCACTCGGTACAGGACCGAGGTTTTAGGTGAGAAAGGTTTCGGGAAAGAGTTGTGAAAGGAGAGGTGGTGGAAGAAGTCGCGTCTTCGTGTTGAAAGACGAGTATCAAGACCACCCTCACTACAGTGGGCATCTCGGCACTCGGAGAGGAAGAAAGTCTACACTTAATCCCCTCGTTTAGTTCAATACAAAGATGATTTGATTTTGAAGATTGTTTGACAATGTTTTTGAATCGAGTCGGGACAGGTGACGAAGAGAGAAAAAAGGTGGTCTCAGATCCAACATTACTTATCAATAATTTGACTGGTAATGAATTACGGAGGTCTCGTCATCGACCTGAACGAGGGAAATGAGATGAAAAGCCCAATAATAAATGAGAAATAAATCTATCTCTAAAAATATAAAATGAACTTCTAGATAAAAAACTCCAAAATACATAATATATAATGTACATTCAAATATAAAGTAAATAAATAATATATATACAAAAAACAATTTTTCTAAAATTTTAAAAAAATAAGAACAGGGGGGGTTATGAACATGAAAGGGGGGGTGAGAACATGAACAGGCAATAGTAACACGGGCTTAAAGCCCAAGATCCATAGCAGAAAAAGAAGACACAATAGAGAGAGGGGTACAGAAAACGGGATGCAGTAGGGATCAAACGGTGGGATTTTTGGAGCCCAAGCCACCCAAAACAATCTCATCAATTATCATCAGCAACCTCCATCATTAAAAACAAAGAAAACAAACACGGTCAATGTTTCAAATGTACGAAATCCAAAGTTCCAAAAGGAGCAGTAAATCACCACAAAATGATGAAGATGGAGCGATTGGTTCCAACGTTTGCCTCAAAATTTCTCAACTCCATCTTCCTCACAGTCAAGTTATGTACTGCATTGATTTCATTTCAGAATGGGTTTCCGTCTCCCTCTTTCTTCTATATTCAATCTGTTTATATTGTGGGTTCTCAAAATGGAAGATGCGTTTTGATAGAGGTTGGTTGTTTTGATTTTGTGGTTCGTTCTGGTGTGATTTGGTGGGTTTGTTGAGCGGATGGTTTAATGGGGGTTTGAGGTCATTGAATGCTAACGGTGAGTTCTGAAGGTTAGGGAGGAAATTTCTGGGAAACGGTTGAAGGTTATGTTGATGGGTTGAAGTTTTTGAACGAGATGGAGGCGGAAAAACTTTGATGGTTAGAGTTCAGAAGTTGAGGGTTCTGTTGGAGAGTTTGTTGTTGAGGTTTGAGATTTCGTATGGATGGCGGTGAGATATGAAGATGGTGAGTGAAATTGAAGATTTGGGTGGTTTGAAGTTCATATGTTGAAGTTTGAGTTGGAATTGAGTACTGAGTAGTGTTGCTGAGTTACGGTTGTTACGAGAAGGGTTCGAAGAATGAATCGGTTTTGGGTTAGTGAAGCAACAAAGGTTTGATGGAAGGATTATCGGTAATTTTCGGGAGTTGTTGTCGGGATTGTGTGATAGCTTTGAAGGAGAGATGGTTGTGATGATTGTTGGATGGTAGTATTTTTCCATTTGATTGGAGTGCCCTACTAACGTGATTCCGTATCGTACAAAGAGCACAAAACCCGGCAATGTGACACGAACTTTGATGATTGCCACTTTGCAGATAAGCAGCTAAAGGCTCAACATACATCAAATACTGCAAAACCGAATTGAGAAAACAAGTGTTTCCAAGATTATGCAGTCTAGATCCTGTTCTGTGAGAGGTAATTCTGAAGCTGAACTCAAGATCCAAACCATGCTCAGGAAATTCAGAGTTGTTTTATTCTGTTGTGAGAAACATCAACGGTTGGAAGGGATAAAAAAGGGAGTCTTTGCTACTTTCGTTTTGAGCGGTGTGATATGGTGTTATCATCTGAAGTTGAAGGGGGTTAGATTATTATTGAAGGGAGTTGAAGTGTGTTTAGGTTTGATGAGTCTGGATTTGAAATGGTGAACTCTAGAAGATGAAATTGGTGAGGACAGAAATTTGAAAAGGAAATGTTTTTGAGGATCGAAGTTGTTGGGAAGGTTGAAGAAGAGGATTCGAGCTGATTGAGATTTTGCATGAGTAATGAAAGGTTTGTGTGCTGATGGTTTATCAGTGGTGATGTTTAGATGAATGTTTGGAACTTGGTTATGGAGGTTAAAAGGGTTATCAAAGATGGTGAAGGAAGGGAATGGTGAAGTTTATGAGAAGAAAACTTGAAGTGTGGTTTCTTTTTTGTGATTGCTGCAAGAATGATGTTTTTGTAGCCAGTAGGAGAAAAATGGTCATGCTTCATAGTGAAGCAGAGGTATCTTTTTGTTCTCTACATTTTTCTTTAAAACTCTTTTTCATTTCCCTCCTGCTGGGGTATTTTCATAGCAGTATCTTTTTGCAGGATTGTGTTGGGCATATTTGAGGTAGTGTTTTGCAGCAGGTTCTGTCTGGTTGTGGCAGATCTTGTCTGGTGTGGGTTTGAGTTTATGGGCTATTGTGTGTAGCAGGTTGGTTTGGCAGCTGATAACAGGGAGCAGAGTTATTGCTTGGTAGGGGAATGGTTGGCAGCTGGAATTACGAATGTGGGGGATAGTTTGTGTTTACCCTTCACTCTTTTTTTGTCTTTTTTTTTCCAGTCTGTTATGACTATCTTGGTTGTTGTTGTGTTATGCTGGTACGGTTTGTCACGCAGCTGCATGATGATTTTTTTGTTGTGTAGGTTTTGTGAATGTTTTCTCCGTGCAGGTCATCATGAAGAGGCGCATCTACTTAATATTTTGTTGAGGTAACTCACGTATGTACGCACGACATATGATTCACTCAGTTGGGATATGCTTTTGTGGTCAAAAAGTGTGGTACGGGGATGGCTAGTGTGGTATACGTCTGTGGCTTGAAATTTCACAGGTGGCTGCAACCAAAAAGCGTTTGGAGATTACAATTGTGTTGCATGGCATTTAGTGAGAAGTATTGACTTGAGATGTGTTAGCTTGGATCGGTTTCAACGAAAGTTTAGTAACCTGGGCTTTGTAATTAACAAACAATGAAGTATATGTTGTGGAGTCTATGCTGTGAACAATGGCTTATGGACTATATCTTCACAAGGACAAATTTTTTGTAGATTTTTTTTGTGTAATGTATGCTAAATGTATGGAATTTCGAAATTATAAATGGGCCCTCAAGAACATTTGTTTGTAACCTTTTTTGTTGGATTGCTATAAGAAGAAAGATAAAAAGTACAATGGGCCTCTTTGGAGTTTATGCTTCATGATTTTTTCTTGTAGTGTGCTTGAGATGAGCTTTTGGTAATTTTGACTTTGAATTCTCTTTTATCTTTGTAGATAATTAATGATAAGAAGGCATGATAATGACAATGTATTTCTAAAAAACATGTGAGTATGCAGTGGGATTTGAACATAGATGATATTGGATGTGGATGAATGGATTTAAATGGATAACTAAAAAGGGGTAATTGGCAAGGTGGATGGAAATTGGATTGGTTTGAAATGGGTTTCGTAATGTGCCACCACACTTAAAACCTCGAGATTGCACCTGGCCGCCATAAATCATGAATCACATCACAATCCTTGAATCAGCTTTTGATGAATGGAATCAAAGCAACGAAACTATCTGAACCTGGCCACTTAAGTACTGACAAATCCTCATTATAAACCAATTGAGCAAGAAAGTGCTTCTAAGATCAGAAGATTATGAATTGTGCTATAAACCTCAATATACCGCACCAAACCCTGATTGAAAAGCACAAATCCTTACTGCAACCCTAAATACATATTATCTGAATTGCACACCCTAGTCTCGTTCCTGAAAAAGAACTCTTGACTGACCACGATTAAGTTAGGACCTCTTGAACTAGAAATAACATCATACACAAAAACCTTCCCTGGAACACTTCTGACAGACCCCAACTGATACTTGATTTAACCCTACTTGCAGAAAACTCTGCACCTTGACCATAAGTAGAGTCACATATTTTTTTGGATTTTCTTATTAACAATTGGTAGATGAATATACAGATGAAAGTAATATACAGGTGGGCAAATTTTAGGGTGCAACAGTTGGCCCAAACAATAGGGGCAATTTTTTATCCCCTAATTCAAAACACTATTCAATCTAACCAATAAATGACAGCGCTGATGACACGCCTTGCATATTTTTTTGGAGTACCACAACCTCATCGACATCCACAGAGATAATACATATTGGCGAATCAGGGAATAGTTCTTAAACAAGATCTTACCATTAATCAAGTTCAACCAAACCAAAGAGACCCGCCCCATGCAAATCTAGCCAATCCAAGAGTAGTGGCCGAACAACCTAGGGTCAAACCCCCCAGAGCCCAACCTCGAATTCCCATTGAGGAGAGACCAAGGGTAGTAGTGGTGGATATGAATCAGAATTCGACGTGATGATATGGCCGCTGATAACAATCTAGCATCCATGGTCGAAAGGATAATGCCATGAAATGGGTAAATTTTGGTCTTCGGAGACCAAACTATACTTCACCATTATTAGAGTATATTTTACAATCAGATCTACCTCCTAAATGGAAAGTTCCTAAGTTCACTAAATTTTCTGGGGATACCATTGAATCCACTGTCGAACATGTGGCTAGGTACTTGATAGAGGCTTGAGAGATTTCGAAAAATGAAAATATTAGGGTAAAATATTTTCCAAGCTCTCTCACCAAAAATGCTTTCACATGGTTTACAACCTTGCCACAAAATTCGATCCATAATTGGACTCAGTTAGAAAGATTATTCCATGAACAATTTTATTTGGGACAAACCAAGATTAGCCTAAAGGAATTGGCCAGTATCAAGAGAAATTTTACAGAGTCAATAGATGATTACTTGAATAGATTCCATCTACTCAATGCCAGATGTTTTACACACGTGGCAGAACACAAATTGGTCAAAATGGCAGCTGGAGGTCTAGAGTATTCTATTAGAAAGAAACTAGACACCTAGTATGTTAAACTATGGCACGGATCTAGAAGGGGGGGATGAATAGATCCCAATTAAAAATTTGAGTCGGCGCTACCAATTTAAAAAATTGGTTTTGAAAATTTGTTTTAAGTGCGGAAGCGGCCGAGGAAAATATAGTCTAAAACGAACGGTTATTGGAAAACCGGATATGCATAAGCCTTTGGATTAATGACAATATGGAAAATAGAATCACAACACTAATCACACTTATCAATGATCTAATTCAGTTGTTAGGATTCCTAGTTCCAATGATTTAAAGAGCAAACCAAAACTAGATACACAAGTAAGATAATTTTGGTTTAGGCAATTTGTCAAACACTTGGTGTGCAAAACACTCCAAGTGATATTTATGTTGGAGTAAGTGATTCCAACTAGCCTAGTACAATGTCTTATTGTACTTTGGAGTCAAAAAACAGAGTTTTAACCTCTTACTCAATTAATATCACAGTTTGACAATAGTGCTTATACAAAATCACTTATTTTTGAGCTATAACATAAATGCTGAAAAATAGAGAAGACAAGTATTTGGTGAGGCAGTTCCACCGTCGTCCTCGCTTCGGGGTACGCCTGCCCTCAATTCTAAAACTAGAATTGAGATAGATTTTATAGATATCACCTGTTGAATGTAACAGTTTATACAAGGATTGAGAAGCAAATATACAACATAAATCTCAATATGTTGAAAGTTGCTTTCACTCCTTGCCCCTTGATTCAAGATGAATCAAGTCCTCCGATTGTTGTTGATGGACCTCCGATTCCAGCCACCTTATTGAATAACCCTTTGTTGTTCAAACCTTCGGCTCCGGCTGATCTCAATAGCAACAAATCGAACCCGAGATCTTCCCTTCAATATCGCTGAATCCGCTACTAGACTTGTGAAGAACACCTCTTCACAATCACCTTCGCTCAGTTGACCCTTGATGAAGAATCTCGTCCAAAAACCCCCAAAATTCAAACCAATCTTGGAGGGTAAAACCCTAACAGTTTTATTTAAGAAAGAACCTGTCACAAGCTTCAACTCGAACTAGATTACCCAATCTAAGCTTCGAACCTTATCACCTTTAATCACTCACAATGCACTCCAAAAATGGATGTGTGTAATTGATGTGTTGTGAGATGTTAAAGATGAAGATGATGAATCTTGGACACCTATTTCACTATTTCTTATTCTTGAACACATGAATCAAATACTATCAAATGTTAATATGACATAAGTGGTTAAACAAGTATATATAGTACCAACCCAATTAAAGACATAACAATATTTTAAATAGTAGAAGGAATCATTTAAAAACAGGATTTCCGCGCGAACGGTCGACCGCAGCAGGTTTGTGCGTCGATGCATGGCCTGTATTTTTTGGAAATCTGGAAAATGCATCAGTATGCGTCGATCATACAGTCGGCGTGCGCTGACCCGTTAAAAATTATTTCTTTTATGCGCCGACCCTATGGTCGACTCATGCCTTTATACGCTGACCCGTTGGAAAATATCCTTCATGCGCCGACCCTATGGTCAACTCATTGCCTTCATGCGCTGACCAGTGGAAAAGTGCTCTGATGCATGCGCCGACCCTATGGTCGACTCATGCCCTGCAAACCTGCAAAAAAAATCATCTTTTTGTGGTTTTTCATGCCTCTGGTCATGATTGCATTTTATCTACACATAGTATGTTTATTACAACAGTTTTAAGACAAGTATAAAAGGATATGGTAGGTGATACGTTGCATATGTTTAGTAGATCTGGAGTTTATAATTTCCAATCCATCCAAGGTTGTAATTTGTCATCATCGAAACCTGTATTGAACAATGTCTTGCAGACTTGTGTGATGTGTGGCGATTTTCCTCCACATTCTCCCCCTTTTTTATGATGACAACCTGTATACAACCAAAACAACTAATATACAATGTATACATAAGCTCCCCCTTTCTTTTGTAATATAAGGCTGCAGAACAAACAACCACATCAACTGTTGTGAACATCCTGGCTTGGCTTTGGTGCTTGTTACATGTTGCTTGCTACATGTTCTTCTCCCCCTTTGACAACATCAAAAAGAGAAGGAGAACGCATCAATTAACAGACGAACATACAATAGGTGATAGTTAATTACCAAACTTCACACATAAGAGTGATAATGAACAAAAGTAACTGTATTTTTTGCAAAATAGAGAAGCCATTGATGATGATTTCTGGATATTTTGTAGAGATGAACTTTAATGGCTTAGAAGAGAGTAGTTGAGGATGATTTTGGAGAAGATGAAGACTATTTCCTTTAATAGAGAGAGATTTAGGGTTTTGGTAAGAGGGAGGAGACAAGAGGACACACTTAGATGCATAGATGCAATTTACAAGAGAAATGCACTATCAAATCATAACAAAAGTTGTCTGCACATTAAATGGAGAAGGAGAAAAGCTAGAACGGTTTTCAAAAAAATTCTAGGTTTTTGCGCGATCCGTCGACCATAGCCCCTGCATGCGTCGATGCATACTGTATGTTTTTTTGATAATTTTGAATGTCTACAGCATGCGTCGACCGTTGTCCTGTTTTGGTCGACTCATAACCTTCAAAAACCCAATTTTTCAGTTTTATATCATGCAGAATGCCACACTTGCCTATTTATCATGCCTATTCACCCTTTCATAATGTAATTTGCATCCAACACACACAGTATTAGCAGCAAAAGTCATAGACATATATAAGTACCATGATTGTCAAACGATATACTTAGTTTTAAGTCATGAATGTTTAGAGAGAGAGATATAAAGAGAGAGAAAGAAACAATATCACCTCTATACCGACCACACTTGTTAACCACATATTTGTACTTGCAAAAAAAGCTAAACTTGTTAGTAGTACAAAAGCATAGTTGTAAATAGATTAATTATGAACGTAGTAACTGTTAAACCCGATCAGAAATGTCGAGAATGCCAAGTTCTCGACGGATATGAAAGAAGGGCTCAGTGGCTAGCGGCTTTATGAAAATGTTCGCTAGTTGGTTTTTGTTATCAACGTGTTCAAAGACAACGTCACCCTTCTCTACATGATCCCTCAAAAAATGGTGTCGAATTTCTATGTGTTTGGTACGCGAATGCAACACCAGATTTTTGGTAAGATTTATAGCACTGGTGTTGTCACAAAATATTGGAACACGTTCTAGCTTCAAATTGAAGTCCAATAGTTGTTGTTTAAGCCATAGGACTTGCACACAACAACTACCGGCGGCTACGTATTCCGCTTCGGCGGTTGACAGAGCAACGAACACTTGTTTCTTGCTGTGCCAACTGACCAAGGAATTTGAAAATAAGTGACATGTACCACTGGTGCTTTTCCTATCCGATTTGCAACCGGCAAAATCGGAATCGGAGAAGCCTACAAATGAACAATCATTACCTTTGGAATACCACAATCCATATTTCGGAGTACCAGATAGGTATCGAAGTATGCGTTTGACAGATTTTAGGTAGGATTCCTTAGGACATGATTGGTATCTGGCGCACATACACACGCTAAACATAATATCGGGACGAGAAGCAGTAAGATAGAGAAGCGAGCCAATCATACCTCTATACCTTTTTACCTCAACATCCTTACCACTTTCATCTTTACTCATATTTACACTTGTTGGCATAAGAGTGTCTATGGCTTTTGAATTTGCCATGTCAAATCTCTTGAGAAGCTCCAAACAATATTTTGTTTGGCTCACGAAAGTTCCTTCTTTCAGTTGCTTGATTTGCAAATCGAGAAAGTATGTGAGTTCACCCATCATACTCATCTCGAATTCACCCTGCATAAGCTCAGCAAACTCTCTTACGAGATTCATGTTAGTGGATCCAAATATGATATCGTCAACATAAATTTGTACAAGAATTAAGTGCTTTCCTTGACGTTTAATGAAGAGAGTAGTATCAACCTTTCCTCTTGAGTAGCCTTGATCAAGTAAAAATTTGCTTAGCCTCTCACACCAAGCTCTAGGAGCTTGTTTGAGACCGTATAAAGCTCTTTTCAGTTTGTAGACATGATCAGGATACTCATGAGACTCAAAACCAGGAGGTTGAGCAACATAGACTTCTTCATTTATGAACCCGTTAAGGAACGCACTCTTGACGTCCATTTGAAATAACTTAAAATCTTTCGCACAAGCGAAAGCAAGTAAAAGGCGTATAGCCTCGAGTCAGGCAACCAGCGCATAAGTTTCCTCATAGTCAATGCTTTCCTCTTGGTTATACCCTTGCGCGACTAACTGCACCTTGTTGCGAGTTATTACTCCGTTTTCGTCCAGTTTATTTCTAAACACCCATCGGGTGCCGATTACTCGATGACCTCGCGGAGGAGGGACAAGGTCCCAAACCTCATTTCTATTGAACTGATTCAGTTCCTCCTGCATTGGCATAAACCAGCGTTCATCGAGTAGGGCTTCCTTAGGGTTTTTAGGTTCCATCTGTGAAACGAATGCGAAGTGATAACAGAAATTACTTAGCTTCGATCGAGTTGTTACACCCTTTGTGATGTCTCCGAGAATGTTTTCAATTGGATGGTCTTTAGATGACTTCCAAGCTTGAGGGAAATCATCGTTTGAAGGCGGGTGAACTTCCTCGGTTACATCATGGTGTACATCCTTATCCTCCTCAACTTTGACTTTGTCAGGTTGATCAATCCCCGTCTCGCCACCTTTGAGTATGTCTTCTGTGGATGTACCTGCACCATGAACAACACTATCCTTTCCGACATTTCTCGGATAGGAATCATCAAAAGTAACATGCACAGACTCTTCTACAGCAAGCAATCGTTTATTATATATTTTATATGCTTTACTCGATTGAGAGTATCCGATAAAGATACCTTCATCGGCCTTGGAATCGAATTTGCCCAAGTTTTCCTTTCCATTGTTTAATACAAAACATTTGCAGCCAAGCACATGCAAGTGAAAAACATTTGGCTTTCCCCCTTTTAAAAGTCCATACGGTGTTTTATTTAGAATGGGGTGAATAAGCACCCTATTCAAAACATAACACGCCGTACTAATGGCGTCGGACCAAAAATATTTCGGTAAACCACTTTCGTTAATCATTGTTCTTCCCAATTCTTCTAAAATTCGGCTTTTACGCTCCACGACCCCGTTTTGTTGAGGGGTGCATGGAGCGGAGAAGTTATGATCTATACCATGGTTACCACAATATTCTTCAAATAAGTGATTTTCAAACTCACCTCCATGGTCGCTTCTAATTGACACTATGTTTGTATTTAACTTATTTTGGGAAAGCTTAGCAAACTTTTCAAAAGCGGCAAATGTATCACTTTTACTTACTAAAAAGATGGTCCAACAAAACCTAGAAAAGTCGTCCTTTATTACGAACCCGTAATAGTTTCCTCCTAGACTTTTGATCCTAGACGGCCCAAACAAGTCCATATGAAGAAGTTCAAGAGGTCTCGTTGTTGAAACTATCTTTTTGGATTTAAATGAGACCCTCGTTTGCTTCCCTTTTTGACAAGCATCACAAAGGTGATCCTTGGTGAACTTTATTTTGGGAAGTCCTAAGACTAGGTCTTTTGAGACTAACTTATTGAGTAAGTCAAAATTAACATGCGCTAAACGCCTATGCCATAGCCATGAGTCTTCACTCATAGTTATGAGGCATTTGTCGCTTGTTAACGATACTTCATTTAAGTCAAGCATATATACGTTGTTTATTCTAAAACCATTAAACATATTCTTCTTATCATTTTCATGCACAATTTTGCAACAATCTTTTGAAAAAGATACATTGTATCCTTTGTCGCATAATTGGCTAATGCTAAGCAGATTATGTTTAAGGTTTTCGACAAGCAACACGTCGGAAATCGTAGTAGAGGAGGGATTACCTACACTACCTTTACCTAGTATTGCTCCGCGGTTGTTATCACCATAAGTTACATACCCTTTCTTCTTAGCCACGAAGTCTATGAATAAGGATATGTCTCCATACATGTGTCTTGAGCACCCACTATCGAGAACCCATCTTCTCTCGGTGGTCTCGACACATTTCACCTATCAAAACATAATTAGCACAAGGAGGTACCCAATGGCATATTGGGTTCTAATAGGTTAGCGACAAAATGGTTGCGTTTGGGCAACCATTGGTAGATGCCTTTAGGAACAAGAAATCTCCTAAATCTGCATTTACCAATGGAGTGGCCTTTCTTGCAACAATATAAGCATGCAAAATCAACTTTAGAATCACTTTTACTTGCTTAATCCCTAATTACATATGCATATTTTTGATATGGGTTAATCATACTTTTTCTAAAATCCTTTTTATCAATAACAAATGTAATTTTAGGCTCAAGTGCCTTGTTTAATTTGGCCTTAAGGTTTCTAACCTCACCTTGCCAAATATGACAAGTATCACACCCAAAGTCGAAAGGATTTCTATTGTCCTTACAATCCGATTCATTGCCTTTCACAATGGAAGCCTTAAGGTCCTCTAGTTTCTTTTCGAACTCTTTAACTTTGTGCTCTAAATACGTAAAAATTCTTTTATTAGAGGCAAGTTTCTTGAAGGCTTCAATTGCTTCATTGTGTAAAGCATTAAATGCGTTTTGTAATTCTGAATGCGACATATTTGAGGACTTATCATATTTAGAGTGACGTACCTGTTTTTTCTTATTTTTCTGATGAGCGGAGAGGCATAGATTCACAGACTCTTCTTCATCACTAGAGCTTTCATCAGAGGAGGAAGAGTCGTTGTCTCTTTCCCAAGCTATGTACGCTCTCCAAGGCTTTGATGATTTCTTGTGTGACTTTGATGATTCCTTTTCCTTTCCCTTTTTGTTCATCGGACAGTCCGGTTTGTAGTGACCGGACTTTCCACACTTGTAGCACGTCCCTCTAGTCTTTTTGCATTTTGAGTCGTCATCTTTGGAGTGCCTCGATTGTTTCCGGAAGTTAACCAAGTTCTTCTCGGAATGTTGGATGCCGTTCTTTCTCACGTAACGGTTATATCGTTTAACGAACATCCCCATATCTTCACTCTTGTCCTCTTCTTCTTCGTCGCTTGAGGAATAATCACTTTGCTCTTTTGCTTGAGACTTCGAGGAGGAAGTCTTGAGAGCTATTGATTTCTTTTCACTCACCTTCGTTTTGTCTTTCTTTTCCATCTTTTCGCGTTGGTCTAGGCTCAAGAGTACCTGTTCATGCTCTTGTAGTTTTCCAAACAATGTTGTCAAGTCTAATAAGGTAAGATCATGTGCTTCTTTGATGGCGGTCACTTTTGGCTGCCATTCCCTGTTGAGACATCTTAAGATCTTATTAGTAGCAACATCATTGGAAACAGGCCTACCTAATGAATGTAAACGATTGGTGAGATGAGTAAATCTCTTTTGCATGTCAGCAATGGTTTCCCCTTGCTCCATGAAAAAGAGATAAAACTCTTGTGTTAATGTGTTGATTCTAGCCAACTTAACATCGTTTGTCCCCTCATGGGCGATTTGTAGTGAATCCTACATGGCCTTAGCAGTAGGACAATGGGATACACGATAGTATTCATCTACACCTAATGAGGAGATAAAGATATTTTTGGCTTTCCAATCATAATTGTATTTTTTCTCATCGTCATCGATCCATTGTGCTTCGGGCTTTGGCACAACTACGTTATCCGCATTGGTCATAGTAATTTCTATTGGACCGTTGATGATAACGTTCCATATTTTTCTGTCTATGGAGTTTATGTGCACCCGCATACAGTCTTTCCAATAACTATAATTTTCACCGTTGAAAATGGGAGCTCTATTGTACGCCCCTTTTGGTTCGTTAGCCATTTTCTATCTACGTTGTATTTGAAGCACCGAGTAACCGGAGCTCTAGATACCACTTGTTAGACTATGTCACGGATCTAGAAGGGGGGGATGAATAGATCCCAATTAAAAATTTGAGTCGGCGCTACCAATTTAAAAAATTGGTTTTGAAAATTGGTTTTAAGTGCGGAAGCAGCCGAGGAAAATATAGTCTAAAATGAACGGTTATTGGAAAACTGGATATGCGTAAGCCTTTGGATTAATGACAATATGGAAAATAGAATCACAACACTAATCACACTTATCAATGATCTAATTCAGTTGTTAGGATTCCTAGTTCCAATGATTTAAAGAGCAAACCAAAACTAGATACACAAGTAAGATAATTTTGGTTTAGGCAATTTGTCAAACACTTGGTGTGCAAAACACTCCAAGTGATATTTAAGTTGAGTAAGTGATTCCAACTAGCCTAGTACAATGTCTTATTGTACTTTGGAGTCAAAAAACAGAGTTTTAACCTCTTACTCAATTAATATCACAGTTTGACAATAGTGCTTATACAAAAATCACTTATTTTTGAGCTATAACGTAAATGCTGAAAAATAGAGAAGACAAGTATTTGGTGAGGCAGTTCCCCCGTCGTCCTCGCTTCGGGGTATGTCTGCCCTCAATTCTAAAACTAGAATTGAGATAGATTTTATAGATATCACCTGTTGAATGTAACCGTTTATACAAGGATTGAAAAGCAAATATACAACAGAAATCTCAATATGTTGAAAGTTGCTTTCACTCCTTGCCCCTTGATTCAAGATGAATCAAGTCCTCCGATTGTTGTTTATGGACCTCCGATTCCAGCCACCTTATTGAATAACCCTTAGTTGTTCAAACCTTCGGCTCCGGCTGATCTCAATAGCAACAAATCGAACCCGAGATCTTCCCTTCAATATCACTGAATCTGTTACTAGACTAGTGAAGAACACCTCTTCACAATCACCTTCGCTCAGTTGACCCTTGATGAAGAATCTCGTCCAAAAACCCCCAAAATTCAAACCAATCTTGGAGGGTAAAACCCTAACGGTTTTATTTAAGAAAGAACCTGTCACAAGCTTCAACTCGAACTAGATTACCCAATCTAAGCTTCGAACTTTATCACCTTTAATCACTCACAATGCACTCCAAAAATGGCTGTGTGTAATTGATGTGTTGTGAGATGTTGAAGATGAAGATGATGAATCTTGGACACCTATTTCACTCTTTCTTATTCTTGAACACATAAATCAAATATTATCAAATGTTAATATGACATAAGTGGTTAAACAAGTATATATAGTACCAACCCAATTAAAGACATAACAATATTTCAAATAGTAGAGGGAATCATTTAAAAACAGGATTTCCGCGCGAACGGTCGACCGCAGCAGGTCTGTGCGTCGACGCATGGCCTGTGTTTTTTGGAAATCTGGAAAATGCATCAGTATGCGTCGACCATACAATCGGCGTGCGCTGACGCGTTGAAAATTATTTCCTTTATGCGTCGACCATATGGTCGACTCATGCCTTTATGCGCTGACCCGTTGGAAAATATCCTTCATGCGCCGACCCTATGGTCGACTCATTGCCTTCATGCGCTGACCAGTGGAAAAGTGCTCTGATGCATGCGCCGACCCTATGGTCGACTCATGCCCTGCAAACCTGCAAAAAAATCATCTTTTTGTGGTTTTTCATGCCTCTGGTCATGATGATTGCATATTATCTACACATAGTATGTTTATTACAACATTTTTAAGACAAGTATAAAAGGATATGGTAGGTGATACGTTGCATCTGTTTAGTAGATCTGGAGTTTATAATTTCCAATCCATCCAAGGTTGTAATTTGTCATCATCGAAACCTGTATTGAACAATGTCTTGCAGACTTGTGTGATGTGTGGCGATTTGCCTCCACATTCTCCCCCTTTTTGATGATGACAACCTGTATACAACCAAAACAACTAATATGCAATGTATACATAAGCTCCCCCTTTCTTTTGTAATATAAGGCTGCAGAACAAACAACCACATCAACTGTTGTGAACATCCTGGCTTGGCTTTGGTGCTTGCTACATGTTCTTCTCCCCCTTTGACAACATCAAAAAGAGAAGGAGAACACATCAATTAACAGACGAACATACAATAGGTGATAGTTAATTACCAAACTTCACACATAAGAGTGATAATGAACAAAAGTAACTGTATTTTTGCGAAATAGAGAAGCCATTGATGATGATTTCTGGATATTTTGTAGAGATGAACTTTAATGGCTTAGAAGAGAGTAGTTAAGGATGATTTTGGAGAAGATGAAGACTATTTCCTTTAATAGAGAGAGGTTTAGGGTTTTGGTAAGAGGGAGGAGACAAGAGGACACACTTAGATGCCTAGATGCAATTTACAAGAGAAATGCACTATCAAATCATAACAAAAGTTGTCTGCACATTAAATGGAGAAGGAGAGAAGCTGGAACGGTTTTCAAAAAAATTCTGGGTTTTTGCGCGAGCCGTCGAATATAGCCCCTGCATGCGTCGACGCATACTGTATGTTTTTTGATAATTTTGAATGTCTACAGCATGCGTCGACCGTTGTCCTGTTTTGGTCGACTCATAACCTTCAAAAACCCAATTTTTCAGTTTTATATCATGCAGAATGCCACACTTGCCTATTTATCATGCCTATTCACCCTTTCATAATGTAATTTGCATCCAACACACACAATATTAGCAGCAAAAGTCATAGACATATATAAGTACCATGATTGTCAAACGATATACTTAGTTTTAAGTCATGAATGTTTAGAGAGAGAGATATAAAGAGAGAGAAAGGAACAATATCACCTCTATACCGACCACACTTGTTAACCACATATTTGTACTTGCAACAAAAGCTAAACTTGTTTAAAGTTAATCGTTTAAATTTTAATCGATCAAATTTATTCGGAGGTATTTGACCAAATTGGATTTAATCGGAATTTTTAGAGGGTCATTCGGTTTTGACAAAGTCAAATCAAGGAAAGAAGAATCAAATATTGTTTTTGGATAGAAATATTATTGAATTTTTATTCATAAATATTTTATTACAATTACAATTTACAAAGAGGAAAATAAAAAAAATATACATTTTTTATCCTAGATTCTATTTTTCTAAGAGGGGTCTTCATCTTCATGTCGATTCATCATGCTCGACTTTTCCGATTAAATTGTCCAAGTATCCAATTTTCTTCCGTACATGGACATACACATCAAAACAGAGCAGCAGAGCAAATGTTAGAATTTATTTTGACACCCTCAGAAAAGTCTCATCACCGGGTGTCGGGAGGGCACGACAAATGCCGCAACTAACTCCCATTCCAATCCTCAACCTCAACATCAACCGGTAGTATCCGTTCTTTTCGGGACAACCGAGAGAAAGAGGAAAAGAAGTTTTAGGTCGAAAATGATTTTTGCCGAAAAAGTGATTATCCAACCAAACAGATCACTAACAGAATCTAAAAATCCATTGTTGCTATCGGGTAATCTATTTGGATATCCAAGGAAAGTCCAAAATCCGGATTCAGGGACCAATTCATCAAGTACATCCAGGTCTGAATCCAGTTCGAAAAGTCCAAATCAATATCAGAAAACAAAACCAAATCCAAATTCGTCAGAAGTTCTTGGATATCCAGATTCACCAAATCTGTTTTCATCTGCAAAATCACAACCAAATCAAATCAAAAGCTGAATTGAAATATAACGTAAAAAAATTATACCCTTATCATATATTGAGAAAGATGAAAGTAATATTAATTAAAAGATAAAATAAAAAATATATATTAAAAATTAAAATAGATGATTCATTTTAAAACACTTCTTTTATTCTAGCACACGAATCAAAAATCAATTAGCAAGGAAATATAATACTATCACCTCTCAAGGGGGACTCTTATCCTACATACCTTTTAGCTTTATAATTCAACTATGCAACATATGTGTTTATTCCCACATTCTTCCAATACTTGAATTTACTAAAACTTATTCCCACATTCTTCCCACATTCTTATCCTACACCCTCAAAAACATTAATATGCAATCTTATATAAGTAAAAAATTTGATTTTTAGTGACATTATTATTCTGCCACTAAAGTCTAAAGTCTATAGGTTTAATTTTTTTTCCAACTTTTATGGTAAAGGTGTTTAATGTTTGTCTTCAATTTTTATTTGTATGTAAAACTTAATAATACAATTAAGATATAATTTTTGTCTATAGTTATTGTTGTTACTTAGAATAAATATTAAAATTTTAATATAATTTACATTCAATTATACATTGTATTAAATAAATTATACGTATTAGTATAAAAATATTAAACTATATAGGTTGTTGATCAAATATATCAAATTTATGTTTGGTTTTTCGTTCCAACACTTTAAACTGCCATTTTGACATGTCAATTCAATTCTTTTTTTTATAATATTTGGTTATTGAGTGATTATCTTATTGTTATAATTTTTTTATTATCAATATATGAATAATTTTATCCTAACCATGCAATTTAAGATATGTTTTTTTGTCTATAGTTATTGTCTGTCACTAAGAATAATTATTAAAATTTAAATATAATTTACAATCAATTATACTCTTTAATGAATAGTTTACTAAACCTATTACTATACAAATTTAAACTATTTAGTTTGTTGATCAAATTTATTAAGTGTATATTTGATTTCATGTTCCAAGATCTCCGATTGGAATTTTACAAGCTATCTTGATTCCTCTCTTTATTAATATTTAATCATTTTAAAATATTCGTGATTATCTTATTGTGATAATCCGTTTCTTTTTATCAATATTTATCATTTTAAAATAAAAATATGATTATCTTGTGTGATAATCCTTTTCTTATTAATATTTAGACATTTTAAAATGTTTAATTTGCATATCAAAATAATAAACTCATTATAACACTTACTTTTGGATCGTGGGCTTGTGGATATTTTTGAATTCTGGCTCAAAGGAATCAACATAACTCTCTCTTCCATTTCATACTAATGTAGAGTCAAGTACAATTAGCATGTGGGAGACAAAGTGTCTTGTGGAAAGTTAGTGGCGCATGCAATCAGGCGATGATGTTGTCCTTTGCAGCTGGCAGACAAACATGGTGTTGTAGTAGGTGTATTGTGATGTAGAGTTTTATCCTCTAGCATCTTGATCTCATCCTTTTTCATATTTGATTCAAACACCCTCCATCCTACAACTTGTTGCCATATAAGCCATACAACTTTGAATGTCCACTCTCTGTATCTCCAATTGTATCCTTTGTTACACCATGCTCTCTTCTTTCAATTGGGGTTAGGGTATTGTGCCAGAACTGTCGTGTCAGACCTCATCAAAAGTTAACTTTACACAACAAGTTCATAAAAACTAACAAAAGAGAACACATATTGTACTATTTGTAAACTACTTTAAAATAGCAAAATGTAATTAAGAAAACTAGAAAATGACTAAATAAAAAGGATAAATTCAAGTTCTAAATTTTATAATAACTCACAAAATATGAGTTGACATTCACTTAATTGTTCATCTAGTAAGATAAACTAAATTTTGTTGTCCAGTTTATATAAGGTGGATGTATCCAATATAGTAATACATGAAGATCTTTAATGGATATGTGGAGAATCAATATTGAACAGAATCATTGATGGGGTTACGATTAAGGCCAAATCCATGTACTTCTATAGTTCCAAATATAAGAATCCTATAATGGCATTTATATCGTACTTTAGGGTCATTTAAGAGATTTGATAGATTGATTATGTTCTATTCAAAGTGTCTTTATTTGAATGCAAGTGGATTGATGGTAACATTGATGTACAAACTAATGAGTTAGGGTTAACATAGGTTGACCTTGGCAAGACAACTTATATGACTGAACCATTCATCATGACACCTTAAGCAAAACAAGTGTTTTATGTCACTGACCCTTCTGAAAAAAGATGGACAATTGTAAGGAAAACACATTCCTCATAGTGATGAAAATTAAGATTTAAGTTTTGATATTCTCGAGACCCTTTCTTTCGCAACACATGTGCCTACTTCATATGAGAAAGTTGATACAGATAAATGATGTGCATGTTATTCATTATGATCGTGAAGAAGACATATGAGAAAACTAACAAGTAGATATTTTTATTATTTATTCATAACTTATTGATTGTTATAATTTCTAAGTGTTATATACTAACAAGTATTATTATTTGAAATTATAGGTGTTTAGAGACAATACACCAAAAGACGGGTTGCATTGTGCATCTTGCTTCCTTCAAAATAATGAATCTAGTGCGTAATAATTTTGTATGTTGGTTATTTTCTTGTTTGATGTAATGATGTGTAAAATTTATGTCATTTTGTTGCTATTTTGGTTTTGATGTAATACATATTTTTGGTTCATAATAGTTGTCAATTTTGCTTTGATTCACAAATATATTATTGTGGTGTTTCTGATATGTTCTTATTCATAAGAATACAGGTTATAATAATGAGATTTTTGTAAAATAATTATTAAAAAAAATATATTTCACCACCTTGACTCTTTCAACTGTGGTGAAATGTAGTGCGCTATCTTTGTTTAAAAAATGTCAAAAATAGAGTTGTTGGGTATCGAACTCATGACCTTTTTCACATTTCACTATACTTGAATTACACGGTGGTGAAAAGTAGCACACAATCTAGTTTATTACAACGACCAATACTCCATGGTGGTAAGTAGCTCACTTAATATCACACCATTCGTTACCACATATCATCACACATGGTTAAATCTTTATTCAAACCGTTGTGAAACATGCTTTTTGTAGCAGTGTCCTAAGACTTTCTTATGGATCTTTTTAATTTTTGTCATTGAAATAGATAGTGGAATTGGGGAAGTTTGAGGATATAGATTTTGTCCTTAAGGTTGGGAATTGACCGAGCTTTAGATGCAATCTCTTCATAATTTAACTTTGGATCAAACAATATTTGATCGAGGAATTTTGCGTGAATTCGTGTCGATTCTCACATATGGCGCAATTGTTATGTGCCAGAATTAGAATGGATGTTGGTCGTTGATGTTGAACTTTGGAAACGGTGATGTTAATCTCCGATACAATGACGCATGTTAGATCTACAAAGTTAACACTCCAACCTCCAAATCAGCTATAAAGTGAATACAATAACAATGGAGATCAGAAAAGTATACTTTAAATCTCACATGTAGTGACTATGTACGTTTGGATGATTTTAATTGAATTATGCATAATTAGTTACATTGAACATTTAACCAACTCATAACAATTATTTTAATAAATAAAATTTATTTTAAAACAAATATTATTTTCACTTATTCTTACTTTCTCAACTGTCTTATTTAATTATTATTCTATACTCCTTCAATCTCAAAATTGAGTAAAAGAGAGTTTTTTTTCTTCTATATTATTATAAGAAAAAATTAATTTTTATTTAATTTAATTATATATTTTAAAATAAAATAAAATACAAATTATATTTGATTTTATTCTCTCTAATTATTTTCCCAATTATTATAAATTGAAATTATTTTTCATCTTCATATTAAAATTATTTTAAAAAATACAAAATAAAAATCAATTTAAATTTAATTTTTTTTCTTTAAAAGTTTAATTTTTATTTATTTTTAAGTTACTTATATATTGAAACGGAGAGTATTATGCTGTTTATAATACATTCATATTGTTAATAAAATAAAGTGTGTTTTCTACACGTTTATTATTATTTTTAATTTATATATAGAAATTTAAAGTGTGGTAGTATATGAACAATACTCCAATTGGTGGATCTGAATCAAGATAATCAGTAATTCAGTATAATAATCTCTATTAGGCAGCGTGCAAACCCACTCTCTTGCACCATATTAAAATACACACAACACAACATTCAATAAAATAAAGTTTTGAATCACAATATTAAACACCAGCTTATAGCATCTAGATCTAGATTATTTATTTCCATATAAATACTTTTGTTCCTAAATAATTGATATACAATCTAATCATCAACTTTTAATGTCTACTAACGAATAATTTATTTAAAAACTTATATTTCATTGTATTTTCGATAATATTTTCTTCCTTTATTCGTTTTTTTCGATATCAAAAAAATGTTTTTTATGTTCTCTCGTTCATAAAGTATGCCACGTATATGAAAAATGACACATCATCATTTTTTTGGACGAAAAATAGGCATGTGCGACAAAACTATTTAAAAAATAAACAGGGGGTTGATTTCGTGATTTGGCAAAAATAGGAGACCAAAATTGTAATTTAGCCTAAAATCTAACAAAAATTATTATAAAAAAATATTACGATAATTTAAAAATAACATTAAATTATAAAAAATAAAATAAAAAATTAAACACAAATAATGATAATAAGATGAAGATATAAAAATACAAAAAATATAAAAGAAAGATAAAAAAATTTCGAAATAGAACTTTTAACATTTAATAATAAGTCATTTTATGAATTTAAAAGTTGTTATCAACACATATTTTTATTTGTGTCAGAGAGTTATAATACGAATTAAGTGTACTAAATTTTATTTAATGTTAAATGGTAAAGTTAAAACTTTTTAATTGCTCAATTAAAAAAAATTATGATAAAAAAATATTTATGAATTTTGCAATGTTGAATATCACATCATTTATATAAGATTATAAGGATAAAAATGTAATTTTTCAATAAAATCTTTTCCTTACCCTTGTGAATTAGATATATTTTTAACTAAAAAATCTCTCTCTTCCCCTCCCCTCCCCTCTTTTGAACCAAACATATATATAATTTTTTTTTAAAAATCCCTGATCTCCCCTCTCATTCCCTTTTCTCTATTAAAATTCCTTCATTCTCCTTCCCTCATTTGAACCAGACAGATCCTAAATTGTGTCATGTACGTCCTTACCATTTATTTTCCACAAACAGGGTTTATTTTAAATTATGTTGCATCCCTGTTAGTTAATGTGTCATCACCACTATTATTTTCAATGACTTTATTCTCAAGTATGAACCCGAAATCAAATTAAGACATAAATTTCCATCACTGTTATAGCCCTAGCCTAAAACACAAAAACATTCATGTTCAATCGAATATAAGAATGAGCCATGGGCGTTGTTCTTCTATTACAAAAGGGAAGAGTTCTGGGAGTTCTAATTTAAAGGTGTACTCAAGTTCGAAATTGTGATGGAGACCCAAATTTTGATGTGGAAAGATTATTGTTCTTTGTAGGGCAACAACAATTAGCTACTATGGGAAACATAAATACAAGATTAAAGTGAAATCAACATAAATACAACATAGTTAACTCTTGTTTATCAAATATGAAAATTTAGGTATGAGACTCAATCCTAGCTCAAATATCATTAATTAAAAGTTCCAAAACTATGTCCAAATATCCTTTGGTTCCTCTTCAATAGCCACAAAAGCTATTAACAGCATTTGCTCATTAGGATTTCTTCTCATGGCTACCAATATTTTTCCTCTACAAAGACCCTTTAAAAAACACCCATCAAATCCGATCACATATCTACAATTCTTGAGACTCTCCTTACATGGTACATAACATATGTATAATCTTCTAAAATGAGGCTTTTATCAATAACTTTTTCTTGCACAAGTTGGACATTTAACTTGACTATTGAACTAGGATTTGTTCTTAGAATTTCATGACAATAGTCATAAATTCTGTTATAATGCTCTAGGAATAAACCATATATTATGTCTTTAGTTGCACATATTGTCTTAATTACCTCTATTTTGTTTACCCATACATTCCATTTCTTTTGAGTCTTTTCCTTTATATCCTTGATCTTTACCTTAGAATCATCTCTTAAGTAATTATGAATTCTCTTACTCAACATTTTGTACTCATCATCTTGACATTATAATCTCTACTATAATTGTGGATGTCAAATACTTAGTTTCCAATTATCCTCTTTTGGCAACTTGGCACAATAGGTTTGCCATTCATAACCCTCTTTATATCTAACCATAACCCTTTGTTTGTCATTTTCAATAAACTTTAGGTTCCTAATAGATTGGACAACCTAAGTTGGTATTGCTTCCTTAAAATCACACTTGGTAGTAAAATATCTTTCTAACTCCCATTTTATAATTTTCCATGTCTTTCTGCAACTTGAAATCTGGATACTTCTTCCTATTTGTACCACTATTGTCATCAATTTCACACCCAATTTCCAATTCTTCACTATCATTTTCACTATTTAACTTCCCATTTGTTTTTCTTCTTTTTTGCTAGTGCCCTCTTGAGAATTGTCATAGTCTAGCATATTATCCATTTCCCCTTCCATAAAATCATCATTATCATTAGAGTCATCAAATGCACTATCCAATGCATTGTTATTATTAAAACTCATATCATCATTATTGTCCTCACTTACGGCATCAACCATGTCATCCTTATTTATTAAACCTACATTAACCTCATCATTGTCCAGTCCATCCCACACCTCATCATTTTGTACCTCACCATCTTCCACCTCATCCCCCTAACTACTTCATTATAAAGTTTGGAAAACAAATCTTATTCCTCGAGAACCCTAAAATCTAAATTAGAAAGGGGCTAGAAATTACTAACCATCGTGAAATTTGTAGCTTTAAATGCGTCTACACTGTCGTATTCTATAGAAATCACATTTTTTAGCTCCAATTTCACACACACACACACACGCACTCATGTTCTCCATTATATTCTCCATAATTGCTTGTGTGTTAGATTTTTCTAAATAGGACTGTTGTCATACCCAAAATTTGCCCACCTTCTTTTTAATCAAAGGCATTGATACAGGCCATCAAGTGGGTGTTATTATCATAAAGTTATCAAAGAATCATCAGAGGATTGTCAAGGGATTCATGAGGTTTTGTCATTGGAGTGAAGATGAGGCATAAGCTTGTTGAGTAGCTCAGAGGATATTGTGGAACTGGATTGGTCACTCAGTTCATCTAAGCAATGCCTAGGCAAATAGGAGAAATTAGGGTTTCAATTTTAATCAGGATGAACTTGTTTCTTATAGAAAAACTTGTTTCCATGGTCTTCCTTATGTCCTAAGGTGTTTGAGGATGGGATATTGATCATCAATTTTAATCAGAGGAGCTTCAATTGATCAGTCAATTGAAAATCAGGAGATTTGGGGGAAAATTCAACTGTGCAGTGAAAAAGTCAACTCTTGACTTTTTGAGGTCAAGATCTTGATTCTTAAGTTAAACATGGCCAATGGATGGAATTTGATCAAGAAAAGTCAAGAGAATCATGAAAAATTAGAAGTTGTTGAAAGTTGCCATTTAAGGAAAATTAGGGTTTTAGAACTTTCCATTTATGGAAAGTTTCATGTTTGAAACAGCCATCTTCAAGGCCATTTTTCTTCATGACCAAGGTTTCAAATGGACTTGGATCAAACATCAAAGTTGTTACTTGTATTTCAAGCTTTCTAAAAAGTCCAAGAAGTCCTCAAAATGATACTTGGAGCTCAAGTTATGATCAATCAAAGTTGGGGATTTTGAATGATTTCAAAGTTGGCAAGTTGAACAGATTTTTGCACTCACTTTGCAAGCCAATTTTCATCACTTTATTAATGTCCAATGGAACTTTTTCCCAAATGAGATTTGTAGAGCAAGTTACAAGCTTTCCAAAAAGTCCTAGAATGTGAAGCTTAAGTTATGGATGTGCAAAGTTGAGGAAAAAATAAGACAAATTCATAACTTAGAATTTTTTCTAAGTTATTCATGAGCAGTTTGCTTGCCACGATTTTCAACCATAGATTTCATGGTCTCCTAATCCTCAAATCAAGATGAATCCAACATGGAATTTGTTCTACTCCATGTCCTCTTTCATTTGAACACAAGATCAAAGCAATTGGATTTGTGTGCGCAAAGATATCATTGCTCAAAGTTGGTGTTTTGAACCTTTTTCAAGGAGTGAAACATGTGGCATCTGTGCTTGCTGAGGTTTTTTATGATATTTATCTGCTCATCTCCCATTTCCATGCGCATGGGATGCTGCATTGGGAGCCACCAAACATTTCCCAAAATGAACCAACATCCATTGTACCATTTTGCCCCATTTTTGAGTCCTTAGCCAAAATAAGTAAAACACAAAGTAGCTGCTTTTGTTCTGCTCCTTGTAGCCAGCTATGTCACTTTCTTCACCCATAAGAAGCCTATAAAAAACAAGGGAATGCAGCTGGCTGATACTACCTCTCTAATCCACCCTTGATTAAAAAAACTCATGAAAGAGGCAAATCTACCCCTTCATTTTTCACCTCAGTCAAACCCCCTCAAATCTATTTCTCACTTGGTATTTAAAGCAAAATAGAAGCTTTGTGAAACCCTAGCCACCAGTTTGCATTGAGAAACCAGAAAACTCTTATTTTGTGAACCCTTTCCAAAACCCTTGAAAACACAAAAGACTGCCTTAGGCAAATATGTTACCAGCACCTTCTCCAACCATCCAATCACCCTAATAATCATCCACACAACTTCCAAATCATCATTAGGAGGTGTTCCAACCATTGAACCAATAAAAAACACCTTAACTCAAAAAGTCAACTTCTCACACCATGAATATTGATTTTCCTGCATAAAACAGCAAAACACACTGCCTAGGCCAATTTTAAACACTTTGGCACTTTGAACACCTTCCATTTGTGTTATACCAACTGTCCAAGTCATTAAAAATCAGTTGTATCATCATTTTCTAAAACTGTCATCAAAGATCACCTTTGGCTTCAAAAAAGGAAGGAACTTACAAGCTTGCTAAAGAGGAGGGTATTCTTGCATTTTGCAGCTGGACTACAAGAGGTTTGCTAAATCTGTACCATTTACATTGCAATTAATTGATATTGCATTGGAAGGGTATGGCTGTGAATGTTTTGGTTTTGAGGTCTGTTAACCTCCTTTTTCTGTAAGAATCTCAGTCAGCTTATGGAGTTCATGAGAATTAAGTCCAGGTCTTAGTGACTGCCTAAGTCAAGTTGAGTTTGGTGTAGAAAAATGCATGTGTGTACCCTGTCATGTTTTCTTCAATGTTTTGAATTAATGATTGCCTTATCATGCCAAGTTCTTGATGTTGTTTCTGCTTTAAAAGAGAAAAGGGTTGTTTGATCTACATTTGTTAAAGGTGTTCGCTTGCTTTTTGCAAGAGTGTAGCTGTTGGATTGCCATGAGGTTAGTAGTGTGTGTCCATTGCTTTTCTATGAAAGTTTGGTGTTGAGCATTTGATTGAGTTTATGTTTTTGTTAACATTGATATGTTATGGTGACCAAACTGTTTTGAAAAACTGTCACTATAGGTTTGTTTGTACTCAGGCCAGGTTTTGATTTGTGTTGATCTATACTATTGAGTGTTGTCAAGAAACCCTCACCATGTATGTTTTAATGCCTTAAAGATCATGTTTGAAACCTGCCATGAATCACTTGTTAGCATCTTGAGGTCTCAAAGTTTTTGCAAGTTCATGCCAATATATTTGTTTTTGCTCTGTTGAAAACCAGTTGACATGGCTTGACAGCCTCACCATAGCTCTTAGGATTTTTGCTAGCTGTTTGTCATAGAAATCCTTGATTGTGTTTGTCTTTGAATTTTCCACACTAACTTGTTGTTTCTGTTCTCAAACAAAATCATTTTGAAGTTTGAGTTTGTCAACTCATGACTTTTGCTGTTAAAACTTGGCCCCTCAAACAAAATCATTTTGAAGTTTGAGTTTGTCAACTCATGACTTTTGCTGTTAAAACTTGGCCCCCATACCAGATGTTTGTGTGTTAACTTGATGGCTGTCATTATGGCAATGTGTGTATGTTATTTCTTTTTTGCAAAAAATGTTGATTACTTATGTTGGAACAGATGGTGAGATTAGGGATGTAACATTGTTATGATAAGTTTATGTGAGTAGCTGTCAAGTTTCTTTTTCTTAACTCAATTTTGTTTGAATTTAGCCTCTGTTATTTGGAATGGATAGTAAGCTAGTTGTGGGATGTTTAGAACTTGGCAATGTTTTGAAATTGGGATCTCCCTGTGGGAACTGTGTTGGTATGACTGACAACTTAGAAATTGATTTTTGAAAACAATGTTTGAATCAATGTGAGTGTTGGCAGTGGTAGACACCAAGATATATTACTGCTTCTGTTCTGATTTTAATCATTGAGTTTGTCAAACTTTCAAAAGCTCCTTACTTGACTGATGATTTCATTTTTGCTTTTACAATTGGCCTTTGAAGCTATGTTGTTGGAGGTGATCAGTTAGAATTGTTTAAAATACCAAGAACTTGTGGTTGTTTCTATGTTAAGTCTTGCCATTTCCCTTCATTGTTAATTTAACTGTTGTGCCATTGCTTGCATAAGCAAACTCATTTGTGGTCAAAAATCAATTGATGGCTTGGTATGTTTGTGGCATTTTTTTTCTGGCATTTTTTTTTGAGTTTGGTAAACCTCTTGTGCTATAAAAACTAATTTGAGATGGGTTACATCATGATTGTTGCATATAGAATGTCTAATGTCATTAAGTTTGTGAACTTGCATTTGTGAGCAAGACTTGGGACTGTTATTGATTTTTGCATACTGCTGTCAAGTCTGGTATTCATGTCATTCTTGTTTAGTAGTTATCTTTGGATCACATTTGTTTTGGTCTGCTGTCTTGAGTTTGTTTTCCATATGAGACCTGTTTTGAATTGATGATTGAGATTGTCATTTTGGGACTGATTTTGCACTGAAAGTTAGTTTTCTGGTTTGCTTGATGAAATGAACCTCATTTGATGTTGGCATTGCGATGGCCAAATTGCTGCTGTCATGAAAATTATTGTGTTTGGATTGTGATAACAAGTTTGTTGCTCATTTTGTTTTGGTTTTTCAAATCATATTCATTATTGCAACTCATGTGCCAAAATCATGTCCTTTTGCCTTTTAATTCATATTTCAGTTGGAGTTTGATCCATTGCATATTTGAAACTTGTGCACATCTTTATCTAAACCTATGTTCACCTATTTTGATTTATTTTGTTTTGGCTATTTTCAACTCATGAGCAACTTTGCAACTCAACATCCATTTTGAGATTCAGTGAGGATTTGAGCTCAATTCTTTGAGAGTGATCATAAGTAGGATATTTGAAATAAGTGCAGGCTAATCTTTTGTTCATAGTGCATCTGTTTCAACTGTTGAACTTCAAATTGCAATTCAAAACTCCCTTTGCATGTTCTATCTAATTTCATTTTGTGAGCATTATTTGGAAGTTTGGTTGATACCATCTTGATCCTTGTGAAATTTCAAGTGAAATAGGCTTTTGTTTCAATAAATTTGATTAAGTTTTGACCAAGTTGTGAGCAAATCGTATCTTGAGTCTTGCATTGAACTTGCCCAAAAAGTTGCCCAGAAATTTGCCTTGTTTAAGTTCATATTTTAAAGGGGTGGCGTTATACAATGGATGTATCGCCACCCCAGTGGTTAGGTCCTAACCATGCCATGTTCAGAACCTGAGTTCGACCCCTGCTGGGGGCAATTTTGCTTTTGTTTTCGTTTTTTTTTCATGTTTTATTATTTCAACTTTCTTTTTCCAATTTTTTCACATGCGTTTGAGTAGCTGAAGTGGTAGGCTTTCATGTTTGCAACCCCAAGGTACCTTGGGGAGGTATTTTAATAAACCTTGTTCTTTTATTTTTTTTAGTTTTGCTTTATTTTACCTATTTAAAAATAACTTTGGAAATCATAAAATCCCAAAAACTTTTTTTCATGTTTTAATATGTTAATCCTTTTTATCATTTTATTTTCCTTTATTTTTATTTTCTCTTTTGTTTGATATTGGGCTTTTTTTAGCCCATTTCAAAAAAAAAACTTTCATTAAAGAAAATTATCTTTGTATTGAATTAAAAAGAGAGGATTGGGTGTAGACCTCTTCCTCTCCGAGTGTTAAGATGTTCACTGTTGTGTGGATGGTTTTGACACTCGTCTTTCAATACGAAGACGCTTCCACCCTTTCTTTCTCCTAAAAAACCTCGGTCCCTTACCGAGTATTCTTTTTCAAAACACTTCCTAAAGCAACAAATTATCTTTGTATTGAATTAAAAAGTGAGGATTGGGTGTAGACCTCTTCCTTTTCGAGTGTCGAGATGCTCACTGTAGTGTGGGTGGTTTTGACACTCGTCTTTAAATACGAAGACGCTTGCATGCTTTCAATCCTTTCTCTCCTAAAACCTCGGTCCTGTACCGAGTGCATTTTCCAAACGCTTTTAATAAGAATAAATTGCTCTTTGTATTGAATTAAAGAGAGAGGATTGAGTGTAGTCTTCTTCCTCTCCGAGTATTGGGATGCTCACTGTAGTGGGGGTGGTCTCGATACTCTTCTTTCAATACGAAGACGTTTTTCTTTCCACTAACTTCCATTTTCAACCTTTCCTCCTAAAAACCTCGGCCCCGCGTCGAGTGCATTTTTAAAATCTTTTTCGAATAAGAATCAGCTTCTCTTTGTATTGGACTAAAGAGAAAGGATTAAGTGTAGACTTCTTCCTTTCCGAGTGTCGAGATGCTCACTATAGTGTGGGTGGTTTAGACACTCGTCTTTCAATACGAAGACGCGACTTCTTCCACCGCCTCTCCTTTCACAACTCCTTTCCGAAACCTTTCCCACCCAAAACCTCGGTCCTGTACCGAGTGCATTTTCAAACTCTTTTTCCCAACAAAACTTGGATGGTTATGGAGTGGTTAAGCATAGGCCTTCTCCTATACCGAGTGCTTGACATTTACCGTAGGGTTTACAATCACAAAAGCACTTACCATTCAAAACCAAAAACATCTTTAATAAGAGAACGAAGTTCTCTTTGCATTGAATTAAAGAGAGATGATTGAGTGTAGTCTTCTTCCTCTTCGAGTCTCATGATACTCATTGTAGTGTGTGTGGTCTTGATACCCGTCTTTCAATACGAAGACGCTACGTTCGCCACAACATTTTCATAACAAAAACTTGGAGACAAAGAGTTGGGTACTACCCGCAAGGGGTTACTATCCGAGGACATATCTCGCCCCTAAAAACGGTTCCACAAATCAAACGTGACACCTTGCCTCGCATGGAGAAAACCAGTCTTTCAAAAAGGATATGTTACGTCCGTTCTACCGCAAACAGGTAACGCATAAGTCTCCTCACATGCGAGCAGCAAAACACCTAAACTACTAGAATGCGCACGATAGTATCATCCATAAAAACACCAATAAACTATAGGCCGAACTACGACTGTTCTGATTCTTTACCTCTTTCGAGTAAAGATACGTAGGCACAAGGACCACAATCCTTGTCGAGCACATTTCCCCCTAAATCCGTAGCCCCGAACCACGTCGACTCTGATTTTCTCACATCTATTGAGAATACGTAGGTCTAGGACCGCGAAGTCCTACTGAGTTCGTTCTTTCTCTTCTTCCCCCCGTTACCTCTCTTTTCCCAGTTTCTAACCCTTCTCTCTATCTTTTGGAACACTTTTATAGCATAATTTTTAAGCAAATATTATCACACATACGACAAACAAATGGTTCCCATCGAGTAAGATGGATGCGAGGGGTGCTAATACCTTCCCCTCGCATAACCGGCTTCCGAACCCGTTCTTGGTTGCGAGACCATCTTATCCGTCTTTTTCCTAAGGTTTTCTCGATATTTTCCTTTCCCCTCATGGGATAAATAAAGTTCGGTGGCGACTCTTCTGTCCTTTCTTTTCGCCTCCTCGTCGTTGCATTTTTCGAGTAGCGACAATTGTAATTGGAAAAATGTAAATGGTATAAGTCGTATTTTCCCTAAACCTTCTCTTAAAATGTGTTTTTTAATTTAATTTCCATATGAACGCCATGTGGGTAATACGTGGCCATTAAATTTAATTTTAACTAACAAAACTAACAGAAAGAACAAACATACCACTTTGAAAAGATAAAGAACTAAAATAATCTTTTTAAAAGATAATAAAGCAAAATAGTTTTTGAATTAAAGATATAATACAAAAAAAAAGAATATTAAATTAATACATTAATTAATTATTTATGTGAACTTTCTCTCTACTTATTTATCATATGTTTTTTTATTAACTTTTATCATTCTCTTATAAAGTCTTTATTCATATTAAATTGATAATCTCACACTAGATAGAGTGTGAAAATAGTTTGAACAAGAGTGATAAAATTGAAAATACTAATAATTTTATGTCTTTAAAGAGAAAATTATTGATAAAATAAATACTTACAATTTAACATTTGTTATGAATGATTGGATGTTTGTTTCTTAATAATCTGATTCTGTATTTATAACAAATTGTGTTCATTATATTATCTATATGATGTCTTATAAATAGGACCAATTTCATTGTAGAAGATTACACAAATGAAATAATATAGAGAAATTATTCTTATCTTTCTCTCTTCTCTTGTATCTTCTTCTTATTTCATAACATTTTATCAGTACGAAGCTCCAAAACTTAGAAGAATGAATGACGACACTTGTGCCACTAAAGAAGATATTTGCTTTCCTGATAGTGCAACTACTCACACAATTTTGAAAGATAAAAAATATTTCTCTTATTTAATAAAGTGGAAAACTGATGTCAGCACTATATCTGATATCTCAAAAATAATTGAAGGTTCAGGAAGAGTCAACGTATTGTTATGTGGAAGAACAATATTACACATTAAAAATGCATTATTTCCATTTAAATCTAATAGAAGTTTATTAAGTTTCAAAGATATTTACCTAAACAGATACCATATTGAAACAAAAGATGAAGGAGGTATCAAATATCTTTGTAATACACAATAAATTTTAGACAAAAAAATGTGTAATGGAAAGTTAATGACTCTTTCCTCAGACTTGTATTACACTTATATTAGTAGAGTTCAAGCACATGCCATTGTAAATCAGAAGTTTACAAATAAAATAAATTTCTAATTTGGCAATGACCTATTGGACCATCCCGATTATATAATGATGCAAGAAATAATTGAAAATTCATGTGGTCATCAATTAAAGAGCCAAGAATTATTCAATCAAAAAAACTTCTCATGCAGCTCTTGCTCACAAAAGAAAGTTGATAATTTGGTCATCACCAACAAAAAATGGAAATGAGTCTATCAATTTTTTAGAGTGTATACATGGTGATATTTATGAGACAATACACCTATCATGTGGAACATTTAAATATTTTATGGTCTTAGTTGATGCATAAACTAGATGGTCAGATGATTGTTTATTGTCAACTCGCAATCAGGCGTTTGCGAGATTATTAGATTAACTAATTCGAATAAGAGCTTATTTCTCCGACTATCCTGTCAAGAAAATATGTCTTGATATTGATGCAAAATTTTCATCTCAAGCATTTAATAAATATTGTATGTCTATTGGAATAGACGTTGAACATCCAGTAGCACATGTTCATACACAAAATGGACTTACAAAATCATTTATTAAACATAAAAAGTTAATTGCAATACTACTTACTATGTGATGCAAACTCCCAATTTATGCTTGGGCAGATACAATTATGCATGCTGCAACATTGATTCACATAAAGCCAACAAGTTATCATACCTCTTCCCTTTTACAATTAGTTTTTGGTAAAGAACCGAATATTTCCCATCTAAGAATTTTTCGATGTGCGGTGTATGTTCTAATTTATTTACCAAAACACACTTAGATGGATCCTCAAAGGAGGATGATAATATATGTTGGATATGAAACACTATCTGTTGTAAAGTACCTTGAACCAACAACAAGAGATTTATTCACTGCTCGTTTTGTTGATTGTCATTTTGATGAATCAAATTTTCCAGCATTAGGGGGAGAGAATAAGAAGCTAGAAAAAGAGTTCAGTTGGAATGAATTATTATTATCTCATCTTGATCCTCGAACAAAAGATAATTGATTTGCAAAACTTAGCAAATCAATTACCAGATGCATTCACTGATCCAAAAAATGTGACTTAATTATATAAACCAGCTGCAAATGCTCCAATAAAAATGGATATCCATATTGGAGAATCTAATGAGTCTCAACCAATAAAAATGGATAAAAATGTAAAGCAGACCAATCGGTTCCAAAGATAAAACTTCTAGAAAAAGAAAAAGAGCTAAGAATAAAGATGACCCAAGTGAGGATATATAAAATCTAAAATAATCTTCATACATAAGAAACATTTAATCTTCACAATAGATTGATCAGGTACATGAAACTCATGAAAATAAAGAGATCTCGATAACTTATGTCCATAATGAAATACAATGGAGCTGACATAAAGTCGATATCGATGATACTTTTTCATGAAATATAGCGCTAAATGACAAAGAGGATCATGAATCGACATCTATTAAAAGTCGTAGACAAAGTAAGGATTAGCCAAAATGGAAAAATGCAATTGAAGCATAATTAAACCCACTTCACAAGAGACAAGTTTTTGGACCTGTAGTTCAAACATCTCAAGGTGTAAAGCCAGTTTGATACAAGTGAGTTTTCATACGAAAAAGAAATGAAAATAATGAAACTGTGAGATGCAAAGCTCGACTTGCCACTCAAGGTTTTTTGCAAAGACCTGGAATTGATTTTGATGAGACTTATTCATCGGTAATTGATGTAACACTTTTTTATATATTTAATAAGCCTTATAGCATATGAAGGGTTTAATTTGCACGTGATGGATGTTGTAACAACTTATTTGTATGGTTCACTTGATATTGACATTTATATGAAACTCCATGAAGGGTTTAATATACTAGAGGAACTTAATTTTGGATCTCAAAAAAACTACTCCATCAAATTGAACAAGTCTCTTATGGACTGAAGAAATCTGGACGCATGTGGTATAATCGCCTCAATGAATATTTTCTAAAGGAAGGATATACAAAATAACTCAATTTATCCTAGTATTTTCATAAAAGGACGTGGAAAAGAGTTTGCAATAATAGTTATTTACATGGATGACATAAATATTTTTGAAACTCCTGAAGAGCTTCCGAAAGCTATAAATTTCTAAGCGAAAGAGTTTGAGATGAAGGACCTAGAAAAGACAAAATTATGTCTAAGCTTACATATTGAGCATTTGAACAATGGAATATTTGTACACCAGGAAGGTTAAATAGAAAAAAATGTTGAAACATTTCTATATGGACAAATCTCACGTGTTGTCTACTCTAATGGTTGTTAGATCATTAGACGTAGAGAAAGATCCTTTTAGGCATCAGGAAAAGGATGAAGAATTTTTTGGTTCTAAAGTACCATATCTCAGTGCGATTGGAGCACTGTTGTACCTTACTAATTATACACGTCCTCATATATCATTTACGGTCAATCTATTGGCAAGATACAATTCTTCACCTACACGAAGACATTAGAGCAGAGTCAAACATATATTTCATTATATTGGAGGTACAATAGACATGGTTTATTTTATACCAAAGTACCCAAATTCAAATTAACATGTTATGCAAATGCATGTTACTTGTCAGATCCTCATAATGGTAGATCACAAATAGATTATTTGTTTACATGTGGTGGTACAACTATTTCATGGAGATCGATGAAACAAACAATACATCAACTTAATCTAATCATGTAGAAATTTTAGTACTACATGAAGCAAGTCGGGAGTGCGTTTGGTTGAGATCCTTAATCCAACACATGCAAAATAATTGTGATTTATCTTTTGGAAAAACAAATACAACGATCATATATGAAGATAATCCTAGATGCATCGCTCAATTGAAAGATGGTTACATTAAAGGAGACTGAACAAAACATATCTCTCCAAAGTTCTTTTTCACTCATGATCTTCAGAAGAGTTGTGATATAAACATCCAACAAATTCGTTCATGTGATAATCTTGCAGACCTTTTCACAAAGTCACTACCAAGTATAACTTGTAATGAACTAGTACAAAAGATTAGTCTTCATCGTTGAAGAATTGATTGTTCACTTAAAGAGGAGAAATGAATTTATCTTAAAACGATATTATACTCTTTTTCCTTTATTAGATTTTTTCTCACTGCATTTTTTTAATAAAGTTTTAATGAAGTATATAAAAAATAAACATCCAAAAGAGTGTTATGAATAATTAGATGTGTGTCTCCCGATGATCCCATTTCTTATTTATAACAAATTGTATTTATTACATTATTTATATAATATCTTATAAATATAATCAATCTCATTGTAAAAAATTATATCAATTAAATAATATAAATAAATTATTCTCGTCTTTCTCTCTTCTCTTTTATCTTCTTTCTCCTTATTTCATATAATATTATTTTTGTTTTACTCTAATAATATGTATACATCTTAATGTGTTTGAAGGTTTGGCACAACTTAAATATTAGTCTTGATTTCCCCAACTATATAGTTTTAGTAAGGAACAAGTTTGTGGGAACCAACTTTACTTTCTACTAAATCTTTCATGATAGAAAATAATACCACATTAATTTAATGTGGAAATCTAAATAGTTCCAAATGTTACCCTATAAGAACACACCAATATATTTTAATTTGAAGTGCTTTTTTCTTATCTAAGATTGCCGCCATATATCAAAGTTTTCATCACATCGGTATCTAGGGTTTCTATATAAATAAAGCCACGAACCTAACCACAACTATTTTCTTAAAGGCATCTCAAAAGAAGTTAATTGTTTTAAAATGATATTATTATTCTGTTATCTATAGGTCAAGTTTTGGATAATGAAAGAAAAGTGTTCCCACCAAACTGTTACGGTATGTACTAACCGCCATTCATTGCCAATTTGTTATTATTATTAAATTAAATTAAAAGAAAATGGTGTGTTTGTATCAAAGTTGCAACTAACATTTTTAGAAACTAAAGTTAGGGTTATAATTCTTCTTTTTCTTTAAAAGCTTATTAACAACAAGTCACTATGATTTTCGAGTTTTAGTAACGTGTGAGTGTGAGTTATTGGTGCTCATAACACGTGTTGACAAAGGGGAAAGAATGATGGCAACCACAAGAAATGTAATTGAGTGATGGGGTCTTTTACAATATAGTTGTGTTATTTAATCGTGGAAGTTCGGTAATGTTTCAACATGGGTTTTATAAAACTTGTCAAAACTCAAGTTTGTCTTTCCAATATTTTATGTTACTTTTTTTTTCTTCTGTCTGTTATATAATGTGTGTATTTTATGCGTGTATATATATATATATATATATATATATATATATATATATATATATATATATATATATATATATATATATATATATATATATATATATATATATATATATATATATATATATATATATATATATATATATATATATATATATATATATATATATATATATATATATATATATATATATATATATATATATATATATATATATATATGAAATCATTTTATTTTAAAAGTAAGCTTTTATTAATTTATTCTACAATCATAGTCTTTAAATTAGATTTAATCAAATAATTATAAGTAAAAATACTAATTTAAATTAAATTCAATTTAAAAAATTTACTTTTGAAATAAGTTGATTCTCACTTATATATATATATATATATATATATATATATATATATATATATATATATATATATATATATATATATATATATATATATATATATATATATATATATATATATATATATATATATATATATATATATATATATATATATATATATATATATATATATATATATATATATATATATATATATATATATATATATATATATATATATATATATATATATATATATATATATATATATATTCTTTTTCGCAAGATATATTTTGAGTTTATAGTTTATAAGCTCATATGATAATAAAATATTTGTTTGGTAAGTGTTTTTATCACGGACTTATAATTTATTTTAGGCAAAATACATTTTTTGATTCCTTAATTATACTTCGGAGTTTATTTTAGTCCCTAGACTTTAAATAGGTCTATATTGGTCTCTTAACTCTTCAAAACATTCTATATTAATTTTTTTTTCCAATTAGCAACGGAAAAAATTTAAAATCAGTCGTTAAATTCGTTGTTAATTAGACAAAAAAGACTAATTTGGAATTTTTTTGAAGAGTTACGGGTCAAATATGAATTTTTTAAAAGTTAAGGTATCAAAATAGATCCCGAAGTATAGTTAATGGACCAAAAAGAGTATTTTGTCTTTATTTTACTAACTTAAACGCTATTTTAAATAACATTTTACCTTATAATTTATAACTTATCATTTTTTCTTCTATTTTTATTCATATTATTTTAATTAAAATTCAACTACTGGGATTATAATTTATTTTGATTTAAATAAAACAATTATATATTAAATATCTTTTATGTCATTTTAATTTATCAATTAATTGCACCGTTAATTTTATCGAACACTTCAATTAATTTATAAACTATAAATTATCAGCCATTAGCTATAAACTATAAATTACCATTCATCAACCATCAGTCATAAGCTATAAACTACCATCTAACTTATCAACCAACCACTATTTTTTATCAAACATAACCTTAATAAATACATAGATCAAATAAATTAGTTATTTAATAAATATTGTTTTATGTTGGAACTAGAATTGATAGGAAAATATGAATTTGGTGTCAGCTAGGATTGTTAGGAGTTTGCGAAGCAGTGGAGAAGACTGACATAAAATGTTAGCACTACTACATTTAGGAAGTTTTTCAAACCAAATTGACCACTTAAATTGGTCGAACCAAAAATTGGAGGGATCATCGGTCTAGTGTGATTGTTGAATCCGGTAAGATATTGAACCAGTGAGAACGGGTCAAAATCGGTAAAAACTAGCGAATTGGCGGTTTTAGAAAATTGGTGAGATAAATGCTAGTTTTTTTTCTCAGCCAAAAGACAAAAACGACACCGTTTTAATATTTTAAAAAATAAAATAAAATAAAAATATAAGTAGTCTTTGTTCAAAATTTATTTGAAACAACTTTCCTTTTTTGGAATTAAATTTATTAGATACTACATTTATTTTGTTATTCACGTTATGCAATTAGACTTGTTCAAAACTTATTTGGATTTGTATTTTGTATTGTTTTGTCGTGAGTGATGGCTATGTTTAGAATTTGAATTTAAAGAATTAACTTGTGAAATTATAATATTTTGAAATTATGAAAATTTGGAGGTGTCGTTAATTTTTGTAGAGACATGGTCATCTAGTTCGATCAATTTAATAGCTATATAGTTTTGTTATAGAGATTAATTTATTCAAACGATCCGGTTCGACCAGTTTAATAACTATATTTTTTGAAATTTGATGACTGGTCTGGTTTTAAAACATTGCGTTCAAGTCAATATATGAGTGAAATGTAAAGTTTGAATGGGAAATGATTTGAATATATGTGATGTGACACACTTTCCTCTTTAAATAGAACAAATGATTAATAACTTCATATGTGTAGAATGATGTGGATGCACCCAACCGTTAGATTGATCTAGAGAACAGATAACACATTATCGGAAAGGATTACCTGTTTGGTAGAAGGAAATAACCTACTTGTTCGGCGCCAAATGCTTCATTGCATCGTCATTGGGTCTTCGCCTCTTTAGGTCTTATGGGTGGCTTAGAATAGTTGCCCCAATCCCATATTTCTGCTTTATAGGGTGATGTTTTGTGACACATATATTTACTCGGCCACATAATCCATAGACATAGAGGTATTTGGTGAGACATCATCGCTCTTGAGAATAAACGCAATAAATGTCTTTATTGTCAGAGGTAACATTTCATTAGGAGTCACTCATGTCTCCCATTCTTTAGGGTACTAAAGTACCATTTAATTGTTTTCCTAGAAGATCTATATTGTTGGTGGTCTGGAGTGATCGTACGATCCTTATTGATCAAGTAGGTATAAAAGGCAATTTAAGTGCCATTTTACCTTTTCAGATGTTATCGACTTGCAAAAAAAGAATAATTTTTCATCATTCTTTTTTGAGAGCATCCTTGTCTTAGTTGTGGACCAAGTACATGTGACTTTGTTTGTTGGCATTGGTCTTTCATGTTTGATTGTTTCTTCTTTTGAGTTCTAATTTTTTATTTCCTATTTTGTTCTTGTTCCATTTTCTTAGGGTTTCTAACACATTGAGTGTTTGAGCTTGCTTGCTTGCTACATTTATACAAACATTGACTTTCCTTTAATTATATATTTTAAATATGGAGATTATTTCAACCTCAACCAAAAAGGCCTGGGAAGATAATTCAAGAGATTAGAAAGGTATAGATATACTAGTATAAGTGCTCTTGATTGGCTGTATTTTGTGGCATAACTTTTGTACATGTATGAATGTCATATTAGATGTTTCTACATTCATTAAGTGGACTGTGCAGGACAAGTTTTAAACAGCTAACTATAAGTTAAGTTGGATGTCACACTCGATGTCATAACATAGGTCGTGTGACATCAGTGCACAAGTTTGTTATTCTGCTAGCTATAATTCAAGAAACAAACCAGAAACTCAAGCTAGAATACAAGAGATATTTTAGACACCCTAGGGGATCAAATATGGACCTGTTTGAAGTGGCAAACGTGCAGAATTCTGAAGAGTGGTTTTATTATGGATAAAACCTAATTTATGCACCAATGCCCAAAGGACTACAGTTGCTATAAATAACAGAAGAATCAACTCAGAAAAGTAACTCTTGACAGAAGAATAGAGAGTGCAAAAGCAGAGAGTCCAAGCAAGTGAAGTAGGATAGTCTTCACGTGTGTAAAAGTCAGTTTAGGAATACTTGTAATACAAGTAATTGTCTGTTTGATAATTGCTTTGGTTAGGTAGATTCTAGGCAGTGTCTTACTCAAAGCTGTGAAGCAAGAGTGTGTAAGGTTCTTGATTGAAGCTTTGAAGCAAGATCAAGAAGTGTATGAGGTGTCTCTTCATACCAAACTGTGTAACTGTTTGATATCACTGTTGTGTGATTGAAGGGGAGTGAGTGTGTATGCTCTAGTACTAGAGAGTCTCTAGTCTGAAGTGTCATTGGGTAGTGATTAAGTGAGGAGTGTAAACTGGAGGTTTAACTCTGAATTGATACTGCTAATAGTGAATTTCCTCCCTGGCTTGGTAGCCCCCAGATGTAAGTGTTGTTGACACTGAACTGGGTAATCAATTGCTGTGTGTTATTTACTGCTTTAATAACTGTCCAAATAGTCACCGCTGTAGTCATTGTCACAGTGGATGTTATAACCTTGACAGTAACATTCATCGTGTGGTAAGCCAGAATTTTCAATTGGCATCAGAGCAGGCACCCTGCCTGTTTTTTTCACTGGGTGAGATCTAGGGAGAACAAATTCTGGTGATATGGATAAAGACATAGGATTCACAAATAGACCTCCAATTCTGGATGAATCTAACTATGACTATTGGAAACCTAGGATGATTGCATTCCTAAGGTCCTTAGACAGCAAAGCTTGGAGAGCTGCAAACTCTGGCTGGACACATCCTGTAAAGACTAACAAGGATGGAACATCTGTGCAAATCCCTGAAGATGAATGGACCAAAGAACAAGAAGCATTGGCCCTTGGAAATTCTAAAGCCCTGAATGCACTCTTCAATGGCATAGATAAAAACATTTTCAGGTTGGTACACCACTGTGAACTAGCTAAAGATGTTTGGGACACTCTCAGAACCACTCATGAGGGTACCTCTAAAGTAAAGATATCTAGACTTCAAATGTTAACCACAAAATTTGAAGGTTTGAAAATGAAAGAGGATGAGACCATTCATGAATTCTACATGAATGTGCTGGAACTTGCAAACAGCTCAGGGACTCTGGGTGAGAAAATGTCTGAGGAAAAACTGGTGAGAAAAATTCTCAGGTCTCTACCTAAGAGGTTTGAGATGAAGGTGACAACTATTGAAGAAGCTCAAGACATATGTCACATGAAGGTGGATGAACTCATTGGTTCTCTCCAAACCTTTGAGATGGGTTTGAATGACCAAGCAGTGGAGAAGAAGAACAAAAGCATTGCTTTTATTTCAAGCACTGCAGAAGAAGGAGAAGATGATGAAGAGGAGGATCTGTCAGAGGCAATAGCCATGCTTGGAAGACAGTTCAACAAGCTGGTCAAAAGGATAGATGCTAAATCTAAACCTTACTCCAAAAGCCTTCCTGCTGACAAAGAAAGATCTGAAGAAAAGGTCAGCAAAGTACAATGTCATGAGTGTGAGGGATATGGCCATGTTAGAAGAGAATGTCCAACATATCTCAAAAAGAAAGGTAAAGGATTGACTGTCACATGGACTGACTCTGACAGTGAATCAGAGGAAGAGACAGAAAAACATGTCACTGCCTCAGACAATATATGTATATCTGATGATGACTCAAGTGAAGAGGAATTGACTTTTGAGGATCCTACAACCTCATATCAGAAGCTTTACCTCAGAAGTGTAGAACTGTACCAACAAGGAGAGCTTCAGAAGGAAATCATCAAGGTGTTAGAAGTTGAAAAGAAAGAAAATCTAGCCACAATAAACACACTAAGAGGTAAGGTGAATGACTTGAAATGTGAGAAGGACCAAATGTCCAAGTCCATAAGGATGCTCAACTCTGGAACTGACTCACTAGAGGAGATTCTTCAAAGTGGTCAAACCTCTAGAAATAGGGCTGGCCTAGGATTTGTTCAGAAACAAAATTCTATTCTGAAACTCAAGAGACTGCAGCCTGAGATTCAAAAGCCAAAGCTGATGTCACAGCCAAAGTCACAACATCCTCCACACAGACATTGGAATCAAATCAAGAGTAAATTCCAAAGACACAGGTGCTACCATTGTGGAAAACTTGGGCATATTAAAAGTGTATGCTTCTGGCTGCATGGATTTCCTAGTCAAGGAAAAACCAAACAAAGTATGCACAGCAAGAGACATCATCATGCCAAACCCAAAAGGAAGGTGCCCAACAAGCAAAGAAAATGGATTGTCAAGACTATGGCACAAATAGCACACACATCTCTAAGAGTATCAACCAAAGAAGACTGGTATTTTGATAGTGGCTTCTCTAAGCATATGACTGGCATAAAGAACCTGTTAGTAGACATCAAACCACATTCTACCAGTTATGTGACCTTTGGTGATGGAGCAAAAGGAGAAATCAAAGGTGTTGGAAAACTGGAATGTCCAGGAGTTCCTACCCTAGACAATGTGTTGCTGGTAAAAGGGTTGACTGCCAACTTGATCAGCATAAGCCAGCTCTGTGATCAAGGACTAAAGGTGAAGTTATCTAAAGAAGAATGTATGGTCACAAATAATGAAAATCAAGAAGTTATGAAGGGGCTTAGATCCAAGGACAACTGCTATCTATGGGAGCCTAAGGACCTTAGCAAATTCACAATTTTCTCTATGGCAAGAGAGGAAAAGGAAGTGAAATTATGGCATCAAAAACTTGGACATCTTCATCTAAGGGGAATGAAGAAGATCATATCCAAAGAGGTTGTGAGAGGAATACCTAAAATGACTATTGATGAGGGAAAAATTTGTGGGGAATGCCAAATGGGCAAACAAACCAAGACATCTCATCCAAGGGTTGGACAACTTACCACCTCCAGAGCTCTAGAACTATTGCACATGGATCTGATGGGATCAATGCAAACAGAAAGCCTTGGTGGAAAGAGATATGCATATGTGGTTGTTGATGATTATTCCAGATTCACCTGGATAAACTTCCTCAGAGAAAAATATGATGTATTTGAAATCTTCAAGGAACTGTGTATCAAACTCCAAAGAGAAAAGGAAAGTGTTGTTATTAGGATCAAGAGTGATCATGGAAAGGAGTTTGAAAACTCCAAGTTTGCTGAATTTTGTGCAACTAAAGGCATAAGCCATGAATTCACCTCTCCTATTACCCCTCAACAAAATGGAGTAGTAGAAAGGAAAAACATAACCATCCAAGAATCAGCTAGAGCCATAATTCATGCAAAGAAGTTACTGTTGCGGTGGAAATAGGATCACAAACTATTAATGAGTTTGAATCGCAATTCAATTCACAACCGCTCTTTGATTTATCCGAAGGAAAAGGTCAAAAGAGGGAAAACCTATTTTGCATCGTAAACACAATGCGGGGAAAGATCTAGGGTTCGGGGGTTGGTTAAATTTAGGGAAGGTATTAGCACCCTAAACTTCTGTAGTACTCTACAGGAACCTTTTGTTCAGTTGTTTACTATTTTGCTTTATTATTTGCTTAAGGTATATGTACAAAGGATTAAAAGTGAGAAAAGAGACCTAAGGGGTTAATTCTAAGTTTACTCGGCAAGACATCGCATCTTGTGCCTACGTATCCTTACGGGAGTGGAATCAGAGTAATCGTAGTTCCCCTCAAAAGGGAGGTTAGAAACTTCTTGACTGTGGTCAAGGTCTCAAGGGGAATAAACGCATCTTAAGGACACGCTTACGTGGAGTGTAGAAACTCCAAATCTCTACGTTGAAATGTTAAGTTGTAATTAGGGTTAAATTAGGGATTCCACGGCGGGAAACCCTAAAATGAGCGCGGCGGCTCTTTGACCTAATGCTAGGGGTAAAATTGTAATCTTGCCTGCGGCGAGGCATTTGTGAAAATTAGGGTTTGTAGTTTGTAGTTTTGAGGATTTGAAATTGAATGTGTGAAGTTTTACGGACTATTGGCGCGACGGCCAAACAGTTAGACCTAACCTTCGGATGTGTGCAATGTGACAGAAATAATGGTAAACGCGTGAGATAATTGAATCATGCAAACAGAGAGATAATGTCATAATTTAAACCATGCAAGCAGAAATTTTAAAGGCAGAATTTAAAGAGCGATTGTTAAATTCGCGAGGTTACATGAGAGGAGCAGATACAATATGATAATGAAATTTGAATTGAACAATAATAAAATAAAATAAATAACGGTTCTAGTTATTATTTAAAAAAAAAAAAGATTTTAGTTATTATTTTAAATTTATCTAAAAAAAAAGTTTTTCTTAAAAATAATAGGTTTTCATATTAATTTGGAAAAGATGTTAATGTTATTTATTTTAAAAAACAGATTTTTATATTATAACAAGTTTTAATAAATTAATGATAACAATAATAATAATAATGGTAATAATAATGATAATAATGATAATAATAATAAATAATGATAATAATAATACTAATAATAATAATAATAATAATAATAATAATAATAATAATAATAATAATAATAATAATAATAATAATAATAATAATAAAGCAATAATGAATTTTAAATGTGCCAAATAACCCAACAATGTTGCTAACGCAGAAATGCGCTCATCGCAACCAGATCTAAATCGGACGAAACAAAATTTATCGCAAAGAAAAAGAAATTAAGCAAAAAATAGTATTATTGCTCACAAAAATGCGATCATCGCAACCAGATCGAACTAACACAAATGTCACGCGTCATGCACACAAATGTGCAAACATCGTATCGACATAATTCGATCAAAAATTAATCTTATATATATAAACTCTAACAATTTAAAAATTATATATATATAAACGTAACAGTAATAGATAAAGAAAAAGAAATAACGGTAATAGATGAAGAAAAAGAAATAACGGTAAAAGATGAAGAAAAAGAAATAACGGTAAAAGATGAAGAAAAAGAAACAATAGTAATGGATGAAGAAGAAAACTAAATAACGGCAAACGACACTCACTCCTCTTAGGTTTTTTTCATTCTCCCCCCTTTTCCAACAAGGCAACACATGTATATATAGGGAACAAATTAGGGTTAACACCAAATTGTCAATAATGTCCCTAAAGTCCATTTTAAAGCCCAAACTAAATAATTAGTTAAGAAAAAATAAAATTTAAATAATTTAAAATAATTAAAATAAATTTAAAATAAAAACTAATAATCCTATTGATTCCTAAAATAAAAAATATTATAAAAAGAACAAAATTTTTTTCAATATTTTTTATTTTATGATTTTTTGGATATTTTTATGAATAATTTAGAAAAAAGTGAAAAAAATAATATTTTAAAGAATGATTTAATTAAAATACGAAAATAATAATTAAATAATAATAAAAAACTATTTTTGTTATTTTTTTAATGAAAGATAGAAAAATTTAGAGTAAAAATAATAAAAAACAAAAAAAGTGACAAAGGTGAGATTCGAACTCTCAACCTCTCACACTCATAGCTCCTTACACATGTCCTCCTGCCAATTGTGCCATTTTTACTTTTTAGAAAAAAAATGCATGCCATATGATATTTACCTGCAAAAAGTCAAACGACTACACAAATTTGTTAGTAATTGATTAAATGCAATAAAAATGCAATGAAATGCGACGACAAATCTTAGGGCAAAATTTGGGGTATTACAGTTGCCCCTATTTAAATAACTTCACCGGGTGATTCGAGTGGCGGAGACTCGAGGAATCATGGTGGAGGGATTTAAATATAGATAACCGAAAATTTTGCCCTTATATGTGGCGATATGCAATGTTATGGACCAAACAAGACTAATGCAGACAATGCCATGAATATGATATGATGTGTATGCTGGAATGATGAGTGCGAAAATGCTGACGAATACGACGACACAGGGACAGATGCCACGAGAAGAACACACTGGGGAAAACGACGCGCTGGGACACAGTACAACACTGGGGAATTCTAAAATGATGGTCAGCTGGTGCGAACACGACCAATTATCATTTTTAGACCGGGAACGAGATTCTCAAATGGAGATGGCACCTATGAGACGGCCTCCACTGGGGAATCTAAAAGTAAAACTGGATCATGTACGACTGCAAGATCGATTACAGAATGCTGGAGCATTGAGCAAAGAATAACATCCAAGCTTCTGTAAACTATCTCTCGTAGCAAATATACAGGGTAAAAAAGAACCGGCTGTATGCCAAAATAAATGGACTTTTAGAATAAGATCCTTAAATGGAGATGGCACCTATGAGATGACCTTCACTTGGGAATGTCTAATAATAATTGGACCTACACGATTGCAAGATCGATCACAGAATGCTGGAGCATTGAGCAAAGAATAACATCCAAGCTTCTATAACCTATCCCTCGTGGTGGGATCGAATGGATTTTCGGAAATCCGTAGCAAATATACAGGGTAAAAACCGACTGTATGCCAAAATAAATGGACTTTAAGTGGAAATGCCCTGATAAGCTTCTCGAGGGAGAACTGTCACTTATCGTTGGAAGGGACTTATATGCCGAAATGGATAAGCACTCAAATAAAGAGGCTGCTGCTTATATATAAATTTTCTCATATTTAAGGTCGGTGCCTGGAATATGATTCTGATTTTTCTTAAAGGGTAAACTGAACTTCCTCATACTTCAAGATCGTGCTCTCCTGAATATGATTCTGCTCCTTCTTTTACTAAAGGGTAAATGAACTTCTTCATACTTCAAGATCGTGCTCTCCTGAATATGATTCCGCTCCTTCTTTTACTAAAGGGTAAATGAACTTCTTCATACTTCAAGATCGTGCTCTCCTGAATATGATTCCGCTCCTTCTTTTACTAAAGGGTAAATGAACTTCTTCATACTTCAAGATCGTGCTCTCCTGAATATGATTCCGCTCCTTCTTTTACTAAAGAGTAAATGAACTTCTTCATACTTCAAGATCGTGCTCTCCTGAATATGATTCCGCTCCTTCTTTTACTAAAGGGTAAATGAACTTCTTCATACTTCAAGATCGTGCTCTCCTGAATATGATTCCGCTCCTTCTTTTACTAAAGGGTAAATGAACTTCTTCATACTTCAAGATCGTGCTCTCCTGAATATGATTCCGCTCGAACCTCCCCGTATTTCAAGATCGTGCTCTCCTGAATACGATTTGGTTCAAACCTCCCCATGCTTCAAGACGACAGGGAAAATGGAAGCCCAACTGCTCAATGGAGATGGCCATTTGCTGCGAGTCATAACGAAGATAGGATTGGCTTCTCAATGCGAGAAATGTCGCTTACCGATGTTGTAAGATGTAAGGTGTTGTGCCGATAGATTTTCCAGGCGTGAACTGGCATGTATCTGTAAAGGATTGTGGTTGATTTTCTTGAAAGATAGTGCAAAATAAATGCACATCCGTGTACAGTGATAAACTTCTCGGGCGAGAACAGTCGCGTATCTGTCATGGTATGGTGAAAATCTTCAGATGGTGCAAAATAAATGCACATCCGGTTGGGCTCGACGACCGACAATACTGAGATTCAATCTAGGATCGAGCTAGAAAGAAGACTGGTAATCAAGACTCCGTCGAGGGAATGATCTCGAAGGGTAGATATCTTATCCTAGTGAGGAAAGATAGCTGAAGTAACCGTCGTCCACGAGGATCGAGCTCTGTGGGGAAACTGGAAACACTTATGTATTTTATGCTTAGGGCTGACAATCTATTTGAAGAGAATGGACGAACCCAGTTACTCGGCGGTAACGACCAATGATAGAGACACAATGAACCTGTGCATGCTAACGCGTATGTTAATGAATATGTTAATATGAATGTATGTTGATGTCTATGTATGTAAATATGCAGGATGTTATGAAATGAGTATGTAATGAGTATGTAATGAATATGTAATGAATATGTAATGAAATAGGCATGTGATGCTTATGCCCTTGCGTATGCTGACGAAACAGACTAGAGACGGGACGAGAGATGAAATAAACATCTCGACGGAGATACCCTGCATTCTCTGCAACCAATACGTCAATCATAGGTAAGAAAAAATCAATGGTAGAACCAAATCTGGTTTTAAAGTTCTGAATTCTCTGGGAGAGAAGGTAATCTGCTTGGGTGCACAGTATCATGTCTTCACATGGGGAGAAGAAAACCTGAGGGACACTTTCGAGTTACCCAAGAAAAGTTGTCAGCTTATAGTCTCGCTGGGGACTGTGATGAGGCAATAGTTTAGGAGCCTGTTGCAACACTGAGATTTACTGGGGAATGAAGGCCGCTGTGAGTAAAATCCCTCGGGTGCACGAAAAAAAATTGTGAAACCCCATGGTTTTGATCTTGAAGGACCTTATAGTAGTCGCCATTTGTTTCTTCAAAAAACACAGTGCCCCAGGATATTTGTGTTGTAAGGTATGGTCATCTCAAGAGGATTTTATAGAGAACACGGAGTCTGGTTGCCCCATTGTTTTCAAACTTTTTGAGAGGTTTGTCAGGTCTCGACGTAACTGGCACAAATTAATCGTGTTACGACGAAATCTTTGAGAAATAGCTCCTTAAGAGCGTCAGACACGTGTTGGTAAGCGAACTGGGAAACTGCATGCCCCTGTTCAGCAGGATCTTCAAGTTCCACGGGTTATGTTCATATGTAAATATCTAAGATATCAAGCAAAGTTGTCATGCCTGAAATGCCTATCCTGAGCTTGTCAATGTACACATATATTTGTCTTGAATTTTTGTTTTGAAAAAAAGATATCGCAACAACTTGTGACCGAAATCACTAGTCCGGATATAAGTTTTAATTATAATGCCAACATGAATTTTTCTGAGCATAGCTCGTAGGAGTCAGGAAACGTGATCTTGTCAAGTATGCTTTCAACCGAAGTCCTACTTCAATTAGGTCTTTTAAAGGTTGTATCGTGGCTCGGTTCATGGTTTAAGAAACAAAGGATAAAGGCTCAAAGTTATATTTGTACCCACCCATTCTTCGGGATGTTCTCCAATCCTAATTCAGTTAACCGGATACGAACGCTCATATCTCAAGCGGATTTGCTATGGTCGAGAACTTATCAAGGCTTTGGACATGGCAGTCACTCACCTATTTTTAATGGTAGTTGGTCACACGACCTTGTTCTTTATAGGGGTTCTAAAAACTACTGGTTTGTTGTTCTTATTCCCTAACTTTTGCCTGGACAACGTCTTTTGATTTGACTTAGGAGTCCAGCGGGATGCCCCAGTTTTGCCTAAGTCTCCTTCATAGGTTTTGACTTAGCGGGCTCTTATTTTTTTTGAATATTCTTTTATGCACAAGTCGTGTGAATCTTTTGAAAGGCTTGTGACTGCCCCACTCCTTAGGTAACCGAGGGATAGTCATTGTATTGGACTTCTTAAGATGCTAAGGATAGATTCTCGAAGGTTTGCTCTTCCTTTTTGAGGATCTAAGCGCTCGATCGGTTTAACTGAAAAACTACCCTGCCCCAGGTTAGGATGAAGGTTCTTAAAAGAAAGAAAACTCCTACTTCAAGGCTCAAAGTGTTGACTAGGGATTAACATCCTTATATCTCCAGTGTTTGGGATTTGAAACAATGCCTTACATCATCAGCGGGTTCCAATCGAAAGCATACGACAAGGAATCTGCCGTTTTGGGTTCGTCATCCTCCCCCCAATTCTCCATCAGAACAAGAGATCGGGTAAAGTTGGCATTATGATTTATGAAAATGTTTTTTTTTGAATGAGTGAAACGAATGGATTTATTCAAGACAAACATATGCGTTGCATTAATTAATCGAAGATAAACAAGTTCGTACATGCTAAATATGCTTAATCAAAGAGAAATACATATAAATGAACTGTCGGAAAAATCCTTCTAAATGTTTATGAAATCTTGCATTCAAACGTAACAGTTTCCTTTGGCGGAGCCTCAATGGAAAGGACGTCTGGTTCATGATCACTGTGAGTCGTCATGGCTTGCCCCAGTTACGCTGGTCACATCTTCAACAGTTTTCAGTCGTTGCTTTAAAATAACTTTCTCAGATTCTTTGTTGATCCCGGTCATATCATCTTGAGGATTGCTGAAATGAAGCGAGCTAGGCCTTTGAATAATTACTGGATTCGGCTGATTTACCACAGGAGTAGCATGCTTTGCAGAATTCGTACTTGACAAGTGAGGGACCCCGAGAGGAGTCTCGATCTTCATCTGAGCGTCGCTAAAAGACAACTTCTTCGTTTCTAGCAAATTTCTGACAACTTTCTTAAGAGTATAGCAATTCTCTAGATTATGGCCGGGCGCACCCTCATGAAATAAACAATGAGCAGCAGCGTTGTAACCTGCAGGTAACGGATTAGGCGGAGGACCCAAAGCACGGGTGATAATCAGACCCTGTTGTACCAAATGGGGGTATAACTCAGTGAAAGCCATCGGAATTGGAGGACAAGGCTTATACTGACTCTTACGGAGATAAGGAACCTGATCCTGTGATTGCTGATGAACAGGAGCGTTGGGCACTCGTTGACTGTTGACAGGAACTTCCATAGGAGGATAACCGAAAGGTTGTTGACGAATCGGTGCTTGATATACCGGAGCTGGCTGCACAGGCTGGTATGTAGGAAACTGCTGATCGAAAGGAGGTGCAACAGTGTCTACATAGGGTTGTTGGACATATGGAAACGGATAACCTTGAACATAACTCTGCTGATGTTGCCAAGGTTGAGGAGTAGCTGTTTTGCGGTTCCTCGAACGTGTAGGTCCTTTACCATTGTCGGAGTTGGGAGTTTTGCACTTGGGAGGGGTAGCTCGTCGAACTGGTTGAGCACTAGGAGGCACCAAACCAGATTGAAGACCGTGAGGAGGTGCATTCTCGACAGTAACAGCTGGTTGAGATTCCATAACGGTATTAGTAGTCTCAGAAACAACAGTAGACTGAGCATCCACCTTCACACTAAGAGCTCGTAACATCTCCAAAATCTGCCATACACTTCCTCGAAGATCTTCGAGTTCATGGCTGACACGGTTGATCTCTTGGTTTTGATCTTCCATCCTTTCGAAGGGTCGTACTGATGCAGAGAACTCAGGGTGACAAAACTGGAAGGTGAGAGAACCGACTGTGAGAAACCGGGAGACACATGCAATGCAAAAGTATGATGCTAAAATGTGAATGCAAATGAAGATTTCATAGAATTCGGATATTTACGAATATTGCGGAATACCAAGGAAACTTTTAATTTATTGAAGACAAATTACAAATAATATTCTTGCAACCAAAACAAGCTAAATAAAAGCCTAGAAAATCCTAGAGAAGCATCTTCCACAACTTCAGTGAGCAGACGGAGATCCGGAGGAAAATAAATATTCGTAGAGCCTTCTCTTCTTGTAGGATTGTATCTCATCATTCTTCGACTGAATCTGCTTTTGAAGTTCTTCGTACTCGCTGGCCATCACATGGTATTTGTTCTTCCATGCTTCTGTTTCGTGTTGTGATCTCTTCAAAGCGATCTTCAAAGTCTCAGCTTCGGTCATGAAATACTGGACAGGTTCCTCTCTTTGAGGTACAGGATCTTGGCGAGAGTAGGGCATCTTCAACTCAATAGCTCTTCCTCGGACCCATTGAAGGTATGGTTCCATGGATACACAATTAGGCCTTCCCAAACTTTCTTTGCCTTTCCTATGCATATGATTCCAAGAAGATAGAATCTGATCTTGAAGCTTTTTGTCGTCTTCGAAAAAGATCTTCTCCACCTGAATACCTTTAGGCGGTTCCTTCAAGGGGTATCCCAACTGTCGGCGAGCTAAGACTGGATTGTAGCTAATTCCTCCATTGAAACTGAGCAAAGGCACATTGTTGAAGTTTCCGCAACTATCAATGATCGATATCCCATCGTACATGCGATTATACCAATCAATATCAGAGTGAGTTAAAGCCATGACTTTTTGCGACCAACGTTCCTGGTTAGGTTTCCAGAACGGACCGGACTTGGGTAAGTGAGAAATAAACCACTTGTATAGTAATGGCACACAACATGTAATCATTCCTCCACCATGAAAGTTTCGGAGATGTACTGAATGATAAGTATTACCCAATAGTGTTGGAACTGGATTTCTTCTCATGAAGGTCTTGATTGCATTAAGGTCCACAAACCCCTCAAAACTAGGAAAAAGCAGCAACCCATAAATAAGCAAAGCAAAAATTGTCTCAAAGGCAAACATGTCTTTATGATCGGCATAAAATTGGGCCTTCTTGATTAGGAAGTCCCTGAGAAAACCGGAGATCCCCCCTTTAGTGATCATATTGTTTTTGACATCGGATATCTTCAGACAAATGGCTTTAGCAATATCTCGTTCTTTAGGGTCTTCCTCCAAGAAAGGGAATGGAGACTTATCCAAGATAGGTAATCCCACCAACTGAGAGTACTCTTCTAAGGTAGGTCAAAGCTGATAATCTGGAAAGGTGAAGCAGTGATAATCTGGATCATAAAACTGTAGCAAAGTCACAAGAAGTCCTTCGTTTACTTGAACCTTCAACAAAGACAATAGCCTTCCATATCTGTTTTGGAACTTTTCTGGATCTTGAACCAAATCTCTTAGCTTCTCTAGGACTTCCAAATTAAAACCCTTAAAAGTAAATTTCAAAGTATGCTTCCTAGAGTGATCCATGGTATCCTGCAATATTCATAAATAGAGTTTGAATTCCATGAAGTCTTAATGCAATATGATGCTTTATGGATGCAATGCATGAAAACACACAAAGTCCTAGGTTAAAATAACGTGAGCGAAGTTAAGGTCTACCCATCCCCGAAAAGGAGTGTACTATAGGTTAGTTGTACCTGCAGAACAAGGTTCTAAAAAGTGCCCAAAGTCATCAGCCCATCTTTCGGATATTATCAACTTTCCGATTGACTCGGGGGTTAATAATATTCTCAAGAGAACCTCTTTTGAGTGTAGTATCGCGTAGCAACCATTGTAGGACTACTCCCACATAGCTCCCGCACTACGTCCTAAATAAGTCCAAGGTGGTGTTAAGGTACTACGGTCCTCAATATCACAGACTCCAATCGACCATGGAAAAAGTTTTCACGATTACTCGTTCAACCGAACCATTTTCGAAAAGGTCTCAACTGAGCAGTGATTCTCTAATCAACTTGGTCGGGATTCAACTCCCTATAAGCCTCATCGAATATATCCTCATCCTATAATAATGTCACTAGTCCGGGCGTAGGACTTATCTCACAACACAAGGAACCATCCCAAAATCAGAGTACAATATATACATGTAAATGAATAGTAAAGCAAATAGTAATAAACATGAACAAATTAGGGGTAACCCTCAAAAGTTTAGATTCCCCAGTGAAGTCGCCATTTTCTGTTGCGGTGGAAATAGGATCACAAACTATTAATGAGTTTGAATCGCAATTCAATTCACAACCGCTCTTTGATTTATCCGAAGGAAAAGGTCAAAAGAGGGAAAACCTATTTTGCATCGTTAACACAATGCGGGGAAAGATCTAGGGTTCGGGGGTTGGTTAAATTTAGGGAAGGTATTAGCACCCTAAACTTCTGTAGTACTCTACAGGAACCTTTTGTTCAGTTGTTTACTATTTTGCTTTATTATTTGCTTAAGGTATATGTACAAAGGATTAAAAGTGAGAAAAGAGACCTAAGGGGTTAATTCTAAGTTTACTCGGCAAGACATCGCATCTTGTGCCTACGTATCCTTACGGGAGTGGAATCAGAGTAATCGTAGTTCCCCTCAAAAGGGAGGTTAGAAACTTCTTGACTGTGGTCAAGGTCTCAAGGGGAATAAACGCATCTTAAGGACACGCTTACGTGGAGTGTAGAAACTCCAAATCTCTACGTTGAAATGTTAAGTTGTAATTAGGGTTAAATTAGGGATTCCACGGCGGGAAACCCTAAAATGAGCGCAGCGGCTCTTTGACCTAATGCTAGGGGTAAAATTGTAATCTTGCCTGCGGCGAGGCATTTGTGAAAATTAGGGTTTGTAGTTTGTAGTTTTGAGGATTTGAAATTGAATGTGTGAAGTTTTACGGACTATTGGCGCGGCGGCCAAACAGTTAGACCTAACCTTCGGATGTGTGCAATGTGACAGAAATAATGGTAAACGCGTGAGATAATTGAATCATGCAAACAGAGAGATAATGTCATAATTTAAACCATGCAAGCAGAAATTTTAAAGGCAGAATTTAAAGAGCGATTGTTAAGTTCGCGAGGTTACATGAGAGGAGCAGATACAATATGATAATGAAATTTGAATTGAACAATAATAAAATAAAATAAATAACGGTTCTAGTTATTATTTTAAAAAAAAAAGATTTTAGTTATTATTTTAAATTTATCTAAAAAAAAAAGTTTTTCTTAAAAATAATAGGTTTTCATATTAATTTGAAAAAGATGTTAATGTTATTTATTTTAAAAAACAGATTTTTATATTATAACAAGTTTTAATAAATTAATGATAACAATAATAATAATAATGGTAATAATAATGATAATAATGATAATAATAATAAATAATGATAATAATAATACTAATAATAATAATAATAATAATAATAATAATAATAATAATAATAATAATAATAAAGCAATAATGAATTTTAAATGTGCCAAATAACCCAACAATGTTGCTAACGCAGAAATGCGCTCATCGCAACCAGATCTAAATCGGACGAAACAAAATTTATCGCAAAGAAAAAGAAATTAAGCAAAAAATAGTATTATTGCTCACACAAAAATGCGATCATCGCAACCAGATCGAACTAACACAAATGTCACGCGTCATGCACACAAATGTGCAAACATCGTATCGACATAATTCGATCAAAAATTAATCTTATATATACAAACTCTAACAATTTAAAAATTATATATATATAAACGTAACAGTAATAGATAAAGAAAAAGAAATAACGGTAATAGATGAAGAAAAAGAAATAACGGTAAAAGATGAAGAAAAAGAAATAGCGGTAAAAGATGAAGAAAAAGAAATAACGGTAAAAGATGAAGAAAAAGAAACAATAGTAATGGATGAAGAAGAAAACTAAATAACGGCAAACGGCACTCACTCCTCTTAGGTTTTTTTCATTCTCCCCCCTTTTCCAACAAGGCAACACATGTATATATAGGGAACAAATTAGGGTTAACACCAAATTGTCAATAATGTCCCTAAAGCCCATTTTAAAGCCCAAACTAAATAATTAGTTAAGAAAAAATAAAATTTAAATAATTTAAAATAATTAAAATAAACTTAAAATAAAAACTAATAATCCTATTGATTCCTAAAATCAAAAATATTATAAAAAGAACAAAATTTTTTTCAATATTTTTTATTTTATGATTTTTTGGATATTTTTATGAATAATTTAGAAAAAAGTGAAAAAAATAATATTTTAAAGAATGATTTAATTAAAATACGAAAATAATAATTAAATAATAATAAAAAACTATTTTTGTTATTTTTTTAATGAAAGATAGAAAAATTTAGAGTAAAAATAATAAAAAACAAAAAAAGTGACAAAGGTGAGATTCGAACTCTCAACCTCTCACACTCATAGCTCCTTACACATGTCCTCCTGCCAATTGTGCCATTTTTACTTTTTAGAAAAAAAATGCATGCCATATGATATTTACCTGCAAAAAGTCAAACGACTACACAAATTTGTTAGTAATTGATTAAATGCAATAAAAATGCAATGAAATGCGACGACAAATCTTAGGGCAAAATTTGGGGTATTACAGTTACCTATGCACTTCTGGGATGAAACTATGAATACAACATGCTATATCCACAACAAGGTTACCCTGAGAAAAGGAACTGCCTCCACTCTGTATGAACTATGGAAAGGAAGGAAACCTACTATGAAGTATTTTCATGTATTTGGAAGCAAATGCTACATCTTGGCAGATCGAGAACAAAGGAGGAAAATGGATCCCAAGAGTGATGAAGGAATATTCTTGGGATACTCCATTAACAACAGAGGTTACATAGTATATAACTATAGAATAAAAGTGTTAATGGAATCTATAAATGTCATCATTGGTGACCAGATTGATGAAAACAATTTCATAGAGGATGTTGGAACACTGCTCGAGACCTCATCTGAGGAGATAGAAGAAACCCATGCTGAAAATCCAAGTACTGAACCAGATACAGTCACCAAAGAACCATCTATTAGACTTCTGAAAGACCATCCCAAAGACCTGATCATTGGAGACCTCAACAGTGGAGTAAGGACTAGAGCAAGAGATGTCATCTCAAATTCATGTTTTGTGTCCAAGGTTGAACCCAAGAATGTAAAGGAGGCTCTCTCTGATGAATATTGGATCAAGGCCATGCAAGATGAGCTAGAACAGTTTAAAAGGAATGAAGTATGGAAACTGGTACCAAGACCTGAAGGAACCAATATCATTGGAACCAAATGGATATACAAGAATAAATCTGATGAAGAAGGAATCATAGTCAGAAACAAAGCTAGGTAGTAGCACAGGGATACACTCAAGTGGAAGGAATTGATTTTCATGAAACCTTTGCACCAGTTGCAAGACTTGACTCTATCAGGCTGATGCTAGGAATTGCTTGCATCCTGAAATTTAAACTTTTTCAGATGGATGTGAAAAGTGCATTCCTCAATGGATACCTAAGTGAGGAAGTGTATGCGGCACAACCCAAGGGATTTGAGGACCCTAATCTAACAGATCATGTTTACAAGCTGAGGAAGGCTCTCTATGGATTGAAGCAGGCACCTAGAGCATGGTATGAAAGGCTCACTGAGTTTCTCACCTCAAATGGATACAGAAAAGGTGGGATTGATAAGACACTATTTGTAAGAACTGAAGGTGGGGAAATCATGATAGCTCAGATTTATGTGGATGACATAGTGTTTGGTTGAGTGTCAGAAAAGATGGTGAAGCAATTTGTCAATCACATGCAGTCTGAATTTGAAATGAGCATGTGTGGAGAATTAACCTATTTTCTTGGGTTACAAGTCAAACAAATGGAAGACTCCATCTTCATCTCTCAAAGTAAATACACCAAAAACATAGTCAAAAAGTTTGGGATGGACAATGCCAGCCATAAAATAACACTTGCCCCCACCCATCTAAAGCTTTCCAAAGATGAAAGTGGTACAAGTGTTGATCAAAGGCTATACAGAAGCATGATTGGCATTCTGCTATATCTAACAGTCAGCAGACCAGACATTGTTTTTACTGTTGAGGTTTGTGCTAGATATCAAGCAGATCCTAAAATGAGTCACATGAATCAAGTAAAAAGGATTCTCAAATATGTGAATGGAACCTGTGACTATGGCATACTCTACTCTCATGGTTGTGTTCCTGTTCTGTCTGGGTACTGTGATGCAGACTGGGCTGGCAGTGCTGATGATAGAAAAAGCACTTTTGGTGGATGCTTCTTCTTGAGAAATAACCTAATATCTTGGTTCAGCAAGAAGCAAAATTGTGTCTCATTGTCAACTGCTGAAGCTGAATACATAGCAGCTGGTAGCAACTGCTCACAGCTGGTCTGGATGAAACAAATGTTAACTGAATACAATGTCACCCAGGATGTCATGACATTATACTGTGACAATCTTAGTGCTATTAACATTTCCAAAAACCCTATCCAGCACAGCAGAACTAAGCACATTAATATAAGGCATCACTACATAAGAGACCTTGTGGAGGACAAAGTGGTTTCCTTGGAGCATGTATCCACTGAGCTACAACTAGCTGACATCTTTACAAAAGCTCTAGACGCTGCTCAATTTGAAAATCTCAGAGGAAAACTGGGCATTTGCATGTATGAGGAGGCATAGCAATTAATGGCACGTGAGAGTTTTAACATTTCAATGCAGTCCAAGTGCTTGACCAATAAAACTCTTCATTCCATGCAAATATGCCTCTGTGCCTCCACTTGTTAGAACACAGATTGGTTCTTAATAATAACTCTTTGTTTTGATGATAACTGTTAGGAAATTTATATTTAAGAATTATATACTCTAAAATTTGTTTGAGAGTTTTACTGCAGATTGAAACGAAATTAACTCTCTAGAAGCAAATCTGTTTTGGATACAAGAGGTTATCCTGACTCTGAAGCGCCAGATGCAACTTACAGAAGAATCTGATTGCTCCTTACAGAAGATCCTGAGCGTAGTCTCCAGAAGGATCTGAAGCAAGAAGCTCCAGAACATTCTGAGTCAGAAGCATCTGAAGATAATCAGAAGCATTTGAAGCTGAAGCATCTGAAGCATAGAAGAATATTGATTGAAGAGTTTCTCAAAGCATTAGTCTACAGAAGTTTCTGAAAGTACCAACGCTGCCAAGTACTGAAGTTCTGTGTCAAATATGCTCTAATGATAAACACGCTGAAAGCACACCTGCTGCAGAAGACTCTGATATAGCAAAGTTCTGAATATCATTAGAAGACTCTGATCCATTCAGATTCTGAAGAACTTGCTGAAAACTGAAGAAGAAATATTCAAGAATATATCCGTTGGAGTTATTCAACGTCTCTTTCCTCATTTGTGCTAGACACACTTACACAGACAAAAAGGATTTTTCTGTGCCATCTACTTCTAGGAAAGGTCACTTGATATGAAGACAAAAAGGCTCAGACCTTTTTGGGACTCTCTTTTCAACGCTCAGCTTCTTTGGATCAGCTGCCTATAAAAGGAGAACTTCACCACATTCTTCAGTGACACAATTTTGCTGAAAAGAAATCATTATATTCTAAGCTCTCATTCATTCTTATTCTTCTTAGAATTTATTGTACTTAAACTTAAGAGAAAAATCACTGTTGTGATAAAAGCTTTATAGAAGCATTAATACTCTTGTATTTAATTTACATTGATTGTAAAGGTTGTTCCTTAAGAGGATTCAGTTGGAATCAATAGCTCTTGAGAAGACTAAGAACTGTTGTTCTTTGGTGTTACTATTGTAATCAGTTTGATTTAATAGTGGATTAAGTCCTTGTTGAGAAAGGCAAATCACTCTAGGAAGGGTGGACTGGAGTAGTTGTTTAAACGAACCAGGATAAAAATAATTGTGCGATTTTCTCTCTAGTTTTAATCTTTCATACTTATTCAACCCCCCCTTCTAAGTATTATCTCACCTTCAGTTGGCATCAGAGCTCCGGTTCTGAGTGTGCTATCACTTAACAGTGTCAGTAAAGATCCAGAGAGAAATACTTTGATATATATTTATTTGTTACCATGGCTGATAATTCAATGTCCAATATTAACAATAAATATGAAGAGAGGGATAGGATAAGCACCAAACCCCCAATGTTTGATGGGGAGAAATTTGACTACTGGAAAGACAGAATTGAGAGTTTTTTCCTAGGATATGATGCTGATCTATGGGATCTAGTCATAGATGGATATGTACATCCCACAGATGGGGATGGCAAAAAGATTGACAGAAAATCCATGACAGATGCTCAGAAGAAAGATTTCAGAAATCACCATAAAGCCAGGACTATATTACTGAATGTTATTTCACATACAGAGTATGAGAAAATTACAAACAGGGAGACTGCTTTTGATATGTTTGAATCCCTAAAAATGACTCATGAGGGAAATTCTCAAGTCAAGGAGACAAAAGCTCTGGCTCTGATCCAGAAGTATGAGGCTTTCAAAATGGAAGACTCTGAATCTGTTGAAGCCATGTTCTCTAGATTTCAAATACTCACTGCTGGGCTGAAAGTTCTGGACAAGGGATATTCTACATCAGATCATGTAAAGAAAATCATCAGAAGTCTGCCTACTAGATGGAGACCAATGGTGACTGCCTTGAAGATGGCTAAAGATCTGAACAAGATCTCTCTAGAAGAACTCATCAGCTCACTGAGGAGCCATGAGATTGAGCTTGAGGAAGATGAACCTCAGAAGAAAGAAAAAGGTAAATCCGTTGCATTAAAATCTAACAAAACTGCTAAAGCTTTGCAGGTCATTCAAGAAAGCTCTGAAGAATCTTCTTCTGAAGAAGAAGATGAGTTATCCATGCTGTCCAGAAGGATTAACAAACTCTGGAAGCACAAGGGAAAGAAGTTCAACAACTTCAGAAGATCTGATAACATAAAGGAATCTTCTGGTCACAGAAGATCTGCCAAGAAAGAAGTTGTGTGCTATGAGTGCAAAGAACCTGGGCACTACAAGAATGATTGCCCCAAACTTCAGAAAGAAAAACCCAAGAAGAAGTTTAACAAAAAGAAGAAGGTTCTGATGGCAACATGGGATGACTCAGATGAATGTGAATCATCTTCTGAATCAGAAGAAGAATGTGCAAATGTTGCACTGATGGCCAGCACAGAGGATCAAGAGGAAGGTACCTCAGGATATGAATCAGAATCTGAATCTGATGATGATGCAGAAGAGGTAATGGCAAAACTTACCAAAGAAGAACTCATTAAAGTTTTAACAGAAGTTCTTAAAAGTTATAACAATATCAAACTCAAATACAAGAAGCTGAAAAGCAATCTTGAATCTGAGATTGATCTTCTGAAAACAGAACTTGTTGAGCAAAAAGAAATAAATCTGAAAATCAAAAATGACTTTGAAATAACTCAACAAGAATCTGAATCTGAGACTAAGTCATGTGAAAATATTTTAGAAAAATATGACTCTAGCTTTCAGAGATTTCTCACTAAGAGCATAGACAGAAGCAAGATGGCTTCTATGATCTATGGTGTTAGTGGAAACAACAGAAGAGGTATTGGATATGAATCTTCATCTGGAAGCAATCCAAAACCCGTTGACAAACTTTTCATCAAGAAGACACCTCTGTATTCTCAATTCAAATTTGGTCACTTGAATGACATTAAACACACAAGCTCTGAGAAGAATACTTATGTGTTTAAACCCAAGGCAAGTCAGAATAAACATTATGTTGTAAAACAGAAGTTTAGACAAACCTACAAACCAACTAACCCCAAAGGACCCAAGAAGATCTGGGTACCTAAAAACAAAATAATTCCTGTTGCAGATGTTCTTAGCAGCAAGGTCAGGACACCAATCATGGTACCTGGACTCTGGATGCTCACGACACATGACAGGAGAAAAGTCTATGTTCCAAAGCCTGGAACTTAGATCTGGAGGTAACGTGAAGTTTGGAGGGAACCAGAAGGGCAAGATCATTGGATCTGGCACTATTGGAAATGGTAAACTTCCCTCTATTACTAATGTTTTACTTGTTGAAGGGTTAAAGCATAACTTATTGTCCATAAGTCAATTAAGTGACAATGGTTATGATATTACCTTTAATCAAAAATGTTGTAAAGCTATTAGTCAGAAGGATGGCTCTATCCTATTTAGTGGTAAGAGGAAAAACAACATTTATAAAATAAATCTTTCAGAACTTAAAGTTCAAAATGTTAAATGCCTCTTGTCTGTTAATGAAGAGCAATGGGTCTGGCACAGAAGATTGGGCCATATTAATATGAGACGTATATCTCAAATTAATAAACTTAATCTTGTCAGAGGACTCCCTAATCTGAAGTTCACTTCAAATGCTCTTTGTGAAGCATGCCAGAAAGGGAAGTTTTCAAAAACATCTTTCAAATCAAAAAATGTTGTTTCTACTTCTAAACCATTAGAACTACTTCATATTGATCTGTTTGGACCAGTGAAAACTGCATCCATCAGAGGCAAGAAGTATGGATTGGTCATTTTTGATGACTTTAGCAGATAGACATGGGTAAAGTTCTTAAAACACAAGGATGAGTCACATTCTGTGTTCCTTGACTTCTGCAAGCAAGTCCAGAATGAAAAGAATTTCAAAATTATAAAAGTCAGAAGTGATCATGGTGGTGAATTTGAAAATAAATATTTTGAAAAATATTTTTCTGAAAATGGTATTGCTCATGATTTTTCCTGTCCTAGAACTCCACAACAGAATGGGGTTGTAGAGAGGAAAAACAGAACTTTGCAAGAAATGGCCAGAACCATGATCAATGAGACAAATCTGGCAAAACATTTTTGGGCAGAAGCAATCAATACAGCATGCTACATTCAGAACAGAGTGTCTGTTAGACCTCTTCTGAAAAAGACTCCTTATGAATTGTGGAAGAACAAAAAGCCCAACATTTCATATTTTCATCCTTTTGGATGTATTTGTTATATGTTAAACACTAAGGAAAATCTGAGCAAGTTTGATTCCAAAGCACAGAAGTGTTTCATGCTTGGATATTCTGAACGCTCTAAAGGCTACAGAGTATACAACACTGAGACACAGATTGTGGAAGAATCCATTCATATCAGATTTGATGATAAGCTTGGCTCTGAAAAGCCAAAGCAGGTTGATAATTCTGCAGATAGGGAAGTAGTCTTTATTGACTCTGAAGTTCCAGAAGTAGACAAACTTCAAGTAAAGGAACCAGAAGCAACTCCAGATGCTACTCCCTTAACTTCTCAGATGAATAATCTAAACATTTCTAGAGAGTCAATTATCAGAGGATCATCATCCAGAATTAAAGCTTCGCATCCAGAGGATGTCATTATTGGAAAGAAGGATGATCCCATCAGAACAAGATCCTTTCTAAGATCATCTGAAGCATCACTATTTGGACTAGTGTCAGAAATTGAACCATCTTCTGTAGAAGAAGCTCTGCAAGACAATGATTGGATTATTGCCATGCAAGAAGAGCTAAACCAATTCAACAGAAATGATGTATGGGATCTAGTTCAAAGACCTCAAGGATTCAATATTATTGGTACAAAATGGATCTTCAGAAATAAGCTAAATGAGAAAGGAGAAGTTGAGAGGAATAAGGCAAGGCTGGTTGCTCAAGGGTACAGTCAGCAAGAAGGTATTGATTACACTAAGACATATGCTCCAGTGGCAAGGTTAGAATCTATACGCCTTCTTATTTCCTTTGCTGCACAAAATAACATCACTCTGTATCAGATGGATGTTAAAAGTGCCTTTCTTAATGGTATTATAGAAGAAAAAGTTTATGTCCACCAACCTCCTGGTTTTGAAAATGAAAAATTTCCAGATCATGTTTTCAAATTAAAGAAATCTCTATATGGATTAAAACAAGCTCCCAGAGCTTGGTATGAGAGATTGAGTAATTTTCTTCTGGAGAAGAATTTCATCAGAGGCAAAGTGGATACAACTCTATTCTGTAAAACAATAAAGAAAGATCTTCTAATTTGCCAAATTTATGTAGATGATATTATTTTTGGATCAACAAATATTATGCTTGGAAAGGAGTTTGCTACATGTATGCAGGCAAAATTTGAAATGAGCATGATGGGAGAACTCAGATTCTTTTTAGGAATCCAAGTTAATCAAACTCCAGAGTGCACCTACATACATCAGACAAAGTATGTTAAAGAACTTCTGAAGAAATTCAACATGTCTGACAGCAAGCTGGCAAAGACTCCAATGCATCCTACTAGCTCACTTGGCAAAGAAGAGGTAAGTAAGAAAGTAGACCAGAAGCTCTACAGAGGTATGATTGGCTCTCTTCTTTATCTTACTGCTTCTAGACCTGACATATTGTTCAGTGTTTGTCTGTGTGCTAGATTCCAATCAGATCCTAGAGAATCACACTTGACAGCTGTCAAGAGGATTCTAAGGTATCTGAAAGGTACTTCTAATGTGGGTTTGTGTTACAGAAAATCTGATGATTTCAAATTAGTTGGATTATGTGATGCTGACTATGCTGGAGACAGAGTGGAAAGAAAAAGTACTTCTGGAAGTTGTCAATTTCTAGGAAGAAATCTAATCTCCTGGTACAGCAAGAAGCAACCCACAATTGCACTTTCAACCACAGAGGCTGAATACATTGCTGCTGCTGGATGTAGCATGCAGATGCTCTGGATGAAGAGTCAACTAGAAGATTATCAAATTTTTGAGAGTAACATTTCTATCTTTTGTGATAATACTTCTGCTATATGTTTATCCAAGAATCCCATTTTACATTCTAAGGCAAAACATATAGAAATTAAGCATCATTTCATCAGAGACTATGTTCATAAGGGAATCATAAATTTAGCCTTTGTTGATTCAGATCATCAATGGGCAGATATTTTACAAAACCCCTTGTTGAAGATAGATTCAATTTTATTCTGAAAAATATTGGTATGGATTTTTGTCCAGAATGATATTTATCAGAAGCAAATTGTTGCAGATGTAAAAATGCTTAAATACTCTGAAGTATTTCTTCTGTTTATTTATTCTATTCTGATTAATTTTTCTGATGTGAAACTCTGAACTAACCATCTTTAGAAGATCTGAACGTTGGCTAACGTTTCATTTCTTGAGAGAATTCAGAACAGCATGCAAGTAAACACGTGTCACACAAAATCTGAAGAGGTGGCGTGTACATAACTGAAGAGACGTTTGAGGTGAAATTTGAATAGTAAGAATCTTGGTTTTCCCCCCAAATTGTCAGAAGCATTTAATGTTTAAAATGATTTTATTCTCTTCATTTATTGCTTGCTCAAACGTGCGTTTTTCTGACTTTTGATGTGCCTAAGTGTTTAGTATAAATACTTGTTTTGTATTCACTTTCACACTTTTCACTCTCAGAATTTACATGCGTTTTCATCTCTTATTCTCTCTGCATAAAAACCCAAAACCTAAGTGTTTGAAAAAGCATTCTTCAATGGCGTCTTCTTCATCAACAACTGCTCAGTTCCAATCCACTATGGCTGCTGTGACTTCAGATAACTTAGGTGTTGCTCCATATTCTCCTCCCAAGAGAACACGTCTAACACCTGTTGATAAACTAGAAGTCCTGTGTGAATCTATGGTTGAGTTTGATTCTCTGGCTGATAATGGGTTTGATTTCCGTTCCATTGTTAGAGCTCAAGGATGGGTTAAGTACTTTGATAGGTTGTTTGGACCAGTTTACCCTCTCCTTGTGAAAGAATTCTGAATTCATGCATCTGTTTATCCCAAGTTCATTTTATCATCTGTGCTGGGAAAAGAGATTATCATCACAGAGGATCTGATAAGAAGATTGATAGGTTATGAAGAAACAGATGGTGTTTCCCACTTGCCAGCTGGGCGTGTGGACATGGAAGAGGTTTATGAGGAAGTTATGACTGCTGGTCAAGCTTCTAACAGATTCAAAGATCTGAAGCCTGATTACAAGATCTGGGCCAAGATCTTCATGGGATGCATACATCACAGGAAGTCAACCAATTCCCCAGATTATGTCAACAATGAACAGATCTATTTTATGTACTGCCTTAGTCAGAGCAACAAGGTAGATCTTCCATACATTCTGTTCATGCATCTGTGGAATCATATCAATGCATCTAGAGAATCTGTAAAAGAGAAAGGCCAGAAGATTAGGACTTGGATCCCATTTGGAAGGTTGATCTCAGATCTTCTCACTGAAAATGGTTTAGTGACTGCTCTGTACGCTGCTGGAGTTATAGAGGAATTAGAGTTTATTATGGGAAAACCTCTGAACGCTAAAAGTCTTCTGAGACTCAAAATTGTAGATGAACTCACTACTGCTCCAAAGAGGATAAATATGTCTGATTTGAATAAGAGGGTTCCTGTAGCTGACTTTCCTCTATTCTTTGCTGAAGAACCCAGACATATAGTGCTGATGTATATAGAGGAATGCAAAAGGGAAGGAATACCTGTTCCAGCTAATGTGTTTCAGCTTGTCAACAACCACTACCAGATGCAGGAGAAGAAGAAGAAGTACCACTTAAGAGGAAAAGGACTCAGCCTGCAGAAGAATCTGAACCTGTCCAGAAGAAGGTTAAGATTGCTGAGAAGCCCAAGAAGCTCTTGAAGAGAAAAGATTCTGGAGAAGCTGCCTCTGTACCTGCCAAGAGGATTAATGTAAAAGGTACTAAGTCATCTGTCCCTTCTGCAAATATTGTTATTAATGATTCTAATATTAAGTCTGTTCCACAACCACCTGTTACTCAAACAACTTCTGTTACTGCCCCTAGTTCTGTTTCACCTTAAAAACAACACACTACTTCTGTTTTAAAACCATCACAACCCAAAATATACATCAAACACTTTGTTCCACGTCCATCACCATCAGAATCACAACTAACAGAACCACATCCATCAAAACAACAACAACAATCTGATCAACCACAAAACTCTGAACATCCAGAAAACCAACCCAAAGAAGTTCAACCAGAAAAAGCTCCTAACAATCCACCATCAAACATTCCACCTTCTGAACCTGTTGCACCTGTTACTTTTGAACCCACAAAAGTAACTTTTGCTCCTGTTTCATTAGAACCACCATCCCATCAATCTGAAATTCCTTCAGAACCTACTCATATCCCTGAGACAGAAGTTCTTGATATCACTCCATTAAAAACAGTGTTTCAAGTATCTTCTACCTCTTGTACACCTACAACATCCTCCAATTCATCTGAATCAGAAATTCACCCAGATTTTCTTGTCTCTCCATCCAAATACTCTGAGATGAACCAACCTGAACCTGAACCTGAATCAACCATACCTTCTAAAACTCCCATTTCAGATCCTATGCCTCTACCTGCACCATCATCTGAGATGATTGTTCCCAATTCTACTCCATCATCATCTAGTATATCTTGTGTCCAAGTTTCTTCTCTTTATCATAATCTATCTTATGGTTTCAAACTGAAAGATTTTTATGATAGAGTTGAACCTTCTAAACCCCTGAACCCTCTGAAACCAAAACTCAGACAGGCCCTTCCATCTGTGATCCTTTCCTATATTCAATCAATGAACAATGTAGGATCCTTAGCAACAATATCTGCAACATCTGGTAAAGCTGTTGTTTCAGCTCTGCAACCTGCATCTGATAACACAGTTGCATCTGTTCAAACATCAACCTCTGCTTTCATACCATATTCTAATGAACCCTTTGATGATGTTTGCCCATGCACAAGACCAAAACCTCATCTGCTTAACGCTTTAAACAGATCCTTACCTCAAAAACCAGAAATTCCTTTCATTCCATATTATCCCCCTCCTCTGATTTCCATCCAAAAATCACTTTTACCACCATCTCCCAAACCTAAACATATGACTCTGGAAACCTTGCTTAAACCACAGCCCAGACTTAATATTGATCATTTATTTCAAACATTTTTGCAAGAAATACAGATGTCTTTAGGTACTGTTCAGAAGAGATGCTCTGAAACTATGGATGCAAATGAATCTGACATCATCTGGAAAGGATTCATCAATAGATTCAACACTGTAGCTTCCAATCTGAAGAACGTCTGTTCTGATGATGCAAAGCTCAGAGCTGAAAGGACTCTATTCTGGACTGTCAACAAAACTGAAACTCTGCTTCGTTTAGATGCTCCTCCACCTCCAACAGAACCACCTGCCAATGCAATGACTATGACTCTGGTAGAACCCTCTTCAGGATCTACAGAACCTATGGCAATTGACTTTGTTCAGGCTGTAGAACCTCCACCTTCTTCATCTGAGATAAAGACAGAACATCCAGACTTTGAAAACAAGATTGCTGCTCTAGAGGCTGGTCAGTCTGAAATAAAATCTTGGATGGCAAAGCAAGATAAGAAATCTGAAGATATGACAGAGTGGATGTCAAAACAAGATGAGAAGAATGAGACCATGACTAAGTGGATGTCAAAGCAAGAGCAATCATCATCTGAGATTACAGATCTATTGAAGATGCTTTTGTCAAAACACTCTTAGATTTTTTTCTCATTCTAATGTTTGTGCATCTGTTGTTTGCATCTGAATTTTATTGTTATATCTTCTGATGTTTACCTATGTACTCTTGCTCTGTTATTTTGAATGAATCAGTTTTTCTCCATTGAATTCTCTTATTTATTGTTCCTTTTATTTGTCTTTTTAAAAGTTTTTACTTTTTGCTTATGACAAAAAAGGGGGAGAAAATAAAGATCTGAACTATTTAATATAACTTCACTAGAATGAATCTTCAGACATATCTACTCTATCTAATATTTAAATTGACTATTTCAGAACATTTGATAAGAACACTCTATAAAAGAATCTCTGAGTCTCTCAGATCATTTATCAAACTCTGAATCTTATATCTGCAAGATATTCTGATCCTAAATTGTTATAAAAACAAACAAGATCTAACTCTAAAGATTACTCAAGACAAAAAGGAAGTTTCTATTCCTTTTTCATATTTAATTCAGGGGGAGATTCATCATCTCAGGGGGAGTTATAATTCTTTATGTTCAGTTAAATAAAATTTCTGATACTTTTTGTCATCATCAAAAAGGGGGAGATTGTTAGAACACAGATTGGTTCTTAATAATAACTCTTTGTTTTGATGATAACTGTTAGGAAATTTATATTTAAGAATTATATACTCTAAAATTTGTTTGAGAGTTTTACTGCAGATTGAAACGAAATTAACTCTCTAGAAGCAAATCTGTTTTGGATACAAGAGGTTATCCTGACTCTGAAGCGCCAGATGCAACTTACAGAAGAATCTGATTGCTCCTTACAGAAGATCCTGAGCGTAGTCTCCAGAAGGATCTGAAGCAAGAAGCTCCAGAACATTCTGAGTCAGAAGCATCTGAAGATAATCAGAAGCATCTGAAGCTGAAGCATCTGAAGCATAGAAGAATATTGATTGAAGAGTTTCTCAAAGCATTAGTCTACAGAAGTTTCTGAAAGTACCAACGCTGCCAAGTACTGAAGTTCTGTGTCAAATATGCTCTGATGATCAACACGCTGAAAGCACACCTGCTGCAGAAGACTCTGATATAGCAAAGTTCTGAATATCATTAGAAGACTCTGATCCATTCAAATTCTGAAGAACTTGCTGAAAACTGAAGAAGAAATATTCAAGAATATATCCGTTGGAGTTATTCAACGTCTCTTTCCTCATTTGTGCTAGACACACTTACACAGACAAAAAGGATTTTTCTGTGCCATCTACTTCTAGGAAAGGTCACTTGATGTGAAGACAAAAAGGCTCAGACCTTTTTGGGACTCTCTTTTCAACGCTCAGCTTCCTTGGATCAGCTGCCTATAAAAGGAGAACTTCACCACATTCTTCAGTGACACAATTTTGCTGAAAAGAAATCATTATATTCTAAGCTCTCATTCATTCTTATTCTTCTTAGAATTTATTGTACTTAAACTTAAGGGAAAAATCACTGTTGTGATAAAAGCTTTATAGAAGCATTAATACTCTTGTATTTAATTTACATTGATTGTAAAGGTTGTTCCTTAAGAGGATTCAGTTGGAATCAGTAGCTCTTGAGAAGACTAAGAACTGTTGTTCTTCGGTGTTACTATTGTAATCAGTTTGATTTAATAGTGGATTAAGTCCTTGTTGAGAAAGGCAAATCACTATAGGAAGGGTGGACTGGAGTAGTTGTTTAAACGAACCAGGATAAAAATAATTGTGTGATTTTCTCTCTAGTTTTAATCTTTCATACTTATTCAACCCCCTTCTAAGTATTATCTCACCTTCACCACTAACCCTTAACATTTTGCTCAGATCCTCATTCTCAATAAAAAATGTCTTCCCATGCTGAAGGATCTTCATCCAAGTCTCCTCCTGATTTTCCCAAAGAAAAGCCTCCCACGGCTGAGAAACCAAAGTGCAAGTATTCTCCTCTCACTGACGAATGACTTAAGAGCATGCTGAACAAGGAAGGCACAACATACGTAAACAAATCCATGGGGGAAATTGCTGACAATATCATCAAGAAAGGACTGCTTTTAAGGGTTTCACAGTGCCTTTAGCTACCAGGGGTCCAGATGAAGATATTCCAGAGGACTCGTATGATGGAAATCAAGACATATCTCTGTCAGATTTGGATAGCAGTGATTCCAGTTCGTCCTCTGATGATGAAGATTGATGATAGACTGTGCACTCCAGACTACTGCTGAAGCATTGTAGATTGATGACAAGATCTGCTGTTTTATTCTCTGTCTTTTGACAATTTGAATTATGTTTGTGATGCTCTTCAAGAGCCAGTTTTTTCAATTCCCAAACATATGTATTGGTACTTGTTATGATCCATGCTATAATTTAGTTAGATCTTAATTTGTGGCTAAAAAGGGGGAGAAAAGGGTGATAGAACAACAGGTACAGGTACAGGTACAAGAACAGACAGGTGTGCTTGTGTGCACATGATATAGCAAAGTGAGCAACAGCAGGTTATGTTGTGATGAGTATGAATGACTAGTCTGTGTGAAATGTATGATAGTACTAGGATTGCTCTCAGGTACTAACAAGAGGTTTAGGAATACTGTGAGGATGTCTGCTAGGTGAGAGCAGAATGAGAACATGTGCATCCCTGCAGGGGGAGTAACATGAGTTTGCGACTTCAGAATGTCTTGCTAAATGTCATGGCATCTAGTTCAGACTAGATGGATGTAGGATTGCTGAATCTGCAGAGAGAATGCTCAACTGATGAGTGCATCAGTTGAGGGAGAGTGTCATCTGAATTGATAACTGTCAGATGATTAACTAAGATAGTGCTAATAGGGCTGAAAGCCAACTGTGAGGACTCTGAGAGCTTGAGTAAAGAGTAACTTTCCTGCATGACAGGTCAATGGTAAGTCTTCTGCTGTGTATAAATCTCTGATGTAAGTACAAAGTGTTTTAGCCAAAAATTTGCCAAAGGGGGAGTTTGTAAGTGCTTTTGATTGGCTGCATTTTGTGGCATAACTTTTGTACATGTATGAATGTCATATTAGATGTTTCTACATTCATTAAGTGGACTGTGCAGGACAAGTTTTAAACAGCTAACTATAAGTTAAGCTGGATGTCACACTCGATGTCATAACATAGGTCGTGTGACATCAGTGCACAGGTTTGTTATTCTGCTAGCTATAATTCAAGAAACAAACCAGAAACTCAAGCTAGAATACAAGAGATATTTTAGACACCCTAGGGGATCAAATATGGACCTGTTTGAAGTGGCAAACGTGCAGAATTCTGAAGAGTGGTTTTATTATGGATAAAACCTAATTTATGCACCAAGGCCCAAAGGACTACAGCTGCTATAAATAACAGAAGAATCAACTCAGAAAAGAAACTCTTGACAGAAGAATAGAGAGTGCAAAAGCAGAGAGTCCAAGAAAGTGAAGTAGGCTAGTCTTCACATGTGTAAAAGTCAGTTTAGGAATACTTGTAATCCAAGTAATTATCTGTTTGATAATTGCTTTGGTTAGGAAGATTCTAGACAGTGTCTTACTCAAAGCTGTGAAGCAAGAGTGTGTGAGGTTCTTGATTGAAGCTTTGAAGCAAGATCAAGAAGTGTATGAGGTGTCTTTTCATACCAAATTGTGTAACTGTTTGATATCACTGTTGTGTGATTGAGGGGGAGTGAGTGGGTATGCTCTGGTACTAGAGAGTCTCTAGGCTGAAGTGTCATTGGGTAGTGATTAAGTGAGGAGTGTAAACTAGAGGTTTAACTCTGAATTGATACTGCTAATAGTGGATTTCCTCCCTGGCTTGGTAGCCCCCAAATGTAAGTGTTGTTGACACTGAACTGGGTAATCAATTGTTGTGTGTTATTTACTGCTTTAATAACTGTCCAAATAGTCACTGCTATAGTCGATGTCACAGTGGATGTTATAACCTTGACAGTAACATCCATCGTGTGGTAAGCCAGAATTTTCAACTAGGATTTTTTTTCTTCACTTTTGTTCGTGAAGATGTATTTGACCAATTTTTGGCAGACGCGGGTCTTGCAACTGACGGAGATGTATTTTCCTTATGCAATGACAAAAGAATCCGCAGCCAATACAATGGTCATTCCATTCCTTTTAACAAATATTTATTCTCCCTCATAGGCCATTGCCTTCCCAATCATGAATATGAAGTCAACGTTTTGAACTATTCGTTTCTTGCCCCTTCAAAGTTGTACCCAATGAGCTAGGCATTTGTTAAAATTTTCCAGCACTGGTGTGAGTATAAGAGAAGTAAATTGATTCTAACATTATTCTTTCATATTTTTAAAACTCAAAACAACCCCAACTATGTGAACGGTTATGATTTAATCTCCCCAGAAATAAAACATCTAATATTTTGAGACTTACTCTAATAACGGGAAGCATTTCAAAGACGACTTTTACCAAGTTACTCCTCTTATGAAGAGTGGCATACGAAGATCTGCCACATAGAACCTGGTCTTCCACTCGTATGCACGAACATCTTCTGTAAGTATTAGACCTAAATTCATTACTTGACAAAGGAAAATCACACCTCTACAAGAAATGGGTCACATCTCAAGAAGATTTATACGTGAAAAGACAATTGGTGGCATTTTTTAAAGAGGTTGGCTATATTGGTGAAGTTGTCCCATCTAACAAGGAATAAAAAAACTAGTTAAAAAGTGCATTCGGACCCACTAGATGGTTGTCGTCAAATCAAAAGAGGAAATGAAAAAGAATCTTCGGTAAGTGGCATCAGGGCCTCATTTCCCTGTTTCATTTTCTTGAATCTTCTCTGAATTCTCCATTCTTGAATGTGTAGATGTGATAAAGAGTGAGGATGTTACAAGGAGACTAATAAAAGGAGTTTTGGTGTTGCAGCCTTGGTCAAAATTCTAAGTACGCCTTATGTTGGAGGAAATTCTACCACGGGTATGTTTGCTAGGGCACCTTTTGGTCTAGTTGTTGAACAAGTTATTCAAACTACCCCTTATCCTACTTAAATAGAAGTCTGGGTTTCCCTTGTCCGAGTTGAGGTAAATGAAGTCTTAGAATTTCCGTGGGAGGAAGCAAGGAAATGTTGGCTTCCATCTCAAAGTTAGAAAACATACAGGTTGAGAGACCTCCATATAAGCGTCCTCGACCTAGATTTGTAGGAGGGCCAACTTGTAATTAGGTGGAGTCAAATCTCGAAGCATGGAAGCTCTTTGTGGATGAAACAATGCATTAAACTACATCCAGTGGTATTTTCAAGTGTCACATTGTTAGATGACACCATATCCTCTTGAAGATCCATTTATAACAGCTTATCAGGAGATATTAGACGAGGAACATTTTAGGGCAGATTATGTCGTTGATGTGTTACCTGCATGTCATCGTATTATGAATATTTCGCGATGAGTATATAGAGAAGATATTTTCCAGAAGGAACTTCTAGAAAGCCCATTGTAGGTGTCATTCTATATGAGGCATGAACAACATTGCAGTACAAGAGACAGAGAAGGAACAAGGGGTCTGATATACCCAATAGTATTTAATAATATTTGTATTATGGATTATGAATAATATTATGATTTTGTAATTTGTTATTTTGATAATATTGTAGATTTTGAAATGATTCTAATATATGAAATTTTAATCTTAATACATACATTAGTGTATGGTTTAATTTCTAAAAAAATTATTATGATAGTATAATTATAATATATGGTCTATTACGTTATTGTATTTCTTAAAAAATGTCAAAATTTACTATCTAAATAAAGGGTGATTACAAAAGTATGCTTTCATAACTTGTACAGAGATGCATCTCCATACTAAATTAAGGAAAAAATGAGGGTGTGACTCGGTTACGAATGGATGTGGTGTATATGAAGTTATTACAAAGATGCATCTTTAGACTCATTTATGGCAAAATGAGGGTGTGTCTCACTTATGCATAAATTTAGTGTATATATGTGCGTTAGGATATATACTTACGAATTAATAAAACACAATTTTAAATTTACATAGAGTGTCTGGTGGGAAAAAAATAGAGAATTTCTTTATCCATCATAGATATTTATTATGCACCATGTGAATTTTCATATATCTCCGGACGCACCCCTTTTCTGAATAAACGTTGACATATTTCGGAGACACATCTCCGAAACTATTTTAAACATTCAAAACATGTCAATCAGACACCATTTATATTTGAATTGTTATGGATATGCATATCTGATAATTTTTCGGAGATACATCTCTGAAGTGTATTAGAACAGGTTGTTTTTTGCTATAAGTTGTGTATTTGTTTTCAAATGAACTATGAAGCACGATCTTGAATAAAAAAATAGACGTACAAAATAATAAGAGACAAATACTGAATGAAGTATAACAATACATGTAGAACATATTGTATAATATAAATCCAAAATTTGATAAAACAGTAAAAATAAATTAGAGAGTATAATAATACAACAAAATAATAACAGACTACTACTGAGTGTGTCTGACAACATCTCCCCTGCTTCGTCTGCCCGCTCTGCCTCCTTGACCATCAATCCCCCCGTTCTTCGGCGAACGTCTCCGGTACAACAGTGCCCCATGTGACTTCGCCACCATGGCATCCAAGACTCGCCTGACAGCAAACCCATTAGGGAAGATACCCTCGTCAATGCATGTCCGTGCAATCTTCACTATGCAACGACACCGACGCAAGAAATTACTAGTATGATCTAACTGAGACTGCTCTTCCCCAACTATCTCCTGATGAGCTGGTCTTAGCGGATCTCCTAGAGAAGTCTGCACAATGTACGAATGTGAGACCCTGAAGAACCACTTGATTTATCCGTTGACCTAGCTCCAGTTGTTCGACGCTATGGTAGCTCGTGCCTCGTTCAGTACCAGATGAGTCTCATAATTAGCAAACATCTTGTATATCTGTCTACAAGACAAGGCAGGAGGAACAGAGATAACATGGTGTCTGGAGATGGTCTAGGTGTACCCGAACTGCCGCATGACACGCTCGAGCAAGTCATACACTAAGTCTATACTATGTTACATCTGATTCCTACACATTTTTACCCCAAATCATTGATTTCTACACATTTACATTAAAACTAGAATATTTATCGAAAACTAAAAAATTTACCTGAAATTTATGGTTTTGATGATATTATTAATGATGTTTGATGTTCCTTTGAGTCTTGTTTGATGAAATTTGGTGTTGTAAAGTTGAAGTGTATTGAGAAGATTTTTTAGTGAGTTTGAGGGTATGTGAAAACTGTGAAATGAGGAAGGAGAAGAGACTGACGCGACTTATGCTCCAAATTGTTCCGGATATATATCTCCAGAATATTTGAACGTTCACTGAACTTTGAATGCGTTTGAAGATATATCTTCAAAATCAAAAGACATATGTGAAATTTCGCATGGTGCGGTAGAAATGCATAGGGTGCATAAAAAAATTCACAAAAATTAATACTCTAAAATTCTAAAAAATAAGTGATAAATTGGGCCTTGAAAGCCGAAACATAAAAACATGGATCAACAAAGACTAGTATTGCCTAATGCTTATACACACGTATTAATTCTTTCTCACACCTCGTCTCCTGAATAAATTGATGTTAAATAAGTTTTTGTTCTTATAAATATATATAGTATTTTGTTTTAAAAAAATTCATTAAATAAAAATAGTCCTTCAAATATATTTTTTTTCAAAAAATTAGTTTCGATTTTGAAAATAAAAAGATAAACATTTTATAAAAAGGCCAAATATATGAAGTAATACATTTTTAAAAACTAAAAACTTAATTTAATACAAATGATTCTTATAAATATTTCATATTTTACTTTTATTCATTTATAAAGTGTCATGTGTATAACCTTTAACAGATGACATTAAATTTGTCAGAAAAAATCCTTGAAGAACATTGTTTGAAGAGTTTTTTTTTATAAAAAATAAAAAAAGAGATATGGATAGCAAAAGAGGGAGGTGTAAGTAGCATTGTATTTTGATAAACAATATTGTGAGGATGAGACAGGCCCGGTTTCATGGATGGGACCGTTGCAAGATGATGATGTTTCAAGAAGATCTTTTGTGATGGAAACGAGAAGAATAGAAAGATCTTCACAATGTGTAACAGTACAGAATTGATAAAGCAAAGCCATGGTAGAGATTTTCCTAAGATCATCACCTCAACTGCTTCACGGTACTTCATGGTACAGAATTAACAAACAGAACTCTCTCTTTTTCATTTGTACTATCAATTATTGTTGTAATTGTTGGATGAAATTTTGTTTCTAGTGAATGCAAGGGAGTGTCAGTGAAGTGTTGGGTGAATCTAACGAGTAAGGTTCTGAGTAAGCATGTCTTGTCTGGCCTTGCAGTATATAAATGACATTTCAGGGCGTGTATACATTTGATCGAGAAGCACCGGCAATCCAAGTTGATACCTTCTGTGTTCATGGGAGTCCTAATGGATATATAACCGGCATTAGGGGAAAGGTTCAATGTCTTTCACTAGAAGATATGAAGAAAAATGAATCACAGCTTGAGATGCAAGAGATGATCAGAGAAAAATGTTTTCTCCGATTTCCCACGTTGCCGTTCATTCCTAAGTTGCCTTATGATGTTATTGCTACTGATTATGACAATTTTGCTCTTGTTTCCGGAGCTAAGAACACAGGTTTTGTTCAGGTATGAAAAAGTATAGTACACGTCACAGTGTCTGGCATATGTCCGTGTCTGACACTGACACAACACAGACACGTGTTTTTATATTCAGTTACTTTGTTTAATGGTGTCTATGTGTCAGTGTTGTGTGTTTTTTTTATCTGTATAGCTATTTCATAGTAATACTCACAACTAGAATTCGTTTTCCATTGATCAATATCACAGATATACTCAATAACACCTAATCCAGGAACTGAATTTATAGAGAAATACAAAGCTGATCTAGCAAATTATGGATATGATCCAAGCAAAATTAAAGATACGCCCCAAGATTGCGAAGCAATGTCCAATAATCAACTGACAGCGATGATGTCGATGCCAGGGATGCAGCAAGCACTAACAAACCAGTTTCCTGATCTTGAACTGAAGGGCAATATTGCATTTGATCCACTCACAAGTGTTTTTGACACTTTGAAGAAGCTTGTTGAACTGTATTTCAAGTAGTTGCTAAAATAACTTTAGCTCAATTAAAGTTCGAATATTTTCAAAAATTGCAATGACAATTAAGTTTTAACCTATTTCAACAATTTCTAAAGGATTTATAAAACTTTAGGGCGAAAATTATTAGTCATTGAAAAGTTTTAGATTTTAATTGTTGTGCATATGTATTTTCTATTGAATTTTGAGGATGGTCGAATTCATGCCACAATTAAAAAGATCTTGATATATCAAGATTAAGAATAATACTATTAGTGACGCAGAGACATATTTGGTTTTGAAAATGTTAGGAGTTCAACAATAAACTTCTATTAATAAAATACAAGAATGAAGAAGAGGAATAGTAATTGCAAAGAGAGAGAAAGGGAGAGAACTGCAATTAACTTTAAAAGAAAAATTCATCTTGATTTGGGTTTATATAAATTCGTTCAAATTCAACTCAAATTCAAATGGAACCTCAAATACAAATGCAAACTAAACTAACTTGAGATGAATTATATTTAACATCATCTCTTAATTCATATTCAAGTTTAAAAATTTACAACATCAATTTCATCTCTCAAATTGACGAAGTATTCCATTTTGATTGCTTTGGTCAGTACATATGCAAGTTGCTTTTGAGTGTTGACATGAACAACCTCAAGTACTCCATTCTAAACCTGATTGCACAAAAAATGGTACTTATTGGCAATGTGCTTGGTACTTATGGCAGATTTTTTTATATCATCAGCTTAACTAGTTTGCTCACTTTAAACTTCAGTTCCTGCAGCAAATTCATCAACCAAACAGCCTGAAAAGCTAACAAAGCGCCAACTATACATTCAACTTCACAGGTTGACAATACAATCACTGATTGCTTCTTGGAACACCAAGAAATGGGGGCTCCTAGATACATGAATATGTATCATGTAGTGATTTTTTTGTCCACTTTGTCCCCACACCAATCAAAGGCTGAGTAGCATATCAACTCAACAACATCTGATACTTCAGATAGAAACAAAATTTCATGCCTCAGAGTCCCTTTTATATACATCAGAATCCTGACTGTAACTTGGTAATGTGCCCACTCCGGTTTACACATAAACCTACTCACCATTCCAATTGTATAATAGATGTCAGTGATGGTGTTACACAGATATCTCAGGCAGCCAACCAATTGTTTGAAGATTGTAGCATATACATCCTCATCATCAGAATTAGAGTTTATCTTATGATTTGTCTGAGCAGGTGTGACTGCTGACTTGCAACTCATCAGTTCAAAACTCTTCATCAACTTAAGTTCATACTTCAGTTGGTGCATCACTCTTCAGATCCATGTTTCTTATTCTTTCATTATAACATCTCTGTCGACTTCAACTTTGTTGGTGACTGGGCAATAGAGCTTATAAGCATATATAATATGGTAATCTATAAGCAACACGACATTGCTTATGTCATCCAATTTCCTTCTAGTAACATCTGGTATATGTTTGTAACATACAAACCAAACACCTTGAAATAACTGACACTTTCCTTTCTTCCAGGCTACTTCTCAATAGAAACTACTTCCTTTAACTTCTTTTTCGGACATCTGTAGCACATATAATAAACTAGCAATTCCTTCATCCCACAATTGCTTAGGTAGATTCTTCTTCTTCAATATGTTCCTTGTCATGTAGAGCAGAGTTTTATTTCTCCTTTCAGCAAGACCATTATGATGTGAAATGTATGGATCAGTCATCTCATGCTCAATACCATGGTTCTCACAGAACTTCTTGAACTCTGTTGAGTTGAACTCACATTCACCATCAGTTCTGAAGATTTTCAATTTTTGTCCATTTTGATTTTCATCCTTCACTTTGAACTTCTGGAACTCAGCAAACACCTCATGTTTGAACTTAATGAGTGATACTCATGTCATTATTATGAACTCATCCACAAATGATACGAAGTACTTGTTCTTTCTAAGTGAAGGTACCTCAAATAAACCACATATATTGGAATGCACCACACCTAAAGCGTGAGTTGCTATTGGAGACAGTTTTGATGAAAATGGCAATCTTGATTACTTGCCTTTCATGCATATATCACATGATTTCTATGGTGCCACTATCTTAGGAATTTCATGTATTAGATTCTTTGAACTTATATCCATAAGCTTTTGTAGTTCATATGCCCCAATCTCTTATGTCATAACTCACTTTCCCCTTAGCATTTCTTGCACTAAGGCATTGAGTGTCTGTTGTTGCAATGTTCACCTTGAATGTCCTGTTTCTTCGCAGATCGGAATACATAGTCAAATTTTTTTCTTACAATCATACAACTTTAAGAGATGTCCTTCATGGTTACTGAAAATACTTTTTCAATCAGCTAACCTACACTTATTAGACTCCTAATCCTGCTAGGAACATACCATACATCCTTGATCAATACAGTTTTTCCATTATTCAACTTAACTCTAACATTTCTTATTTCTTTAGCATTGAGATACTCATAATTAGTACATATGATCTTGTCCTATTACCAGAGTCAAAATCAACCAACCATTGCGTACTTCCAGTTTGGTGATTTGAGCAACCAGTGTCCATATACCACTAGTCTACCATTGACCTACCTACATTCTCATATGCCATCAATAACACAGATTTCAACAACCAGTGTCCATATACCACCAGTCTACCATTGATCTACCTACATTCTATGACTTCTAAACACCACCACCACACGTTTTCTTGTTCTTTAGCCATGCTTGCTTTTAGTTCTTCTTTCCAGATGAGGCTTTTAGAGTCCGAGCTTTTAGAGCATGTTCTAACTCTTTTTCAGAGTTTCATTCATTAAGATGAAACTCTTGTGCCTCTAAACTACTCTGAAGCTCTTCAATTCTCATGGTGCTAGTGTCTTTAGAGTGTTCTATGGCTAAAACTATGTAATCAAACTGAGGAGTAAGTGATCTCAGTACCTTTTCAATGACTATTTACTCAGAGAGTGTTTCTCCATAAGACTTCATCTCATTAGTGTCAGCAATCACTCTGAAGATGTAATCATGTACTTTCTCATTGTTTTTCATGGTAAGATTTTCATATTTCTTGCGTAAGGACTGCAACTTTAGTTTTTTCACTTATGTGTCACCAACATAGCACCGTACTAGTGTATTCCACGTACCTTCACCATTTTCTAACAAACAATTTTCTCAAAATAATTTTCAATAATTAGGATGCTACTCAAAATAAAACATACTCTTCATGAAAAATTTTCAAACTCGTTGCGGATGTAACAACCTCTATATTATATATCTAGAATAATATCATACACGTATTAATTTTTTGGTACTGACACAACATAAGAGCCTAATGGCACCATTATATACACATGCCCAAACTAAATACATCTATGACATATGTTATACAATAAATCCTAAAAATAAAATCTAAGAACTATGCACAATATCTTCATTATACACCAATCCACAACAGAAGATCACAATAAACAACACCTTTAAAAACATAAATGCACAACCTCTCTTGTATGTATAACCTACAAACAACACCTGAAAAGCAACAACAATAGTGGAGTGAGATAATAATCTCAGTGAGTTCCCCTATCCTAAGTCCACTCAGCTCTATAGATTTTTCTAATCGATTCCTAACTCAAGTCTTCATCTCATGTTACTTGTGTATCATTAGCATAAGATAACTAAGACTTAAGTGTCTAAGCGATATTCTCGATGTATGGAAACATGTTGTCACACCCTCTTTTTCACCTTTATCCTTTCATATCCTACATTCATCATATCATACATCGCTCTTACATATCGAGCATGTGGATTTACAAGGTAAGGATTGGGTTGATTTATTGTTGTTCGTTTCAAATAAGAGAAGTTGCCTATCATGGGATACATTGAAGAAAGGTTCATCATCTAAGGTTTGATTCAAGTTGGAAAGTCTACTCATGTAGATTTCTTCAAGGGAAAGTTAGTTGGGAAATATTAAAGTATTCAAGGTCAATGTTCCTAATGAATATGATTTGCAAGGCCTATTTCAATATTTCTTCATCCAACTTTGTTTCAAATTCTATGTTCAAGTGGAATTCAAAAGATCGTAAGTTCATAATTCAAGACTTCATCCCTTTCAAATTCAATGGCATAAGGGAGATACATCATTCCAAATTCAAGATTCATGAATTCAAGATTAGATTCAAGAATATTACAAAGAGAAATTTTATGACATTGCAAGAATGTCACTTTTGTTACAAAGTTTCTAACTCTAAGTAATGCTTAGAAAATTAAGCTATTTTTAATCTTAATTCAAGTTTCTAATAAACTTTATGCTATGGTACCCTTCATGCCCCATCAAATCTGCATGTTCCTCATTATACTTATAAATATCCAAGAAAAATAATTAAGGTTCAATTCAATATTGGAACATTTCAAAATCAAGACCATTTGTGCTTATCCATGGGCAAATTCAAGACATTTTCAAGTTATTCCAAAACAACCCCATGCATGTCCCAAGCAAGAAGTGACAAATTGCCTCATAACCAAATAATTCATGTCACAAAACCAAAGGAATGAACCCATAATGGTGCATCTAAATATTAGAATTTTGAAATGCTGTCAAAGGTAGAAACTTGGACCACAAGGGCAGTCCAAGCACAATAAAACAAATGGGTTCAGGTTTGGGAACAAGACAAAATACAGCAGAAAACAAAAATAGGCAAGGCAAGTGTAGCAGCAAAAATACAACAAAGCAGAATTCATGGAAATGAAAAGAATTGTGCTTGGCATCAAGAAAGTGATGAGAAGCATATCCCAATAAAAAGATTCTGCAGCAAACAAGTGAAAGAAACCCTATTGTTTGACTATAAGGAGGGGAGAGGGAGAAACATTTGAGGAGATTCATTAAGAAAAAGAGAGATTTGAGAAAGAATAGAGAAAAACCATTGAGAGAACAAGAGAGTGATAGAAAACCAGAAAAAGGAAGTGAATCATATAGCACATCCAACAAAAGCCATTGGTGATTAGAAGGAGAATAATAGCTCTTGGGTATCTTTTCTCTCAAACTCTTCTCTCTTTACATATTTGTATGTTTTTATTTTCTCTCTTAAATAATATTTGTGTTGTTCATACTATAATAAGGTCTCAAGAGTGACCAAGAACTATTGTAAGAACCACAAAAAAAGAAAAGAACATAGTTTAGTTTTTGTAGTGAAATGAGTTGAAAAAAAACTCATTTCTACTGTCATGTTCGCACTGCGAAACTTTCTTCGCCTAGCAAACACGATCTTGTGGTATTCAAAGTGCCAATGAACAACCAGTTTTACCTTATTTTTAGCTAGCGAGTTGTTCGTTGGCACCTTCGCACAGCGAACTTTGCCCCCTTTCGCCTCTGTTTATGAATAGTTCGTGTTTTGTGGTTTTCCCTAGCAAGTCCGCACAGCAAACTTAGGGAAGTTTTTTCTGGGCACCTTCGCTGCAAGGTTCACACAGCGAACTTCAGTACCTTTCGCCCCTGTTTGTGAATAGTGTACTGATCTGGATATTTTCATGTCTTGTTTTTATTCGTATTTTCAAGTTGATTAACCCGATGTGGTTGTATGGCCATTGTATGTGGATATTATTACGATCATTTTTTACTTTTGGTTCCAAAAACTATTCTCAAAAATAAACTCTCGATTTTATCGAGCCATTTTTAACCTTGTAAGTTGATTGCCTTGTGCGTCGTCATCGACCTTGTTCGCGTCACTTCAAACATTTTTACAAGCAATAAAACCCTTGATTCAACATCAAGTGGTATTTTTATCATAAAAAATCCAAAACACAATAAAGATACCATTGGGGTATACGCCATGAGCTTTAAAATGGTGGAGAAGGAATGAGAATGGAACCCCTTCTACACTCGTTCCGAATGTTTTGAATATAAGGTGCTCGACTTGGTTATTTGAAACATTCATATCTATCCAAAGTCTTTAGTGTGATCCTAATCAAGAACAATTTCTTCTCAAAAAACCTAAAAAACATCAACTCATCAAACTTCTTTTCGCCTTAGGGTATCAATCAGAAAACCCTTTTTTCAAGGTATAAAATCAACCAACATACAATCATTTCACAAGCCTCCGAACTACGGAGCTCTGATTCTTCACTTCTTTTAAGTAAGGATACGTAGGCACAAGGGTCACAATCCTTGGCGAGCACTCTAATAAAAAACCAACCTTTCTTTTCTTTTAAGCAAGTAAACTTTTAGAATATAACACCCATTCAAGACAAACAACTTAGAAGGTTCTCATCAAGTACGATGGATGTGGGGGGTGCTAAATGTCCCTTCTATACCCCCAAATAATCAAGTAAATCATTCAAGCACAAATTAAAGTTTCATCAGAGTAAACTTAAAACATGATATAAAGAGGTATGTCACATCATAATCCACATTTAAACATACAACACCTGCTCTATAAAAGGTATGCAACGGTGGGGTAGCTTCAACAGAGGAACTTAGTCCCTACACCCACGTCTCAATATTTAGAATTTAAAAGCGGAACATCTAACATTGATCACTCAAAACATGTAATCATATAAATACATATCATTCAGTTAATTCACCACATCATTCATGTTTACAAAACATTACTCAGCAGATACATATGCAAATGTATCCCAAAAGAATACTATACAATCCTAACTACCCGGTGCTACATATCAGAGCTGACCGACAAAAGAATAAAGCTATACTTCACAAAGGACCTCCAGCAAAACCTAATCTGCAATGCCTCATAGAGCATTATAAAACAGCAGAAGGGTGAGAAATATTATCATAATAATCAATGCGTACAATTATATACATACACAAGTATAGAATACATATATTCCACATTTTTCTCACCACAGTTCATTATAATCATCACATACCTCACAACATATGTATAAACAAATATGGATAATCACCAAGCATGTTTTATCATACACACATCAAAAATTCTCAATTCAACAATTCATACACAAGCATATTTCATATAACAATGATATTCATGCTATGTGACTCAATGCAACTCATGCCATGTGGTACCAACACTTGTTATCATTTTTTGGTTTTTACATTTAAACCGGGTCCACCCTTCTAGACCGATAACAACAAAAGCCCGTCCTCTAAGCTTTCAAACCCACCCTTCTAGGTTTGGGACAAGTCACTAGTCTCCACGAAACTAGAAAACATTGCGTCTTGACTAAATGATGTGTATGCAATCAACAACCAAATGCACTTAAGACCGTTCTCGCATCTTAATCCCATGCATTTCAAATAATTCATCACACAAGAATTATATCATGATTGCACACACAGCATATTCATAATATCAAAGTATTCATAATTCAATACTAAAACCATATTTATCAAGCAATGCATACATATTCACAATATGTTCTCATGCATTCTTCACATACACTCGCATACAAACAATATGCATTCACAGCAATTATGCCAAACGACAACCGAACACTCTAATTATTTAAGCCTCACTTACTTAAAATAGTTAATCTCGATTAATCGGTAAAATCGGATAAAAGTCGGCTAAAAATAATATTTCTTTTCACCAAGTTATAGAACATATTATTAGCTTTGGTTTGATATAAAGAACGACAAAATCCGATAAACGGTGAAGAAGTTACGAATTTTCAAAGTTTTGGAAAAATATATTTTTCTCACACTTACAGTGTTAATCAGTTAACGCTATACGTTAACCGGTTAACACACCCAGATTTCACCATCCTGGCACGTTAACATTGTGTTAATCGGTTAACCTATACCGTTAACCAGTTAACACACTGAAATTTTGGAAAAACAACTACGGGTTTGTGCCTAAAACCCCCAAAAACCCGACCGATTTAATTCTTTTCTCCTAGTTAAATACCTACTCATCACTACCAATTATATAGTGACAATTTAGGATCATAAAACGCAAATTCTACGACTTCCGATTTCCATCCAAAATCTTAACCTCTAATTATCCAAAAATGTCAAAACTCACAAACTCAACCAAATTCAATCAAACGAAATCCAATAATCCCGGCTAAACACTACCCGACTAAACTATGCAGTTTATTTCGAGTTTCAACTGTTAGAACTCGATTTCTACCGATTAAATCTGTTTTTGCCCTAGAATTGAAAATGGAGAAAAATATCCAACAACCTAAACAATCCATACATAATCATACACATTGAATAGATAATTATATTTCACACCCTTACCTTGATTGAATCGAAGCTAGAAGTTGATCTTGATGATTTTCTAAGTTTTCCTCTTCTCCTTCTCTTTTCTCCTCTTCTTCTTTCTTTCTCTTCTCTTTCTCTTTCTTATGTTTCTATCTTTTCTTTTCTTTTCTTTCCACTTTCCTTATATATATTTTATTCTAATTCCTTCCATCTTATTTCTCCTCTCAAATATCTACCAAAATTCCAATAATTAAAACAATTCCAATAAATCAATTAATTAACATAAATAATTAATTAATGAAAATTGGGTTGTTACACTAATACCTTCCCCTTACATAACTGACTCCCGAACCTTAAAACTTGGTTGCGATGACCATGCACTTTTCCTAAAGATTTTATCGTTATTTTCCATTCCCTCCTTAGGATAAATAAAATCCAGTGGCGACTCTGTGTCATTTTTCGCTCAGCGACACATGTCATTGAATTATCGCAACTCAAACATTCACTATTCGGTTTCACGAAACATCAATCCTCGAACGGACCTATGTCTAAGCCAGACTCGGTTCATGCATGCTCGTATGATTCGACTTTTACAGTGGATATCGCGCCCTCTATGAGACTGAAACCCAGTTCAAGTGATCATCACTCGTATGAGACTTTAACCATTTTGAGTATCTTTCATCGTATGATACTCTAACGCACTTAAGATTCCACCTTTCTCCCATGTACGCCATGGTTAGGACTCAAAACCAATTGAGACACAAATCATTGGTGCCACATCCCTACTTACTACATTACCTAAGCCTTTAAAGTGGTATGCTCACAATTCACATCCGAATACATGATTAGGTCTGAACAACAAAAAGGACTTTTAGAGTAAGGCTCCTCACCAAATAGGACTTTTGGAACAAAGGTTCCTCACCAAATATCAAAGCAATTCTCATGGTGTTTTTGAAATAAAAAGTTGTTCATCTTCACCAATTCATAAATCATTTCACATGTTCCATACGAATCATATTGATTCGTTAATCAAGTAAATACTTATCCACGATACGCACTGAGGTGCCATTGTATCCAAGCATAATCACCTACTTCATTTTCCATAACCCAGGTTATCTTTCTGGGTCATTCACATAGTTACAAACCTAGGTTTCATCTCACTTATTATCACATGTATTAATAAATTATTTTTTGTTCAATACAAGCATATAACAACATACATATACTTTCTAATTCAATGTATTCACATCATAATGTTATACATAAAGGACATAACATGTTATAGTTCATAAACATTTCTAGCTAATTCATAACCAATACTCGAATAATAATCATGGAACATGCATGATTTCATCTCAACAAGCAATAGAGCATTGAACTAGATTTCTAATGCATCCGATCGGGCCTCATTCTGAGTTACGAAACACATTTTAGAGTGAAAACAGGGGAACCAATCAATTGTTGTCATGGCCCAATCGATTGGATGAGCTCACTGCCAGATTTTTCACAAAATTTCAATGGACCAATCAATTGCTCCAGCATGTCAATCGATTAGGACCATTACATTTTCAATTTTTCATGTTTTAAACACATATTCTTCCATTCTTTACCACCCTAAACATACCCAATCATACACTATCGTAAACCCACACCAAATCAAGGAATTATGAGGTATAACTTCACAGAACAACATACATATGCAACCATGGAACCAACAATAAAAAAAACATCGCATCAACACTAGAACAACAACATAGCTTTAAGAACAAGACATTTGTTCAACCATTCTAATTCATCCTTAGACATAATTTCAATTGATTATGAGTTTTGGCTTCAAGAAAAACAAGACATCCATTATCATAAGTTCATGAAATCAAAGTCATAACTTTCAGAATCATCAACATCGAATAATTAAATCCATTAAGCCATTATCAAACAACAACAAGCTATTCCAATATTTTAACACATTAACATCATCTTTGACATGTTTTAATATCTATTCTCACATTCATGGAAACAACACAAAAACCTAGTTTTCCACTCATGAAACTCTTCTCTAAAAAAGAATCTAACTAGAACTCACTTTAGATTTATGATGTTCCTCTCGTCTATCATTAGACGATGCGAGATTTGGTTTTGATGTTCCTCTCGTCTATCATTAGACGATGCAAGATTTGGTTATGGTGTTTCTCTCTGTCCATCATTGGACGATGTGAGTATTTTGGATATTGTTCTTCCTGTCTACCATTAGACGATGTAAGTTCTGGATATGATTTTTCTCTCCGTCCATCATTGGACGATGTTGAGAGTTGACGGTGATGTTAGCTGCTTATCAGATTTATGTTTGTCTGGCGGCGATGTCAGAGGTTTACTAGCACCGTGGTTGTCTGGCGGTGATGCCAGAGTTCTGTATCCCCACAGGTACTTGACGGCGATGTCGGGTGTTTCTCAGAGTTATAGTTAGCTGGCGGCAATGTCAGGTAATTTTGTTTTCCCAGCGGTAAGGTTGGATATTTTTTCTGGCGGCGATGTCAGGTAATTTTGTTTTCAACGACGATGTTGGGAAATTTGTTTTGACGATGATGTCAAGTGATCTAGTTTTTCAACGGCGATGTTGGGAAATTTGTTTTGACGGCGATGTCAAGTGATCTAGTTTTTCAACGGCGATGTCGAGTGATCTAGTTTTTCAACGACAATGTTGGAAATTTGTTTTGACGGCGATGTCAAAAGTAATTATATCTTTGAATCTAATGGTTGTTCGTATTTAACGGAAAAATTGACGGCGAGGTCAGATTATTCTGAGGATTGACGGCGAAGTCAGAAGACGATTTTAAAGAAAATTTTGACGGCAAAGTCAGAAAATATTGTAAATTTGACGGTAAGGTCAGATTATTCTGAGGATTGACGGCGAAGTCAGAAGACGATTTTAAAGAAAATTTTGACGGCGAAGTCAGAAAATATTGTAGATTTGACGGTATGGTCAGAAGATTGTTTGAGAATTGACGGCGAAGTCAGATTATTTTGTAGACTGGCGGCGAAGTCAGGTGGTTTACCATTTAGATATTGAGTTCTGACGGCAAGGTTAGACGCTATTAAAAGTTGACGGCGAGGTCAGACGTTTGTACTTGATTTATGACTGACGACGAGGTCAGATGTTCTACTTGATATAGACGCCTGATGGCGATGTCAGAAGTCTCATTTTACGGTTGGCAAATTTCTGGGTTCTTTGGTATTCAACCGCCTTTTACCATGAATGTCTGAAAGCGATTTATTTTCATCCATTCAGGTCCAAGTAAATTGAATAGGGGCAGCTGTTGCACCCTAAAATTTGCCCACCTGTATATTACTTTCATCTGTATATTCATCTACTAATTTTTATTCTGAAAATCAAAAAAAAACATATGTGTTACTTTCTCATGGTCGGAGTCAAGTTTCAGTTGAGGTCATCAGGTTGTGTGTATAACCGTTGAGGTGCATGGGTTTTTGATTTAATCTATTTGTCAGTGCTAGGATTGGTAATGGTTCAAATGGCGGGTGTTTGAGGTTTCCATTTGAGGTTTGTGTCCAATTTATCTGTGTGGGGGTCATGTCGTCAGACTGTGGAGAAATTAAGATGTCTTTGGGTTGAGAATTGTATGAAACTAATTCATCCTCCCTTTTTGAGGTTTTAGGCCTTGCTGTGCATATTTTAAGTCCCGATTCATTGATATCAAAACATGGTCATGCGGTCGCTTAAGAAGTCTTAAGATGGAGATTTCGGTCCAAGAGAATTGAGTGTGGCATCAATTTTTCTTTTGACAAGATTTTATTTAATTTTTAATTTTTTCTCTGGAATTGATTTAGTGGTTAGGAATTGATCAAAGACCTTTGTTCAAGGGTTACGGAGGAAGTAGAAAATATTATGATGCAAAGACCAAGGGTGATGCATTATCCTAAGTCAATTCCTTTTACAATTGCAAAAATAGAGGGGTCAATTCACAGGAAAATTCTGCAAAAGAAAATTCTACAAGAATAGATCATGCTAAGCCCACATGATTTAAATAATTAAATGTTACAAGAGGTCATTTTTGTACAACTTTGCAAATTGAAAAGAATAAAGAAAAACAAGCAGATCATAGGCTCTTATGCAAGCCCACCGTCATACCCAAGCTGGTATTGACTTGTTGGTTCAGAACTACTCTTCAACCAGCTTAATCCATTTCATTCAAAGGATTGTTGAAACCTTCACGTACACATCAAACCAGTCATCAACCGAGACCTTGAGTAATTGGGCTTCACCGAGTTTTGGATGATACATCCAAAGGCAGTAAACTCCTTCAATTGGCATCCAACGTCAACCTGCAATACATGAACATTTCTCGGAGCAAACTCATCAGCATCCCGCAAGCTACACACTAGGCCTTGCTAACCGACCTGCACCGAAAGAGAGTAACAACCGTCACCATTTGTTAGGCAGCAGCAGGAAAATAAAAGGGTGAATAACAGAGGATTTAGCAAATGTAAAAAAAAAAAAGGGGCTGCATAGTTCTCACCAGTTGCTTCGCCGTCAATTCTTAAGGATTGGTCACCTGAGTTATCAAAATAACATCACAAATCAGAATATCATCACAGATTATTAGACCATAACACTATCATAAAAAAGCGGAAAAACGCGGCAGCACAACATTGGTTTCCCTTCATTCAACTCACTATTTTCTCATCAAAAGACCTCACCTTCACGCGTACGACAAACTGTTACGCAATATGCACTTGCAGCGACATACATCGAGCGGTTGTAGCTCTCCAAAATCATAGTAAAGGATTTCTTTCAAATGTTTCTAAGCCCACATCCTTTTGCAGCCATAACAGTTTTTTTATGTACCCTATAACCGCATCAAGGAAAGTGTCAGCCATAATCCAAAAATCCACATCTCGCAACTCGATTAAACCGCACTTGATCGAGAGATGATGTGCATCACTCAAGGCACTAAATTCGGAAGGAAAGCAGGCAAGGCTGTTGTTGCATACAGGGTCAAGTCTACACCCTCTGCTTCTATAACTGTTGCAAATGAAACATTAGAAATTTGTGACAAGGAACCTGATTCAATTGATGTTAATCCAGTTAAGACTTCTATAGTCAGTCTTGGAAAAGTCCTTCATACAAGGAAGTAGCCTTGGCTCCTCCTGGGACAAACTCCAAGTTGCAGGTCTATAATCCTCCAAGTGAGGCTTCTATTTGTCGCGAACATGATGTTGGAAAGCATGAAGAACAAAATGTTGAAGCTCAGAGAAACATCAATCGAACCCCAAAAGAAACAAAGAACGTGTTTAAAGAGAAGTCTGATGATTCTTTACCTGATTCTATAGAAGATTCACAAGACGATACTGTAGTTTCTACTGAGAAGAAAGAAGAAACTCAGTTGAATAAAGTTGTGCAGGATAATTGTGTGGCAGCTGAGGGGCTTGAATTTGGGGACCTTGAAGCACAAGGAACTGTTGATAACAGCGTAATGATTGGTGCGGTAGAGGATGTTGTGGACTCTTACAAACAAGAACTTGTTGCAAATAATCCGCCTTGCAGTTTTGAACCTTCTGATAATACAAGTTCTGGCCCACGTGGTGGTGAGGATTTAGGGGTCAATTTATTATCACCTAGTCAGAGTCAAGCTGGAGGAATACCGTATAAGAAATTGTCTGCATCAGCAGCTCCATTCAACCCATCACCCGCCATTACACGCGCCGCACCTATTGCCATTAATATGACTCATCCTTCTGGTCCTGGTGTTGTTCCAGCTATTGGTCCCTGGCTAGTGAACATGAATATTCACCCCGGACCTTTTAGCCCAATGTGTTCCTCTCCACCACGTTCGTACGCACCATCAGCCGACATACAGCCTACCCACAATCTTCAAAAAACCGAAAAAGCGCATCAACACTCCAATTTATACCTGCATCATAACCTGCAAAACCATACAAAACAAGGCCTTAATTTCCATCACTTTTCACAAAGTAAAACTCTGCTACACAACCTGCAAGTGAAGACAACTCTGCTCCTGTTATCAGTCTGCTACAAACCTGCTACACACAATAGCCAACAAAATCAACCCACACCAGACAAACAACCTGCCACAAGCAAACAAAATGGCCAGCTGCTACTCATCATGCCAGACAAAACCTGCTGCAAGCTGTACCTGCACAAAACACACAACCATAACATCAGCCTTCCCTATTCTTTTAATACTTACCTTAAAAACATTCAAACATATACCAGAACCACCTCTAAAAAAATCTTAAAAAAAACTTCACTACAAATCGTATACCCCTTCACCTTTTCTGCCATCTTCGCTACCATAACACAAAACCGAAAACCAAACAGCTCACCATCTAAACCAACTCCTCACATACACTACTCTTCACTCTCTCCAAAAAACCACAAAGGAACTTTTCTGGTCCATCCTTCTCCAATGTTCAACCAACATCAATAAACTTCACCTCAAACCTCAATATTTCCTCTTCTCCTTCATAAACATCTATCTACAATGCAAAGCTTCAACAACATCACAACTCAGCAGAGCCTTTCATCGTACAACACCAATAATGCACTGATTTGGTGAATGCGACTCTGTTTTGCAACAACAAGTGGCAACATCATCTTCCTCGTCGCTAATGTTAACGACAACAACATCAACTCAGGATGCATTCAACGTTTCGAGTCGTACTCGAGCGACAAAGGGTCTACCGCATCCTCAACCGTAACGACGACATCAGCAGTTTGAAGTAGACGACCAAAGCCGCTGAAAAGCTTCACGACGTCCCAGCTCAACATCCTTCAAAACCCAATCAAACTTCCATTCAACTTCTGCATCCCATCTCCGAAACACCCCATCGCCGTCGTCTCCATTCTTAACAACCGCAACATCCTTCTTCTTTCTAACCGATCTAACAAACAACAAACAAGCCCAGATTTCCTATCCAACTTCAATCCAACATCACCCCCAAAATAAACCCAGAAATTACCTCCACAACACACGAACTTCCATTCAACACGTTCGTCTACCTCCACCACAATACCCCTCTGAATCCCTCGAAATTTTCGAAATCCAAACAGAATGAAGTGATTTGAAACAGACTTTGCGAATCTGAAACCCAAATCGAGTATGGTAATGGAGAATCATAATGTTGGAGACGAAGAAATGCAAACAGAAGGTGGAGTTTCTTCATCCCTCTTGGTGTTTGAGACGCTATGAATCCTTTAAGATTCTGAGCATGTTGTTGATACGCTATGTTGTGAGGGAGAGGATACCGAAAGCAAGACAAAAAACGGAGGAGTTTTGTCCTCCAACTGAAGCGAAGTGTAGTGTGGAGGAGAAGGGTCATCAAGGATTTGTTTTGGGTCAGCAGTTTTTGTTTGGTCACGGCCCGTGTTTACACTCACATACCCCCTATCCATTTTGAACCACCATGTTCTTTTTTTATAAAATTTTTTTATCTTTTTATTTATTTTATTTTTGAAAATTAATTTATAGATTATTTTTATTTTAAAATTTTTCTTTAGAGTATATTATATATATTATTTTCTAATTTCTAGTTAATAAGTTTTTTTTCCTTAGGAGTTTATATTATTTTCTTTTAAGTTTTATAATATAATATTTCATACTCAATTTTTTAGAGCTTCATTTCAATTCTTATTATTTTAGAGATAGATTTTATTTCTATTTGTTAGTGGGCATTTTGTCCCATTTTCTTTTGGATCGATGACGACACTTCCGTAATTCATTACCAGTCAAATTATTGATGAATAATGTTGGATCTGAGACCATTCCGCTTTCAACGCTTTCCATCCATTTTCAAATCTCATCTCCTTAAAATCAATTCTTCGTATTGAATTAAAAAGAGAGGATTGGGTGTAGACCTCTTCTTCTCCGAGCGTTGGGATACCCACTGTAGAGAGGGTGGTTTCGACGCTCGTCTTTCAATACGAAGACGTTTCCATACCATCTCTCCTAAAACCTCGGTCTCGTACCGAGTCCTTTTTCAAACCATAATAAATTGATTTTTCTTTGTATTGAATTAAAAAGAGAGGATTAGGTGTAGACCTCTTCCTCTCCGAATGATGGGATGCGCACTGTAGTGAGGGTGGTCTTGATATTCGTCTTTCAATACGAAGACGTTTCCATACCACCTCTCCTTTCACAACTCTTTCCCGAAACCTTTCTCACCTAAAACCTCGGTCCTGTACCGAGTGCATTTTCAAATCTTTTCACAACAAAGACTTGAATGGTCGTGGAGTGGTTAGGCGTAGGCCTTCTCCTATCCCGAGTGCTGACGTTTACTGTAGGGTTCTCTGTCACAAAGCAATTACCATTCAAAACCAAAAACATTTTAATAAGAGAACGAAGCTCTCTTTATGTTGAATTAAAGAGGGAGGATTGGGTGTAGACCTCTTCTTCTCCGAGCGTTGGGAGGCCCACTGTAGTGAGGGTGGTTTCGATGCTCGTCTTTCAATACGAAGACGTCTCGTTCGCCACACTTTTTTATAACAAAAACTTTGAGATAACGAATTGGGTACTACCCGTAGGGGTTACTATCCGAGGACATGTCTCGCCCCCTAAAAAACAGTCAAATCAATCAAACGTGACTTCTTGCCTCGCGTGGCGAAAACCTAATCTTTCAAAAGGGGATGTTACGTCCGTTCTACCGCAAACAGGTAACGCCTAAGTCTCCAACGAGCGAGCAGCAATGCACCTAACTGCTAGAATGCGCACGATATCATCATCCATAAAAAACATCAACACACTGTTAGCACGAACTACGTTTGCTCTGATTTCTCATGCCAGATGAGAATACGTAGGCACAAGACGGTGATGTCTTGGCGATTTCCCTTTTTCACCTTTCACCTGTAGTTGGCCGAACTACGGCTGCTCTGATTATTTACTTCTTCAAGTAAAGATACGTAGGCACAAGGGCCACAATCCTTGCCGAGCACATTCCCCCCATATCTGTAGTTCCCCGAACTACGTCGACTCTGACTTTCTCACATTTATTGAGAATATGTAGGCATAGGACTGTGAAGTCCTACCGAGTCTGTTCTTTCTCTCTTCTTCTCTGTTACTTCTCTTTCCCTGTTTCTAACCCTTTATCTCTCTCCCTTTGGAACACACTCTTTTAAGCATAATATTTAAGCAGATAAATTCACACATCGACAAACAAAAGGTTCCCATCGAGTACGATGGATGCGAGGGGTGTTAATACCTTCCCTTCGCATAACCGGCTTCCGAACCTGTTCTGAGTTGCGAGACCATCTTATCCATTTCTTTTTAAGGTTTTCTCGATATTTTCCTTTCCCCTCATGGGATAAATAAAGTTCGGTGGCGACTCTTCTGTCTATCTTTTTCGCCTCCCCGTCGTTGCACGATGCATTTTTTTTCGAGTAGCGGCAGCTGGCGACTCTGCTGGGGAAAACACCTAGCAAGCCAAGCCTATTTTGTTTGTCACATGTTTTATTTGTTTTCTTTTAACTGTTTATTATGTTGTGTTCCTTTTACCTGTTGGGTTTATTGGTTGGTTTGTGAGGATAAAAGCTTTCTACCCGAGCTTTCTAGTATACACTAAGATTAGGAGGTGGCTTCTTTCTGATTTGCGAGACGTAGGACTCGTTGAGTTGGTTTGAATTCCACCGCTCAGATGAGACCCCTTTGGGATGATTATGTCTTACGAGTAGTCGTAATGGCATTCTTATTTCCAACTTGGGAGTCCGCGATTCTGAGGACCTTTTGTAGAACCTTATTCCGAAGGTTGCTAAAACATAACTCTGTGTTCATCCTTTTGAAGGGATTACCGTCTTACGAGTAGTCGTTCTGATGGAAAACTTTTGAGGGTTAGTGCATGGGACTTTGTTTAAAGGCCTTTGGGATACCCTCTTATAAACCAATAGATTGCCCACCCGAGGTGAGAGATATCTCGTTGTGTTGTGTTGCAGGATTTGTGACTTTGATCCTTTGTGTGTTGCATTAGCATTTTGCATTGCATTTCATTTGCATCTCATTTTTGCATATCCATCCTCAACCGAAGCAGAGAGCTTACCAGTCTTTTGTCCAACCCGCAGTTGATTTCCCGACATTCACATTGGATTTGAGTTAGCTTCTGGAAGGATCATGGACTCAGAGGAGCAGAATTTGGTTGTTACGAGGGCAGAGTTTGAGATGATGAAGAATCAGTTGGATCAACTCATGGAGGCCATGTCAGCTATGACAAGAGGAGAGACCAATGTTCAGAGGACTCCAGTGAACAATGTTGTTCAAGCTCAGCATGTGCAAATTCCTGTCGAAGATCAAGAGCATACTATTGTTAGAGATAGAGATTCATCTTCTCTCCATGACTCGGACTATCAGAACTTCACTTTCTCTATGCCAGATTCCCAAAGGGTTGTTCCAAAGATTAATCCTAAAAACCCACAGACTGTTGAGTTTATGAGAAGGTATCGTCTGTTGGATGAAAAGCTTGATGCCCTGATGAGTCAAAACACTCTTAATTTGAATGCTTCGAGCATGTGTTTGGTGCCAGGTCTTGTGATGCCTCCGAAGTTTAAGGCGCCCAATTTTGAGAAGTACAAAGGGGATAGTTGTCCAAAGCAGCATTTGGTGATGTATTGCAGAAGAATGACCTCACATGTCCATAATAACAAGCTTATGATTCACTATTTCCAGGAAAGTCTGAGTGGGGCATCGTTGAGTTGGTATATGCAGTTGGAAAGTGGTTGCATCCGATCATGGTCAGATTTAGCCAATGCCTTTGTAAAGCAGTACAACTACAATCTCGACATGAATCCCAGCCGCATGCAGTTGCAAGAATTATCTCAAGCGGAGAATGAATCCTTTAGAGGGTATGTGCAGAGATGGAGAGAATTTGCTGCTCGTGTTCAACCACCGCTTCAGGATAGAGAATTGGTTGACATCTTCTTGGGTACTTTGAAGGGCCATTACTATGATATATTGATTAGTGGTGGAACGTTAAACTTTGCTGACTTAGTGATAGCAGGAGAACGTATCAAGAGCGGAATCAAGAGTGGAAAGATTCGAGACGTCTCAGATACCTCAGCTTATGAAAGTGAATCAGTTGTCAGCTCTAAGGAGGAATGGGAGAAAGAAAGTAATGCTATCCCAGAATCTCCATTACCTCAGATTCAGTTTTCAGACGTTTCAAGTATTCAGAGTCAGCAACCTGTTAGGTCTGCGTATCAGATATCTGCTTCCCTACAGAGTCAACATTTATACCGTCATCGGCCACGTCAGCACGCCCGACGAAGACCGAGGAAGCCAGAGAGACATTTCACTCAGTTGCCGTTGTCGTACAGTCAGATATTGCAAGATTTGATCAGAGGTGGTTTGATAGTGCCGAAGAAAGCTGATCCAGAGACTTCTTCACATCCTTCAGATTCTGATGTCAACGCCCGCTGTGAGTACCATGTTGGGGCACAGGGGCATTCAACTGAAGACTGTAAGGTGCTTAGAAGCCAGGTTCAGACTCTGCTGGACTCCGACAGGTTTTCAATCACGCCTCAGGGTATTCAGATCAACGATCTTCCTTCGTCAAGTCATATGGGTTCAGCAGCTGATGTCATGGAGGGATTCACCGAGAGCATATGTTCAGAAGAGTATCAGACGGATTTCGATGAGCAATTCTAATTATGGCTGGTTCAGCAGCAAGTCAAGAATGAAAGCCCAGTTCCCCGAAGCTGGCAATCTCTCTATCATGTTATTCCTTTGCATTTGTAGTTTCTTTTCTGTTTAAGTGTGAACTTATTTGCAAATTTCATTTGTAAGACGTGTTTGTTTTCGATTGACAATGATAATGAAATGAATATGCATGTTTTGATTAAATCCATTCGTGTTCACTCAATTTTGCTTTTTTCATTAATGTCAAACGCTTGTTTAGGAAGAATTCCTTGAGGGAGGATGACGAAATTGAAAGACGCACAAGCTTCCGATTGTATGCTTTTGAATGAAACCTGCTGATGATGTACATGCATTGTTTTAATCCCTAAACACAGGAGATATAAGGATGTTAATCCCTTGTCAACCCCTTTGAGCCTAGTTGTAGGAGTTTCTTTCTGAAAACGAAAAACCCTCAATCTTAACCTAGGGCAGGGTAGATGTCAGTTAATTTGACCGAGCATCCAGATTGCAGAAGGAGTGTTCCCCGTTCGAGGATCAATCACACCCGTAGAGGTCGTACCTAAAAAAGCCGAGAAGTGAGACAGTCACAATCCCTTCAACAAGTCAGACCAGCTGGTGTCACATTGATTTGTTCCGAAAAAAGAAAAGAAAAAACAGAAGCCCGCTAAGTCGACAACTTGAAAACAAGTGGCTTAGGCAAAAATTGGGGCATCCCGCTGGACTTCGAAATCAGAAGATGTACTCAAAAGAGTCAGTCCAGGCAAAAATAGGGAAATAAAAAAAATGACGAAGAACAAGTCGTGTGAGCCAGACACCAAAGACGAAAAGCGAGTGACTGTCACTCCGAAAACTTATGGTTTCTTGAACCATCACTCCTGTCAGTCAACCTCTGAGAGGCGAGCGAGTGTCGAATTAGCTGAGCGTAGGATTGGAGAACATCAAGAAGAGTGGGTGGGTTAAACAGAACTTTGAGCCTTACATCCTTTCTTTCAAACCATGAACCTAACCAAGTTACAACCTTCAAAAGTCCTAATTGAAGCAAGTTTGTTTCGAAAGCATACTTCGGTAAAGATCGTGTCGAAACTGAATCCTAAAAGGATTTTCTTACCCTACGGGTATTGATGTTGACATTCCGATAAATGATTCATTCACTATACATCACAACTTTTTCTAGTGAACAGACTTGGATTTCAAAACTGTCATGTGCATTGCATTAACATTATCTTTTGCAAAATAATTTGTTTTACTTGCGAGTAAGCAGTTGACATCAGAGAAGCTTCTACAATGCGAAGTTTGATAGAAATAAGATATAGAGCGCCTGAATACTCTGTTGAGCAGGGGCAAGCCATATCAAATGATCATAAAGGGAGTCAGATACAGTTAATCTGGGGCAATCAGGTCGAGATTCGGTAAATCTCTCGAAGTCAGCCAGGGGCACTTCTCTGCAAATCATCCAATCAGGGGCAAATCATTCCTAGGCTGGGGCAGGTCACCCCAAGAGCACAAATATTATCCTTATCCAGAAGGCAGTTAATCTGAAGCACCTCTCTGAGGTTCATGACGCTGAGGCAATTCCTATCAAACCATCAGGGTACAGAGATTTATGATTTCCTTTCAAGGAACATCCCCACAGAGATCCCACAGGCTGGGGCAAGTTTGTAAATAAGGGAACTTTTTCCTCTCCATATCTTCAGAGCTACTCAGAGCTATTCAAGCAGGTGCAGTCAATCTTCAGGTTCAAGATGAATGTCGGGAAGTCGTAACCCTTCACCTGTCTTCCCCAGCAAAAGCCCAATCATCATTGGCATGTGTAAGCCACCCCCAGGAGAGTCCAATCATACTTGGCGCATCCGGTTACTCCTAGCGGAGTTGGCTTCACCTCTTCAGCATTTTGCCGGAGTGTTTCTTTCAGATCCAGCTTTCCCCAGCAACCTGAGCCTACATCTGCATTCTTTGCATATAGTTATCATATTTGCATCATCTTTTGCATCTCATCCTCGAATGCGTAGCATTTCCATTTCGTATGGAGCATTACGCCATAAAAAAAGATTCAAACATATGCATGTGAAGCATAAGCCAGTTTTTGATAGCCTTCCGTGGCAACCTGAATCACTCTTCAATCAAGACGGTGGTATATCAACAGCTTTGTTCAGACAGCTCATCCGCTTACTTACTTTTGGGTTCCAGATCATACGTCGGTCGTACTTTGTCCATCAACCCTCGGATGATGACATCCCCAACAGATGTTCCTCTCGTCTATCATTAGACGATGCGAGATTTGGTTCAGATTTTCCTCTCGTCTATCATTAGACGATGCGAGATTTGGATATGATGTTCCTCTCGTCTATCATTAGACGATGCGAGATTTGGATATGATGTTCCTCTCGTCTATCATTAGACGATGCGAGATTTGGTTTTGATGTTCCTCTCGTCTATCATTAGACAATGCGAGATTTGGTTATGGTGTTTCTCTCCGTCCATCATTGGACGATGTGAGTATTTTGGATATTGTTCTTCCTGTCTACCATTAGACGATGTGAGTTCTGGATATGATTTTTCTCTCCGTCCATCATTGGACGATGTTGAGAGTTGACGGTGATGTTAGCTGCTTATCAGATTTATGTTTGTCTGGCGGCGATGTCAGAGGTTTACTAGCACCGTGGTTGTCTGGCGGCGATGCCAGAGTTCTGTATCCCCACAGGTACTTGACGGCGATGTCGGGTGTTTCTCAGAGTTATAGTTAGCTGGCGGCAATGTCAGGTAATTTTGTTTTCCCAGCGGTAAGGTTGGATATTTTTTCTGGCGGCGATGTCAGGTAATTTTGTTTTCAACGGCGATGTTGGGAAATTTGTTTTGACGGCGATGTCAAGTGATCTAGTTTTTCAACGGCGATGTTGGGAAATTTGTTTTGACGGAGATGTCAAGTGATCTAGTTTTTCAACGGCGATGTTGAGAAGTTTGTTTTGACGGCGATGTCGAGTGATCTAGTTTTTCAACGGCAATGTTGGAAATTTGTTTTGACGGCGATGTCAAAAGTAATTATATCTTTGAATCTAATGGTTGTTCGTATTTAACGGAAAAATTGACGGCGAGGTCAGATTATTCTGAGGATTGACGGCGAAGTCAGAAGACGATTTTAAAGAAAATTTTGACGGCAAAGTCAGAAAATATTGTAAATTTGACGGTAAGGTCAGATTATTCTGAGGATTGACGGCGAAGTCAGAAGACGATTTTAAAGAAAATTTTGACGGCGAAGTCAGAAAGTATTGTAAATTTGACGGTATGGTCAGAAGATTGTTTGAGAATTGACGGCGAAGTCAGATTATTTTGTGGACTGGCGGCGAAGTCAGGTGGTTTACCATTTAGATATTGAGTTCTGACGGCAAGGTTAGACGCTATTAAAAGTTGACGGCGAGGTTGTACTTGATTTATGACTGACGACGAGGTCAGATGTTGTACTTGATATAGACGCCTGATGGCGATGTCAGAAGTCTCATTTTACGGTTGGCAAATTTCTGGGTTCTTTGGTATTCAACCGCCTTTTACCATGAATGTCTGAAAGCGATTTATTTTCATCCATTCAGGTCCAAGTCAATTGAATAGGGGCAGATGTTGCACCCTAAAATTTGCCCACCTGTATATTACTTTCATCTGTATATTCATCTACCAATTGTTATTCTGAAAATCAAAAAAAAAACATATGTGTTACTTTCTCATGGTCGGAGTCAAGTTTCAGTTGAGGTCATCAGGTTGTGTGTATAACCGTTGAGGTGCATGGGTTTTTGATTTAATCTATTTGTCAGTGCTAGGATTGGTAATGGTTCAAATGGCGGGTGTTTGAGGTTTCCATTTGAGGTTTGTGTCCAATTTATCTGTGTGGGGGTCATGTCGTCAGACTGTGGAGAAATTAAGATGTCTTTGGGTTGAGAATTGTATGAAACTAATTCATCCTCCCTTTTTGAGGTTTTAGGCCTTGCTGTGCATATTTTAAGTCCCGATTCATTGATATCAAAACATGGTCATGCGGTCGCTTAAGAAGTCTTAAGATGGAGATTTCGGTCCAAGAGAATTGAGTGTGGCATCAATTTTTCTTTTGACAAGATTTTATTTAATTTTTAATTTTTTCTCTGGAATTGATTTAGTGGTTAGGAATTGATCAAAGACCTTTGTTCAAGGGTTACGGAGGAAGTAGAAAATATTATGATGCAAAGACCAAGGGTGATGCATTATCCTAAGTCAATTCCTTTTACAATTGCAAAAATAGAGGGGTCAATTCACAGGAAAATTCTGCAAAAGAAAATTCTACAAGAATAGATCATGCTAAGCCCACATGATTTAAATAATTAAATGTTACAAGAGGTCATTTTTGTACAACTTTGCAAATTGAAAAGAATAAAGAAGAACAAGCAGATCATAGGCTCTTATGCAAGCCCACCGTCATACCCAAGCTGGTATTGACTTGTTGGTTCAGAACTACTCTTCAACCAGCTTAATCCATTTCATTCAAAGGATTGTTGAAACCTTCACGTACACATCAAACCAGTCATCAACCGAGACCTTGAGTAATTGGGCTTCACCGAGTTTTGGATGATACATCCAAAGGCAGTAAACTCCTTCAATTGGCATCCAACGTCAACCTGCAATACATGAACATTTCTCGGAGCAAACTCATCAGCATCCCGCAAGCTACACACTAGGCCTTGCTGACCGACCTGCACCGAAAGAGAGTAACAACCGTCACCATTTGTTAGGCAGCAGCAGGAAAATAAAAGGGTAAATAACAGAGGATTTAGCAAATGTAAAAAAAAAAGGGCTGCATAGTTCTCACCAGTTGCTTCGCCGTCAATTCTTAAGGATTGGTCACCTGAGTTATCAAAATAACATCACAAATCAGAATATCATCACAGATTATTAGACCATAACACTATCATAAAAAAGCGGAAAAACGCGGCAGCACAACATTGGTTTCCCTTCATTCAACTCACTATTTTCTCATCAAAAGACCTCACCTTCACGCGTACGACAAACTGTTACGCAATATGCACTTGCAGCGACATACATCGAGCGGTTGTAGCTCTCCAAAATCATAGTAAAGGCTTTCTTTCAAATGTTTCTAAGCCCACATCCTTTTGCAGCCATAACAGTTTTTTTATGTACCCTGTAACCGCATCAAGGAAAGTGTCAGCCATAATCCAAAAATCCACATCTCGCAACTCGATTAAACCGCACTTGATCGAGAGATGATGTGCATCACTCAAGGCACTAAATTCGGAAGGAAAGCAGGCAAGGCTGTTGTTGCATACAGGGTCAAGTCTACACCCTCTGCTTCTATAACTGTTGCAAATGAAACATTAGAAATTTGTGACAAGGAACCTGATTCAATTGATGTTAATCCAGTTAAGACTTCTATAGTCAGTCTTGGAAAAGTCCTTCATACAAGGAAGTAGCCTTGGCTCCTCCTGGGACAATCTCCAAGTTGCAGGTCTATAATCCTCCAAGTGAGGCTTCTATTTGTCGCGAACATGATGTTGGAAAGCATGAAGAACAAAATGTTGAAGCTCAGAGAAACATCAATCGAACCCCAAAAGAAAAAAAGAACGTGTTTAAAGAGAAGTCTGATGATTCTTTACCTGATTCTATAGAAGATTCACAAGACGATACTGTAGTTTCTACTGAGAAGAAAGAAGAAACTCAGTTGAATAAAGTTGTGCAGGATAATTGTGTGGCAGCTGAGGGGCTTGAATTTGGGGACCTTGAAGCACAAGGAACTGTTGATAACAGCGTAATGATTGGTGCGGTAGAGGATGTTGTGGACTCTTACAAACAAGAACTTGTTGCAAATAATCCGCCTTGCAGTTTTGAACCTTCTGATAATACAAGTTCTGGCCCACGTGGTGGTGAGGATTTAGGGGTCAATTTATTATCACCTAGTCAGAGTCAAGCTGGAGGAATACCGTATATGAAATTGTCTGCATCAGCAGCTCCATTCAACCCATCACCCGCCATTGCACGCGCCACACCTATTGCCATTAATATGACTCATCCTTCTGGTCCTGGTGCTGTTCCAGCTATTGGTCCCTGGCCAGTGAACATGAATATTCACCCCGGACCTGTTAGCCCAATGTGTTCCTCTCCACCATGTTCGTACGCACCATCAGCCGACATACAACCTACCCACAATCTTCAAAAAACCGAAAAAGCGCAGCAACACTCCAATTTATACCTGCATCATAACCTGCAAAACCATACAAAACAAGGCCTTAATTTCCATCACTTTTCACAAAGTAAAACTCTGCTACACAACCTGCAAGTGAAGACAACTCTGCTCCCTGTTATCAGTCTGCTACAAACCTGCTACACACAATAGCCAACAAAATCAACCCATACCAGACAAACAACCTGCCACAAGCAAACAAAATGGCCAGCTGCTACTCATCATGCCAGACAAAACCTGCTGCAAGCTGTACCTGCACAAAACACACAACCATAACATCAGCCTTCCCTATTCTTTTAATACTTACCTTAAAAACATTCAAACATATACCAGAACCACCTCTAAAAAAATCTTAAAAAAAACTTCACTACAAATCGTATACCCCTTCACCTTTTCTGCCATCTTCGCTACCATAACACAAAACCGAAAACCAAACAGCTCACCATCTCAACCAACTCCTCACACACACTACTCTTCACTCTCTCCAAAAAACCACAAAGGAACTTTTCTGGTCCATCCTTCTCCAATGTTCAACCAACATCAATAAACTTCACCTCAAACCTCAATATTTCCTCTTCTCCTTCATAAACATCTATCTACAATGCAAAGCTTCAACAACATCACAACTCAGCAGAGCCTTTCATCGTACAACACCAATAATGCACTGATTCGGTGAATGCGACTCTGTTTTGCAACAACAAGTGGCAACATCATCTTCCTCGTCGCTAATGTTAACGACAACAACATCAACTCAGGATGCATTCAACGTTTCGAGTCGTACTCGAGCGACAAAGGGTCTACCGCATCCTCAACCGTAACGACGACATCAGCAGTTTGAAGTAGACGACCAAAGCCGCTGAAAAGCTTCACGACGTCCCAGCTCAACATCCTTCAAAACCCAATCAAACTTCCATTCAACTTCTGCATCCCATCTCCGAAACACCCCATCGCCGTCGTCTCCATTCTTAACAACCGCAACATCCTTCTTCTTTCTAACCGATCTAACAAACAACAAACAAGCCCAGATTTCCTATCCAACTTCAATCCAACATCACCCCCAAAATAAACCCAGAAATTACCTCCACAACACACGAACTTCCATTCAACACGTTCGTCTACCTCCACCATAATACCCCTCTGAATCCCTCGAAATTTTCGAAATCCAAAAAGAATGAAGTGATTTGAAACAGACTTTGCGAATCTGAAACCTAAATCGAGTATGGTAATGGAGAATCATAATGTTGGAGACGAAGAAATGCAAACAGAAGGTGGAGTTTCTTCATCCCTCTTGGTGTTTGAGACGCTATGAATCCTTTAAGATTCTGAGCATGTTGTTGATACGCTATGTTGTGAGGGAGAGGATACCGAAAGCAAGACAAAAAACGGAGGAGTTTTGTCCTCCAACTGAAGCGAAGTGTAGTGTGGAGGAGAAGGGTCATCAAGGATTTGTTTTGGGTCAGCAGTTTTTGTTTGGTCACGGCCCGTGTTTACACTCACATACCCCCTATCCATTTTGAACCACCATGTTCTTCTTTTTTATAAAATTTTTTTATCTTTTTATTTATTTTATTTTTGCAAATTAATTTATAGATTATTTTTATTTTAAAATTTTTCTTTAGAGTATATTATATATATTATTTTCTAATTTCTAGTTAATAAGTTTTTTTCCCTTAGGAGTTTATATTATTTTCTTTTAAGTTTTATAATATAATATTTCATACTCAATTTTTTAGAGCTTCATTTCAACTCTTATTATTTTAGAGATAGATTTTATTTCTATTTGTTAGTGGGCATTTTGTCCCATTTTCTTTTGGGTCGATGACGACACTTCCGTAATTCATTACCAGTCAAATTATTGATGAATAATGTTGGATCTGAGACCATTCCGCTTTCAACGCTTTCCATCCATTTTCAAATCTCATCTCCTTAAAATCAATTCTTCGTATTGAATTAAAAAGAGAGGATTGGGTGTAGACCTCTTCTTCTCCGAGCGTTGGGATACCCACTGTAGAGAGGGTGGTTTCGACGCTCGTCTTTCAATACGAAGACGTTTCCATACCATCTCTCCTAAAACCTCGGTCTCGTACCGAGTCCTTTTTCAAACCATAATAAATTGATTTTTCTTTGTATTGAATTAAAAAGAGAGGATTAGGTGTAGACCTCTTCCTCTCCGAATGTTGGGATGCCCACTGTAGTGAGGGTGGTCTTGATATTCGTCTTTCAATACGAAGACGTTTCCATACCACCTCTCCTTTCACAACTCTTTCCCGAAACCTTTATCACCTAAAACCTCGGTCCTGTACCGAGTGCATTTTCAAATCTTTTCACAACAAAGACTTGAATGGTCGTGGAGTGGTTAGGCGTAGGCCTTCTCCTATCCCGAGTGCTGACGTTTACTGTAGGGTTCTCTGTCACAAAGCACTTACCATTCAAAACCAAAAACATTTTAATAAGAGAACGAAGCTCTCTTTATGTTGAATTAAAGAGGGAGGATTGGGTGTAGACCTCTTCTTCTCCGAGCGTTGGGATGCCCACTATAGTGAGGGTGGTTTCGATGCTCGTCTTTCAATACGAAGACGTCTCGTTTGCCACACTTTTTTATAACAAAAACTTTGAGATAACGAATTGGGTACTACCCGTAGGGGTTACTATCCGAGGACATGTCTCTCCCCCTAAAAAACAGTCAAATCAATCAAACGTGACTTCTTGCCTCGCGTGGCGAAAACCTAATCTTTCAGAAGGGGATGTTACGTTCGTTCTACCGCAAACAGGTAACGCCTAAGTCTCCAACGAGCGAGCAGCAATGCACCTAACTGCTAGAATGCGCACGATAGCATCATCCATAAAAAACATCAACACACTGTTAGCACGAACTACGTTTGCTCTGATTTCTCATGCCAGATGAGAATACGTAGGCACAAGACGGCGATGTCTTGGCGAGCTCCCTTTTTCACCTTTCACCTGTAGTTGGCCGAACTACGGCTGCTCTGATTCTTTACTTCCACAAGTAAAGATACGTAGGCACAAGGGCCACAATCCTTGCCGAGCACATTCCCCCCATATCTGTAGTTCCCCGAACTACGTCGACTCTGACTTTCTCACATTTATTGAGAATACGTAGGCATAGGACTGCGAAGTCCTACCGAGTCTGTTCTTTCTCTCTTCTTCTCTGTTACTTCTCTTTCCCTGTTTCTAACCCTTTATCTCTCTCCCTTTGGAGCACAATCTTTTAAGCATAATATTTAAGCATATAAATTCACACATCGACAAACAAAAGGTTCCCATCGAGTACGATGGATGCGAGGGGTGCTAATACCTTCCCTTCGCATAACCGGCTTCCGAACCTGTTCTGGGTTGCGAGACCATCTTATCCATTTCTTTTTAAGGTTTTATCGATATTTTCCTTTCCCCTCATGGGATAAATAAAGTTCGGTGGCGACTCTTCTGTCTATCTTTTTCGCCTCCCCGTCGTTGCACGATGCATTTTTTTTCGAGTAGCGGCAGCTGGCGACTCTGCTGGGGAAAACACCTAGCAAGCCAAGCCTATTTTGTTTGTCACATGTTTTATTTGTTTTCTTTTAACTGTTTATTATGTTGTGTTCCTTTTACCTGTTGGGTTTATTGGTTGGTTTGTGAGGATAAAAGCTTTCTACCCGAGCTTTCTAGTATACACTAAGATTAGGAGGTGGCTTCTTTCTGATTTGCGAGACGTAGGACTCGTTGAGTTGGTTTGAATTCCACCGCTCAGATGAGAACCCTTTGGGATGATTATGTCTTACGAGTAGTCGTAATGGCATTCTTATTTCCAACTTGGGAGTCCGCGATTCTGAGGACCTTTTGTAGAACCTTATTCCAAAGGTTGCTAAAACATAACTCTGTGTTCATCCTTTTGAAGGGATTACCGTCTTACGAGTAGTCGTTCTGATGGAAAACTTTTGAGGGTTAGTGCATGGGACTTTGTTTAAAGGCCTTTGGGATACCCTCTTATAAACCAATAGATTGCCCACCCGAGGTGAGAGATATCTCGTTGTGTTGTGTTGCAGGATTTGTGACTTTGATCCTTTGTGTGTTGCATTAGCATTTTGCATTGCATTTCATTTGCATCTCATTTTTGCATATCCATCCTCAACCGGAGCAGAGAGCTTACCAGTCTTTTGTCCAACCCGCAGTTGATTTCCCGACATTCACATTGGATTTGAGTTAGCTTCTGGAAGGATCATAGACTCAGAGGAGCAGAATTTGGTTGTTACGAGGGCAGAGTTTGAGATGATGAAGAATCAGTTGGATCAACTCATGGAGGCCATGTCAGCTATGACAAGAGGAGAGACCAATGTTCAGAGGACTCCAGTGAACAATGTTGTTCAAGCTCAGCATGTGCAGATTCCTGTCGAAGATCAAGAGCATACTATTGTTAGAGATAGAGATTCATCTTCTCTCCATGACTCGGACTATCAGAACTTCACTTTCTCTATGCCAGATTCCCAAAGGGTTGTTCCAAAGATTAATCCTAAAAACCCACAGACTGTTGAGTTTATGAGAAGGTATCGTCTGTTGGATGAAAAGCTTGATGCCCTGATGAGTCAAAACACTCTTAATTTGAATGCTTCGAGCATGTGTTTGGTGCCAGGTCTTGTGATGCCTCCGAAGTTTAAGGCGCCCAATTTTGAGAAGTACAAAGGGGATAGTTGTCCAAAGCAGCATTTGGTGATGTATTGCAGAAGAATGACCTTGCATGTCCACAATAACAAGCTTATGATTCACTGTTTCCAGGAAAGTCTGAGTGGGGCATCGTTGAGTTGGTATATGCAGTTGGAAAGTGGTTGCATCCGATCATGGTCAGATTTAGCCAATGCCTTTGTAAAGCAGTACAACTACAATCTCGACATGAATCCCAGCCGCATGCAGTTGCAAGAATTATCTCAAGCGGAGAATGAATCCTTTAGAGGGTATGTGCAGAGATGGAGAAAATTTGCTGCTCGTGTTCAACCACCGCTTCAGGATAGAGAATTGGTTGACATCTTCTTGGGTACTTTGAAGGGCCATTACTATGATATATTGATTAGTGGTGGAACGTTAAACTTTGCTGACTTAGTGATAGCAGGAGAACGTATCGAGAGCGGAATCAAGAGTGGAAAGATTCGAGACGTCTCAGATACCTCAGCTTATGAAAGTGAATCAGTTGTCAGCTCTAAGGAGGAATGGGAGAAAGAAAGTAATGCTATCCCAGAATCTCCATTACCTCAGATTCAGTTTTCAGACGTTTCAAGTATTCAGAGTCAGCAACCTGTTAGGTCTGCGTATCAGATATCTGCTTCCCTACAGAGTCAACATTTATACCGTCATCGGCCACGTCAGCACGCCCGACGAAGACCGAGGAAGCCAGAGAGACATTTCACTCAGTTGTCGTTGTCGTACAGTCAGATATTGCCAGATTTGATCAGAGGTGGTTTGATAGTGCCGAAGAAAGCTGATCCAGAGACTTCTCCACATCCTTCAGATTCTGATGTCAACGCCCGCTGTGAGTACCATGTTGGGGCACAGGGGCATTCAACTGAAGACTGTAAGGTGCTTAGAAGCCAGGTTCAGACTCTGCTGGACTCCGACAGGTTTTCAATCACGCCTCAGGGTATTCAGATCAACGATCTTCCTTCGTCAAGTCATATGGGTTCAGCAGCTGATGTCATGGAGGGATTCACCGAGAGCATATGTTCAGAAGAGTATCAGACGGATTTCGATGAGCAATTCTAAAGATGGTTGGTTCAGCAGCAAGTCAAGAATGAAAGCCCAGTTCCCCAAAGCTGGCAATCTCTCTATCATGTTATTCCTTTGCATTTGTAGTTTCTTTTCTGTTTAAGTGTGAACTTATTTGCAAATTTCATTTGTAAGACATGTTTGTTTTCGATTGACAATGATAATGAAATGAATATGCATGTTTTGATTAAATTCATTCGTGTTCACTCAATTTTGCTTTTTTCATTAATGTCAAACGCTTGTTTAGGCAGAATTCCTTGAGGGAGGATGACGAAATTGAAAGACGCGCAAGCTTCCGATTGTATGCTTTTGAATGAAACCTGCTGATAATGTACAAGCATTGTTTTAATCCCTAAACACAGGAGATATAAGGATGTTAATCCCTTGTCAACCCCTTTGAGCCTAGTTGTAGGAGTTTCTTTCTGAAAACGAAAAACCCTCAATCTTAACCTAGGGCAGGGTAGATGTCAGTTAATTTGACCGAGCATCCAGATTGCAGAAGGAGTGTTCCCTGTTCGAGGATCAATCACACCCGTAGAGGTCGTACCTAAAAAAGCCGAGAAGTGAGACAGTCACAATCCCTTCAACAAGTCAGACCAGCTGGTGTCACATTGATTTGTTCCGAAAAAAGAAAAGAAAAAACAGAAGCCCGCTAAGTCGACAACTTGAAAACAAGTGGCTTAGGCAAAAATTGGGGCATCCCGCTGGACTTCGAAATCAGAAGATGTACTCAAAAGAGTCAGTCCAGGCAAAAATAGGGAAATAAAAAAAAATGACGAAGAACAAGTCGTGTGAGCCAGACACCAAAGACGAAAAGCGAGTGACTGTCACTCCGAAAACTTATGGTTTCTTGAACCATCACTCCTGTCAGTCAACCTCTGAGAGGCGAGCGAGTGTCGAATTAGCTGAGCGTAGGATTGGAGAACATCAAGAAGAGTGGGTGGGTTAAACAGAACTTTGAGCCTTACATCCTTTCTTTCAAACCATGAACCTAACCAAGTTACAACCTTCAAAAGTCCTAATTGAAGCAAGTTTGTTTCGAAAGCATACTTCGGTAAAGATCGTGTCGAAACTGACTCCTAAAAGGATTTTCTTACCCTACGGGTATTGATGTTGACATTCCGATAAGTGATTCATTCACTATACATCACAACTTTTTCTAGTGAACAGACTTGGATTTCAAAACTGTCATATGCATTGCATTAACATTATCTTTTGCAAAATAATTTGTTTTACTTGCGAGTAAGCAGTTGACATCAGAGAAGCTTCTACAATGCGAAGTTTGATAGAAATAAGATATAGAGCGCCTGAATACTCTGTTGAGCAGGGGCAAGCCATATCAAATGATCATAAAGGGAGTCAGATACAGTTAATCTGGGGCAATCAGGTCGAGATTCGGTAAATCTCTCGAAGTCAGCCAGGGGCACTTCTCTGCAAATCATCCAATCAGGGGCAAATCATTCCTAGGCTGGGGCAGGTCACCCCAAGAGCACAAATATTATCCTTATCCAGAAGGCAGTTAATCTGAAGCACCTCTCTGAGGTTCATGACGCTAAGGCAATTCCTATCAAACCATCAGGGTACAGAGATTTATGATTTCCTTTCAAGGAACATCCCCACAGAGATCCCACAGGCTGGGGCAAGTTTGTAAATAAGGGAACTTTTTCCTCTCCATATCTTCAGAGCTACTCAGAGCTATTCAAGCAGGTGCAGTCAATCTTCAGGTTCAAGATGAATGTCGGGAAGTCGTAACCCTTTGTTGCACCCCAAAATTTGACCAACAATTATTTATTCATTAAGTGTTTGAAAATGGATACCTTCATCAAGAGATCTTCAGAGGAATTGGGTGAAACCAGGGTTGTGTGCTTCATAGCTTGAGAGTTGGGGGTGCTCCTCAGATGATTCTGAGACTTTGAGAATGAACTTGATGTTTTGAGAAAGCCTATGAGATGTCTTGATAGCCATCATGAAGCCCAGAGAGGTCATTAGGCAAGAATTCAGAAGATTCAACCATGATTGGTAGAATTAGGGTTTTGATTGGGTCGACCCTAGATCAGCTAAAGATTTGGAGAAGGTTGAGACCTAATCCAAGGGCCATGAGATCATGTAATGATGCATAAAGATGTTATAAAGATGATTCCTATACCAACTCATCATGATTGAGGAGTTTGAGAAGCTTCAAGTTAGGGTCTCCAAGGATTGTCAGTGAAAAAACCCTAGTTTGATCCCTATCTTCCAGGCAGTTTTAGCTCTAGATATGATTGATATCTCATCTTCCCCACAACATGAATGTTGTAGAGCTTTCTCTTAGCTTTAATTTGAGTGGTGGAAGTCCTTGATAGGAGTTACAGAGCTCAAGTTATGGTTTTGACAAATTACAGGTCAGCTGAGGTATGTGAATCTGGGTCCTTGAAAGTCACCCAACTTGCAGACAACTTTTGCCCTAGTAGGATGATTCCCATGATTTCTTAGTCAACATGAATCTTGAAGGGCATCTTCTTAGCTTTAATTTGAGTGGTAGAAGTCCTTGATAGGATTTATGGAACTCAACTTATGGTTTGAACAAGACAGGGGTATTTTGGTCATTTGTCAGTTATAGGTCATTTTAGCCAATGCCTAAAACTCCTATTTCCAAGCCTCAAATGGAAAAACTCAAAACATGAAAGTTGTTCAAAATGTGATTTTAGGTCTAGAAAGAAGGTCACAAATTGTTGGAAAAGCTCATAGCATGAAGTTACATGATTGGTCAAAAATGAACTAAAAATGGCATATAAGTTTGAAAAGTTGAATTTGAAAATTGGTTTGGAGGATCTAGGAATCCAAAATAGGTCATCCAATATATCATTTTGATTGGAAACATTATTTTGAGAACTTTGGTTCAAATAGATTTTCCATTTGAGGCCTAAAAAAGGGACTTTCTTTGTAAACCTATTACTTGCATTATAAGGCAATGTTGAAAAACCTTACACAAGCCAAATGTAAGGGCTGATTTCCTTCATACACACTTAATATCTCATGTAAAGACATATTCAAGGGATTTTGGCAAGGTATGAAAGAAGATGTCATGATATTTCAAGTTCTCATGTGGTGATATTTTCAACACTTTCTAGATGATTCTAGAATGATCTAGTTGTTTCCATCCATCATTATAAAAAGAGTGAAGCACAAGGAGAAAAAGGTTGGTGATAGCAAGAGGATTCAGAGGGTAAAGAAAGGGAGAGGCAGCCATTGAAGAGGTTTCTTCAAAGTGAAGCAATTCTGATTTTCTTCCATTGTAGATCTTCCCCTTCATCACAAGTGCAAACAGAAGGCTATTGATCATCCAAGGACCATTTGGAGGAAGTTTCAAGGCCTGAAAGCAACCACACGAGTCTCCACCATAACCTCTTGACAGGTTTTTTCTCTTCTCTCTTTCACTGTAATTATGCATAGGTAGATCGCATGTTAGGTTTAGAATGGCTAGGCTAGACTAGGTGATGAAATTCTGAAGGTTAGAGCAAGATCCATGGAGTTTCATAACAGGTGTTAGTTTCTTTAATCTTCAAGAACAGGTCGTGTGGTGAGTATTAGTTAGCATGTTATTGCTTAATGAGATCAGGGTAACGTGTAGAACATAATTGCATCATTAGAATTAAGAATCCTCATGATCAATATCAGTGAAAATGGTGGAACCATGAACTTCATCCATTCAGTTTGCGAGTTTTAAGAAGATTCAATGGAAAATATGAGCATAGTTGTGTTCCTGGTGATTAATAGATCAACTTTGCTTTTGGAACTTTTGACTTTCATTGAGTATGGAGGGAGAACGAGCGAGGAGAAAAAGCATGCATGGAAGCTGCGTCTGAAAACCCTAATTTCAATTTGGGGAAGACGGTCTTTTGGCCATTGGATTGAGTCCACGCTGTTGACTGGGGAATGGAATGGACGGATGAGGTTCAAACTTAAAAACGGAGGGAACCCTAAGCCAAAACGCGTCGTTTTGTTTAATGAGAAACCATGGGCTCAGAAGTGAATGCTATCCACACCACCCCCTAATTCTGGCCCACCAAAATTCAACTAGCGCGTCCTGCTACTCACACCCCTCCCTCATTTTCTTTATTTTATTTTTTTATATTGTTTTACATTTTTCATGAACTTTAAAAATTCATTAAAAATTGATAAATGATGATTTTTTGGTCATTCTTTTTTCTATGATTAGATAATTTTGTGTAGAAAAATATAAAAATAAAAATGAAATTTTATTTTTAATGTGGAATTAATGGTGGTATTTTCTTTTAAATAGGGTATTTTATTTCTTTTAGTTTGTACCTTGTCTTGCAAGAATTGTTTTAGGACCTTCCCTTAGGTTTTTTAATTCATTCTTTTTTGTGTAATTAGATATTGAACCCTAGTTTCATGTAGGATTTTTCCCTTGATTTTAAAAATTAAATTTGATGTAGTTTGATTGTTAGACATTTAGGTGCTCTAATTAGGGTTTTAGGTTGTGTAGGTAGACTTGCACAAAATTGTTTTGGGGTTTATAGGCTAAATTAGTGTATGGGGAATATATGGGTTAAGGGTAAGTATGTATAGAATCCCCTAGAATTTTACTAGAATATTGTATGGTGTTTTAGTATTTTTCATGGATTTTTGAATGTATGGATAGTATGTGTGTTGCTTAAAGGCATAAGTTGTATTGTTGTGTTTTCTTTCCTTCTCTTTTGAGTGTGTGAGCTTTGAAGATTGAGTTGAAGACCTTGTGGATCATCATGGAAGCTTTGAAGACCTTGCAGAGGAGTTTAGCATAGCTTTTGTTGTTTGGTTTATAGGTTTATAGGTGCATAGGCAGAGCCCTAGATAGAATATTTTGTTCAATAAACAAGGAGTGTCTTGTTCACCTCCTTCCTTCTCTGTGACATAGAGTCCCTTAAGGGTATTCACCTCTCTCCTTTGGAGGGATTAGTGACCTTGCCCTATAAGGTAGAACTTTGAGAGAGCCTTTCCTTTGATGTTAAGTTCTCAATGGCATCCTTTGGAAGTCAGTGAGTACTGTAACATCCCCACCTCATCTTGTTAACTGAATCTTGTTTGCTGGAGCATTTGAGCCCTTGAAGATAGAAGCTGAAGCTTTGAAGAGGATGATTCCTTGAAGATTGTTGAAGTCTGAAGACTCTGTGAAGATCAAATTGATGCCTGAAGATCCCTGAAGATAGTGAAGCCTGAAGGTAGAGCTGATCAAAGGAGCTGAAGCTCAAGGGAGAAGATGAGTTGATACTCATGTTGTAGGGTTGATACCTGGAAAGCAAGTGATCTCTGAAGTCTGAAGACTGGGTTGCTGCTGAAGGAGCTGAGGCTTTCTTCTGTTTTCTTTGATGTATTGTGTGTTTTGTCTGATTTGTCTGCTGCATTAGATTAAGCACATTTAGAATAAGTTCAGTCTAAGAGCATGAGTGCATCTGATTGTATTGTTATTGCTTGGCTTTGCTTGCGGGTATTCGGTAGAGCCCAGCTCCCTTGCCCATGTGTTTATTTTGCTTGATAGTATTTCATTTCTCCTGTCTGTATGATTACAATTTACTGTTTTTGCTTGATAGCATGTTGTTTATTTCAGTATGATTACTGTTATTTCATGACTGGCTTGAGGTCGAGACGAGCTTGTGGAGGCTGAAGCCCCACACACATTTCCTCCCTCACTTGCATTGCATGCATTTCACTGTTAAAGCTGATGCTTTTGTCTGTTTTGGTGTATCATTGACATGATCCCTTAGGACTCTCATTTCCTCTGATGAGGATTTGATGATAGACTTTTAGGTTGAAACCTATGCATGACAACATCTAGGAGTTCCCTGTTCAAATCTCAACCATAGGATGAATCCATGGCATGACAACAGTAGGACTTGATAGTCTCCCTCCTAGTTGGGCCTGTTCTCTTCTCATCTCAAAGCAGTTTAAGATACAGTAATCGTGAATGATTTCTTTCGTACGTTACGAGCCTTAAGCTATCTGAGAAAGGATTGTGGGAGAGTTTCTTTTCCACAGTCTGGATGTTTAGTATGGTACCCTTTGGGTGACATGCGACGCATTCACTCTCAGGTCATAGTCTCTAGTGTGGTTGAGATCGCAAACATAATAAAAAACACTTCTTTAGGATATAACCCGTAGTTTCCCGAACTACGTTTGCTCTGATCTTTCATACCAGATGAAAGTACGTAGGCATAGGATGCGATATCCTAGCGAGCAACCTTCCCCACCTACACCCGTAGTTAGCCGAACTACGTAGACTCTGATTTCTCGTTCCAGACGGGAATACGTAGGCATAAAGCGCGATGCTTTGCCGAGTCATTTTTCTTTTCTTTTTCAGCCAGCCTTGATAGGTAGATAGATTATAACCAACCCGTCCAAGTAAACAAACAAGCGAGGATCCCGTCGAGTACGACGGACGTGAGGGGTGCTAATACCTTCCCCTTGCGTAACCGACTCTCGAACCCAGACAATGGTTGCGACGACCTTGTCTTACCCCTTTTCGTCAGGTTTTTCCGATCGTTTCCTTTCCCGCTCTGAGGGATAAATAACGAAAGGTGGCGACTCTTCTGTCATGCCGGCACCTTATTTTCGCGCAAGCGACAGCTGGCGACTCTGCTGGGGACTCTAACAGTTCCCTGCGAGTCAATCCTATCGTTTGTGTGTTTGCTTGTTGGGTTGCGTTTATTTATCGCATTTTTACTTCTCGCACTTTATTTCCCGCATTTTATTTTCAGTATAATATGATTATTTGTGCTGTTGTGGGATGGGAGTTCTGATTGAGTGAGAAGCCAGACCCAGGCTTGAGTGCACCATAGACTTAGAGTGGAAATTAGTGGGCGCGTGCTTGCTTTGCAGGCACTAGTGTCTCATGAAATCCACGCTCAGACGAGGTTCATCCGGTTGGCTTCACTTTCAACCCTTTGGGTTGAGACGGTTGCTGGTTTGGTGGATTGTCGACTCTGGGGACCGATCATTTGTGATTCAGCTAAGTGAGGCCTCTTCAGGACTTGATGATGCCACTCCTTCTGGGAATCGTATCATCAGTTTTGAAAGTCTGTGACCCTGATGAACGCATAGGATGCCATACCTTGAGTCAGTCTAGGTCCATACCTGTGAGCGGAACTGGGTTTATTACAGGAAACTTAGACCTTCAGACTACCTGGTTTTCTTGACAGCAAATCAGTTATGTTGGGTTCTCAGTTACAGATGTGTTCTTGATAGAGCAAGAGTTTGGTCAGAGGATCTTATCATCGGGTGTTTGTCTGTTCTTGATAGAGCAGGCTTTGATCAGTGTATTATCGTCAGTGGTTTGTTCTGGACGGAGCAGATTTTGAGTGAGGTCTGAAGACCTCATCGGCAGATGTTATTTGTTCTTGATAGGGCAGATTTTGAGTGAGGTCTGAGGATCTCATCAGCAGCTGTGTGTTTGTTCTTGATAGGGCAGATCTTTGATTTGGGGTCTGAAGACTTCACCACCGTATATCTCTTGCACCCGGGGTCCTTATTATCATGCACTTACTCTTGATAGAGCAGAATTTTGATCTCGATCCTATCAGATGGTTATTCTCAGCAGATCAGATCAGTGGTTTTACACCGGGGTTTCGTCCTCATCAGTGACTGTTGATACCGAATCTCCACAGCAGCCACCTGGATATATTATTGCATACCTGCATCTTGCATTAGTTTACGCATTCATCTGCATTCCATTAACGTGTGTCTGTGTTGCAGGTACCGTTTCCCCGATCCAGGATTTCCCGTCTCCTACTGTTGTTATGGCTTCTCTCAGGAAGACTGTTGCGTACAAATTCCCGACCCCCGATGTGTCGAAGCTGACTGGTTTGATAGCCCTGGCAGGGCATTCTGTGAAGGATAGGTTCAGGACGTCTTATGGCAAGTTGCTTAGTCTGGTCTACAAACCTTCCGCGTCTGAGTTGAATGGGTTACATGCTCTGCTGCAGTTTTATGATCCTCCCTTGAAGTGTTTCACTTTTCATGACTTCGTTCTCGCGCCGACATTGGAAGAGTATGCTGACATGTTGGGTGTGCCTATCAAAAGGCAGATGCCTTTTGTCCACATGGATGCTGAGCCTGATCTGGTTAGCTTGGCTTCCTCACTCCATTTGAGCGCTTCTGAGTTAGTGGTGACGAGTTGGAACAAGGTCCCAGGGTTCTCTCTGCAGTTTCTGATAGCTAAGGCTCAGCAGTGTGCTAAGGACAAATGTTGGGACGCCTTCAGCGCCATCCTTGCTTTATGCATATATGGCATCATCCTATTTCCCAGCATGCCTGATTTCGTAGATTTTGATGCATTCCATATCTTTGCCTCAGGGAATCCAGTCCCTACTCTGATCGGAGACGTTTACCATTCAGTGCATTACAAGAATGAGAACCGGAGAGGGAAGAATGTTTCATGCTGCGTACCGTTGTTGTACAAGTGGTTTGATAGTCATTTGCCCAAGAGGGGTTCTTCTGTCTTGTCTGCAGCCACAGTTGAGTGGCCTGAGCGTCTGATGAGCTTGTCGGCAGAAGACGTTGTTTGGTTCGTTGACAGAAGCAGGTTAGGCACCGAGATGATCTTCAGTTGTAGTGGGTTTCCTAACGTACCTCTGATAGGTAGGAAGGGTTGCATCAACTACAACCCATCATTGCTAGTTCGTCAGTTTGCATATGCTTTGAGGAATCCACCGAAGGAAGAAGAGGTACGGGAATCTCTGTACCTCATGGGTATTCTAGAGGGGGAGTTGTTGTCCAAGCTTCAGTATGCGTGGAACAATATCAGCACGAGAGGAAAGTCTTTGTTGGGGAAGAGCGACAACCAAGCTTATCCTCCTTATTCAGATTGGATCAGAGCCAGAGCCAGCGCTATAGGGATGCCATTCCCTCACGTCAGACCAGAGAGTCCTCCACCAGTCGAAGAGCCTACCACTGTGTCCATTCATCAGCACAACCAGGTATTAGCCGAGCGTGATGAATTGAAGAGGGCAAATGCAGAATTAGAAAAGGAGTTAGCTCAGCTTCGAAGTGAGAGGAACGAAGTTGTGCATGCTCTCAAAAAGCAAGCAGAGTCGGTGAGCCAGCTGAGTGCAGACTTGGCAAAGCAGATTGCTGATCGGGAACGCTTAGGTCAAGACTTCAGAGCTGCTAATGATGTGTTGGCTACGAAGAAGACGCATCTGGAGGAAGCGTACCGGAGAATATCCAAGTTCGACCAGCATTGGAAGACTTCCATGGCCACCAGGAAGGAGCGAGAAGACAAGCTGATACTGCAGATTTCTAAGCTAGAGACTGAAGTGAAGGACAGTGAACGGAGGTTTGATGAAGAGACCGCCCGCAGGTACTCCGCTGAAGCACGTCTCAACAAAGCTACTGCTAGCCTGAAGGAGCATAAGCTGATGTTTGAGTCTAAGAAGCGGAAGCTGGAAGATTGCTTTGGCGAAGGCGCTTGGGAGAGTTCATTTCAGGGGCTTCAGCATACTATCAGGCAGAGGGAACTACTCGTCGAGGGGTTGCTCACTTCGCCAGATCGTTCAGAGACAAAGGAATTATTAGCAGAGTATCGCGCCCGTGGCCGTACTTGACTAGTTATATCCCTGTTGTTTTTGATCCTTGATGTATGCTGACCATCACCAGACTTGTTGGCTGAGGTCACGCTGTTGATTTGTACTCGCTGATACTGTGTACTGCTTTGACAGGCCTTTCCATATATATATGAGATTGATGTTTCCATGATTGGGCTCGGATTTCTTCTTCCTCTTATTATCATCAGCACCGTCACTAAGGCACTAGGATCGGGGGAAAACCTCCCACGCGCACAGACACATGCATGCATCTGCATGAAGCATACTTGCATTGTGTATATCTTATTGCTTTTCCTAACCTTTATTATTGACAGGTTTTTCAGGTTCCGCGCTGCTTTCGATCTCCAGGATTGATCAAAGACTCATCCACCGCTACTCAACTCGCGCTAATCAGACGAGAATCATGGACCAAGTACAGTCAGATGTTCAAGAGCTCCGTGAGCGGATGGATCGTTTTATGGAGCTGATGCAGGTGGTCGCGAATGGTCAAGATCAGCTTCGTACTCTGGTTCAACCTCTGATCTCCAGGGTTGACAGTAATGGCATACTGCATGGAGGGGCCGTGCCTACTCCTCCTCAAGGGGATACTCCACAGAACGTTGTTCCTGCTGCCGGGGGCAACGGCAGTGCTAACGGCAATCTGATGACTAATCTCGGACTCAACGCGGCAGGCGCCATCAATGGTAGTTTGGGAGCCAATGTTAACATGGGGCCGGTCAACGGCAATGCCGGTGTAGGAAATTTGGTGGTGCCTCAACCGTGGCTGGAGGACCATCAGGATGATATATTCTCTCAGAGAGGTATAGAGGCAGAGTTGAATGCCGAGGCTCGACTCAGGTTCAAGGCGCTGGAAGACAAGATGAGAAGCATAGAGAATCAGAACACATTGGGCGTTGACATGTCCAACCTCGGGTTGATTGCTGACTTTAAAGTACCCCACAAGTTCAAGGTGCCTACCTTTGAGAAGTATAAGGGCACCACTTGCCCCCGGGTCCACCTCCGATCTTATTATAGAAAGATGTCCGCCTATTCTGACGATGAGAAGTTGCTGATGCACTTCTTTCAGGATAGTCTTTCTGGCCCATCGCTCGAATGGTATATGGGCTTGGAGCCCGCTACTGTGCGCACCTGGAAAGATCTTGCAGAAGCGTTTGTTCTCCACTATCAATATAATAGCGACTTGGCTCCCAACCGAGTTCAGCTTCAGAATCTCTCACAGCGGAACAATGAAAGCTTCAAAGAATACGCCCAGCGGTGGCGTGAATTGGCTGCTCGGGTTCAACCGCCGATGGTTGAGCGTGAGTTGGTGCAAATGTTCGTGGCTACCCTTCCTGGAATCTATTATGAAAAGCTGGTCAGTGGCATGTCAGGAACGTTCTCGGCTCTTATCACTCTGGGCGAGCATGTTGAGAACGGTATAAAAATCGGAAAAATTCAGGGCGAATCATCCTCAGCTGGAGGAGGTAGCAAGAAACCCTATACTGGCAAGCGTCGAGAGGGAGATGCCAGTGCTGTCACTAACGCTAGCAGAAAGGGCAAGGGCCCTCAGCCTCAGATTGCTAGCATAAACATTCCAGCTGCTCCGCCACAGCCGCAACAGCAGCAGCCTCAGCAGCAGAATCAGCAGGGGTATAAAAGATATCAGAATCGGGCTCCTATGGCAAGCCGTCAGTTTGATACTCCACCTATGTCATATGCGCAGCTTCTGCAAACTTTGTTGCAGCTTCAGCTAGTTCAAAAGAGGACGTTGGCTCCCTTAACAGGGGCGCCACCACCGGGGTATGATGCCAGTGCTACTTGTGAGTTCCATACTGGGGCACCTGGCCATACGATTGAGAATTGTAAAGCTTTTAAGCACAAAGTCCAGGACTTGGTGGACGCCAAGGTTATCAACTTTTCTGACAACGTGCCCAACGTCACCAAGAATCCGATGCCTCATCATAAGGGGGGCGGGGTGAATGCTGTTATCACTGAGGAGAATTCAGACTTGCTGACTGATGCCAAAGATTTGAAGACGCCGTTGAGTTTTGTCAAGGCTAAGTTGCTAAAGAAGGGCTTCTTTCCTGGATGCAGAGAATTATGTATGGCTTGTGCTACACCTCCTGACGGATGTGAGCAGCTGATCGAAGGTATCCAAAGTCTGATGTCCGAGGGTATTTTGCGATTCAGCCGGAGCGTCGAGAGTGCATCAGGGGAAGTTGTGCTGAAGCAAGCAGACGAAGTTGCTACCATTACCATTCCTCGCCACCCTATTACTATCTCTGCGCCTCGTCCGCCTACTATTACCATCACCAGGGCCGGACCAATCCCATTCGAGAGCACTAATGACGTTCCATGGCATTATGGCGCCGAAGTTTATTGTAATGGTCAGAAGATAGAGCTTGAGCCGTTCGGGTCCACTATGCAGAATCTTACTGAGGTCAGTGGTATCACTCGGAGTGGTAGAGTGTTCGCACCAGCAGAGGTTGCAGCAGAGAAGGTGGTCCGGGCTGACGCTGTGGATAAGGGTAAAGGTAAAGCTGTTGAGGAGGTCCCTGCAGGGGCAGAGAAGGACTTGCTGGTTAAAGATGCTGAAGAGTTCATGCGACTAATCAAGAAAAGCGACTACAAAATTGTAGATCATCTTCATCAAACTCCGTCAAAGATCTCTATTCTCAACATGTTGCTGTGTTCTGAAGCGCACCGCAACGCGTTACTGAAGGTATTGAATGCTGCATACGTGCCGCAGGAGATATCAGTAAATCAGCTCGAGGAGGTGGTGGCCCATGTTAATGCTGGTAATGGGCTGGGATTTACAGATCTGGAGCTGACTCCTAAGGGAAGAGATCACAACAGCGCCTTGCACGTCTCAATAGAGTGCAGAGGCACGATTATGTCACATGTCCTGGTGGATACGGGTTCCTCGCTTAACGTGCTTCCGAAGAAGGCACTGATGAAGTTGGATACCCGCGGACTGCTGTGCACGCCCAGTGATCTGGTCGTGAAAGCCTTTGACGGAACCAAGCGCCACGTCTTCGGAGAGCTGACCCTGCCAATTCAAGTTGGTCCAGAGACGTTCAATGCGGTTTTCTATATCATGGATATCATGCCCGCCTATAGTTGCCTCTTAGGTCGGCCATGGATCCATTCTGCTGGTGCCGTGACGTCCACGCTGCATCAGAAGCTTAAATATGTTGTTGGGGGCAGCATAGTGACAGTCTGTGGAGAGGAGGACATCATGGTAAGCCACCTGTCGTCCTTCAAGTACGTTGAAATGGATGGTGAGATCCATGAGACTCTTTGCCAAGCTTTTGAAACCGTCAGAGTGAAGGAGGTGGCTCCCGTCGTCGCAGAGAAGCAAGAGTTGAACCTCTCCTCGTTTAAGGAAGCTAGGGCCGTTGTCGAAGCCGGTTCTACCCCAGGCTGGGGGCATGTTTTGGATATACCAATCAAGCAGGATAAGTTTGGATTGGGATATTCTCCGCAAGCTGAAGCTTCATCTTCTTCTGGCAGCTCGTCTCGTGGGAAAGGGCCGATCCTATTCACCAAGGGGGGAGTAATCTTCGAGAGTATCAATGCTGCGTCGGAGGACAGCGGAGACAGTGATTGCGATCTTGACGCTTGGATTCAACCGAGCAAGCCGGGCGAGCGCCTCCACAATTGGACCATCAAGGAGATTATCAAGCTGACAAGTGAAGAGTAATGATTTGCTTTTTACAATCTTTGTACAACCCTATGTCCTGCCCGGGGCATAGTGGTTTTACTGTTAGGGCCTTGTTGGATTATGTGTATGCATTTTGTTAATAAATAAAAGGCGTTTTCTTCGTAATCAAATATTGTGTTCTCTGTTATTCCTATTTTATGTTTATTTCGAAAAAACAGCAAAATGGCAACGAGGTTCGTGCTAACCTGCATATTCCTGCTTTAAACTTAACCCTTGTTATTGCAGGATCCACGTAACAGATGACATCGACTCTGGACCCTCTACGGCTCACTACGACTTTGATTGCCCGATCTATCAAGCCGAGGATGAGATTGATGAAGACGAAGACCTTCCGGAAGAATTGGCCCGCTTGTTGAGACAAGAGGAGAAGGTTATTCTGCCTCACGAGGAGGATATTGAGATTGTAAATCTGGGTTCTGAGGAGCTCGTCAGAAATGTCAGAGTTGGGGCCGCGCTGCGGAATGATGTCAAGCATAGACTGGTCGAGATGCTTCGAGAGTATAGTGACGTCTTTGCTTGGTCATATGAGGATATGCCCGGACTCGACACTGATATCGTGGTTCATCGCTTGCCGTTGCGAGAAGATTGCCCTCCGGTCAAGCAGAAGCTCAGGAGGACGAGACCAGACATGGCTGTAAAGATCAAAGAAGAAGTCCAGAAGCAGTTGGACGCAGGATTTCTAGCCGTTACCACTTACCCTCCGTGGGTCGCCAACATAGTGCCTGTACCGAAGAAGGACGGTAAGGTACGCATGTGCGTCGATTATCGGGATTTGAACAGGGCGAGCCCTAAGGATGATTTCCCGTTGCCTCATATCGATGTGTTGGTCGACAATACAGCCCAGTTTTCCGTGTTTTCGTTCATGGATGGCTTCTCCGGTTACAATCAGATTAAGATGGCACCGGAGGACATGGAGAAAACAACGTTTATCACCCCCTGGGGAACATTCTGCTATAAGGTAATGCCCTTCGGTCTGAAGAACGCAGGGGCCACTTACCAGCGAGCAATGGTAACTTTGTTTCATGATATGATTCATCATGAGATCGAGGTCTATGTTGATGACATGATTGCAAAGTCCCAAACGGAGGAAGAGCATCTGGTCAATTTGTTGAAGCTGTTTGAGAGGCTTAGGAAGTTCAGGCTGAGGCTGAATCCTAACAAATGCACTTTTGGAGTGCGGTCTGGAAAGTTACTGGGGTTTATCGTTAGTGAACGAGGTATTGAAGTTGATCCTGCGAAAATAAAAGCTATCCAAGAAATGCCAGCGCCGAAAACAGAAAAAGAAGTTCGTGGTTTCCTGGGCCGAATAAACTACATTGCAAGGTTTATCTCTCAGCTCACGGCCACTTGTGAACCGATGTTCAAGCTATTAAAGAAAGATCAGGCGATTACTTGGAATGAGGATTGCCAGAAGGCATTCGACAAAATAAAGCAGTATCTTCAAGAACCTCCAATCTTGATACCCCCAGTGGCTGGACGGCCATTAATCATGTACCTGACGGTTCTGGAGAATAGTATGGGGTGTGTTCTCGGTCAGCACGACGAGACGGGCAGAAAAGAGCATGCCATTTATTATTTGAGTAAAAAGTTCACTGAGTGTGAATCTCGATACTCGATGCTGGAGAAGACGTGTTGTGCATTAGCTTGGGCTGCCAAACGTCTACGACAGTATATGCTCAATCACACCACTATGCTAATTTCGAAGATGGATCCGATCAAGTACGTCTTCGAGAAGCAGGCTCTTTCGGGCAGGATTGCCAGATGGCAAATGGTGTTAACAGAATATGATATTCAGTACGTCTCTCAGAAGGCCATTAAGGGGAGCGTATTGTCTGATTACCTTGCCGAACAGCCGATCGAAGACTACCAGCCGATGAAGTTCGAATTCCCTGACGAGGACATTATGTTTCTCAAAGAGAAGGATTGCGATGAGCCGTTGCCCGATGAGGGGCCAAATAGGAAGTCTCAGTGGAAGTTGATATTCGACGGAGCGGTTAATTCCTATGGAAGTGGCATCGGGGCTATCATCACGACTCCTCACGGATCCCATATCCCGTTTACTGCGAGACTGACGTTTCCAGTTACCAATAACGAAGCAGAGTATGAAGCATGTATTATGGGTCTAGAAGAGGCAATTGATTTGAGAATCAAGAATCTAGACATATATGGTGACTCAGCGCTCGTAATCAATCAGATTAAAGGGGAGTGGGAAACTCGTCAAGCGAATCTAGTGCCGTACATGAATTATGCCAGGAGGCTGCTTCCTTTCTTCGACCGGGTGGAACTTCATCATGTACCCAGGGCTGAAAATCAAATGGCTGATGCTTTAGCCACGTTGGCTTCCATGTATAAAGTCAATTATTGGAATGAGGCTCCAAGAATTGTACTTTCGCGTCTTGATAGACCGGCATTTGTCTTTGCGATCGAGGGTGCCACCGACGGCAAGCCATGGTTCCACGACATCCAGACCTTCCTCATGACTAAGGAATATCCTGCGGGTGCGTCTACCCAGGATAAGAAGACTCTGAGGAGGCTATCCGGAAACTTTTATCTCAATCCTGACGGAGTGCTGTATAAGAGAAACCACGATCTCGTGCTACTCAGATGTGTGGATGAAAAAGAGGCGAGTATGCTCATGGAGGAAGTCCATGAGGGCACATTTGGTACGCACGCCGGCGGGCATGCCATGACGAGAAAGATCCTGAGAGCAGGGTATTACTGGCTGACTATGGAGTCGGATTGCTTCAGATTCGCGAGGAAATGTCACAAATGCCAGATTTATGCTGATAAGGTTCATGTGCCGCCGTGCCCATTGAATGTCATGTCCTCCCCTTGGCCGTTCTCCATGTGGGGCATCGACATGATAGGCAAGATCGAGCCCACTGCATCCAATGGTCATCGTTTCATTCTGGTAGCTATCGACTACTTCACCAAATGGGTGGAGGCAGCCTCGTACGCTAATGTGACCAAGCAGGTGGTAGCTAAATTCATAAAGAGGGACATCATCTGTCGCTACGGAATTCCCGAGCGGATCATTACTGATAATGGTTCGAATTTGAACAACAAGATGATGAAGGAGCTGTGCCAGAGCTTCAAGATTGAACACCACAACTCATCTCCTTACCGGCCGAAGATGAATGGCGCTGTTGAAGCGGCCAATAAGAACATCAAGAAGATTGTTCAGAAGATGGTTGTGACGTACAAAGATTGGCACGAGATGCTTCCGTTTGCCTTGCACGGTTATCGTACGACGGTGCGTACGTCGACCGGGGCAACTCCTTTCTCCTTGGTGTATGGTATGGAAGCTGTCCTACCGTTAGAAGTGGAGATTCCCTCTTTGCGAGTTTTGGTTGATGTAAAACTTGATGAGGCAGAATGGATTACGAACCGCTTGAACCAGCTCAACCTGATGGACGAGAAAAGGTTAGCGTCAATTGCATTTGGTCGTCTGTACCAGAGCCGAATGAAGAAAGCTTACGATAAGAAGGTGCGTCCTAGAAGCTTTCAGACGGGTGATCTCGTCCTGAAGAAAATCCTTCCGCCACACTCCGATCACCGGGGCAAGTGGACTCCGAATTACGAAGGGCCGTATGTCGTCAGCAAGGTCTTCTCGGGAGGAGCTTTGTTGTTATCCACGATGGATGGTGAAGATTTTGCATCCCCGGTGAACGCGGACGCAGTTAAAAAATACTTTGCTTGGAAGAGACCCGCTGGACAAAAAAAGAAAGAGTCCAGGCAAAAAAGGGGCATCCCGGCGAACCAAAAACAGAATAAAAGGTTCGGGCAAAAATTAGGGATATATTGAAAAATTTACACCCGCGAAGTCGAAAACCTACACTGGGCGGCTTCGGCAAAAAGGGGTATCCCGGTGAACTGAAAACCCGAAAGGGCGGTTCACGCAAAAGTTAGGGATTTGAATAAGCAAATGACTGCGTTCCGCGTATGGACTTTCATTGTTTGGTGGTTCGGAAGACCTGAGGGCCGTTCATCTGACTCAATCTCTTCCAAAGCTGAAGCGTCGGAGAGGTATCAAAGTCGAGTGGGTCTTAGAGGGATCAACTCATGGTGTTCGTCTACGCCTCGATTGCCAACATTTGTATATACTGATGTATATTTATGTTTTCTTTTTTCGTGCGGCTTCCTCATTCCAGGAGTTTGCCTCTGTTGTAAAACATTTTTACCCGTTCAGGGGTTCATCATCAATAAAATGCACATTATTCAGCAATTCTACTTGTGTGTTTAGCATTTATCTGTTTTGTTTACGAATGAAAACGCCGATGTTTTTGATAAAATGCGCATACATAAACTTACGGGCCTAGGCCCATTGATTGTTGAACCAAGTGATTAACTGAATATTGTCACGAGATAATAACCTGGATAGGACCCTTTGAGGAGGGAATCTTGTCTTGTGTGTTTGTGTTGTTGCAGGTGTAGGAGTTGCCGTGCGAGCCCTCCCTCTCCAGCAGAGTTCAGTAGTCTCCCCTTCGCAGAGTCTGAACGCAGAATAGTGAGCATTGATATGTCTCCCCATGCAGAGATGATTCTCTTCCCCAAGCAGACGCGTCTTGAAGGAGCGTCACCTCATCAGCTGAGCCAAGCACCGAAGAATGATGTCATCTTTCCCCAGCACCGGGTCACAGGTGCATATCTCATAGAAATGTTCGGGTGCCGAAGCTCGTGTTTTCCCCAGTAAGGTCGCCGAAGTAGGTGCCTCCCCAGCACCGGGTCACAAGTGCAAGTCTCGTAGGGAGCTGTTCGTATGCCGAAGGATGCAGTAACTGATGGTGCCAGACTGAAGTCTCCAGTGGAGTTGAAATTCCCCACCAGAGTTATGCTCTCCCCTGAAGTTGGGTGATTCCCTCTTCCCCAGTAGAGTGTTGGAACGGCTGATGTTGTATTTCCCCAGAGTCGCACTCTCTCCAGCGTAGCAGAATGATTTCTCCTTCCCTAGCCGAGTTTGCAGATGTCCAAGAGAGTCGAGTCCTTAGAAGTTGATCAGATCATGATTGGTTTTTCCCCAGCGGAGTGTGGAGCAGCTGAGGTTGTTTTCCCACAGAGTGGTTATCCCCAGATTGGCCGAGACGGCCGCGCAGTTTATTCTCGCGATGGATATCAGCAAGTTCAAGTTCTCGTAGAGCTTTGTCCCCTGCAGCAGATCAACTGAAGTTGTTTGCCCTGCAGCAGTCGACCGGAAGATCATTTCCCCAGACAGAGTCCAATTGATATTGGCGTGTCCACGTTCTCCGCAGCAGGATGATTCCCCTACCTGAGTAGTTCTTGTCTCCTTGACAAAAGGGTTTCCTCCTCCCAGCATTTATTTTGCGGACGGGATCGCATCATCGTGCATGACCGCATAGTATTTAACGCTGCATAGCATTGTGCATGATTGTACAGCATTTAGCATAAATGCATATCATTCCCACCGTGTGGGGCATGGCGCAGAAGCATACGCATCATAAGCATGATCTAGGTTACTATCATTCTTGTCTTACAGGTGTTCCACCAAGAGACCAGTTGCTCAGGACGATTCCTGATATTCTCTCCAACGGGGTCGCTTTCTTAAGATGATTCTTAAAGACCCCGGTGTAATCCCCACGGTCGCTCGCTCAAGATGATTTTTGAGATCCCCAGCGAAGTCTTCAGTTCGAGACGATTCTGGAATTCCTCAGCAGGGCCGTTTGCTTAAGGTGATCCTTAAGACCTCAGTACAGGTTCCCGAATGGTTTGTTCAGGATAATCCTTGAGCTCCCCCAGTAGCGTACCCAGCAAGAGTTGCCCAGGGAGGTTCCTGGAATACCCCACAGAATAAAGTCTCCAGAATGGTTATCGGTTCAAGATGATTCTTGAAGGTGCCTGACGGATTTGTTTGTTCAAGATGATTCTTGAAGTCCTTAGCAGCGTGATATGTCTGCTCCAACAGTGATGTCTAATCTGAAGATTGACTTCGTAAACGCCTGAAGGCGGTATCAGAAGGTTCCTGTGAGTTCAGATGTCCTTGTTGATGAATCAACGTGTGGCTGAAGACAAGGTTCCAAAGTTTGTAGATATACCAAGATGATCCGTGTTGGTCTGAAGACCAAGTCAGTTATCCTGAGGTGATGATTGATTGCGATCAAGTGAATAGTATTTCTTCTGACTGAAGTCGAAGATGTTTCTCCAGCTGAAGCGGAGTTTTTGCCTGAGGGCAAAGTGTTGGAATCCCCGTAGAGTCATGAATGGCTCAGGATACCATTTCTCTGACTGAAGTCACAGATTTCCTAAGCTGAAGCGAAGGCGCCTAAGGGCAAGGTTATCCCCAAGGTCATGAATGACCTAGGATTCATTTTTTGGACTGAAGGCCGAAATATATCCCTGACTGAAGTCACGGATGCTCTATAGCAGAGGCGGAGTTGCCTGAAGGCATATCCATGTATCCTTGAAGGCCAAGGACCATTTCTTCAGACTGAAGTCGAAGATACCTCCTGCAGAGTAGCCGACGGGCAAAGTTTACATCCTTGAAGGCCAAGGATGTTCTTTCTAGCTGAAGCTGGAATAGCCGACGGCCAGGGTTCCGTTTACCTTCAGAAATACTTGAAGATTCTCCAGCGGATCTGGAGTGGCCGACGGGCAGGGTTTCATCTTTCTTCAGAAGAACTTGAGGATTCTCCAGCGGATCTGGAGTGTCCAGGGGCCAGGGTTTCATTCATATTCAGAAATACTTGAATATTTTTTCCAGCGGATCTAGAGTGGCCAGGGGCCAGGGTTTCATATATCTTTAATGTCGAGGTTCTACGGCGGGCAGTGTGCAGCAGTATTCCGATGTTTGTTATGGTTCTGAGGGTGAACCCCAGATCAGAGTGTGCTCGGTTAAGTCTCTCATTCCCAGCGGAGTAGTTTCAAATACGCAAGTGTACCTTTTGTTCCATTCACCAGGGGTGAACCCCAGGTCAGAGTTGTTCAGGGTTGCAGATTTGTCCAGCGGCGAGGTTGGATGTTTGTTCGACGGCGAGGTTGAACGTTTGGATTTGACGGCGAGGTTAGATCATCATTTTTTCGGCGGCGAGGTTGGATGTTTGTTCGACGGCGAGGTTGAACGTTTGGATTTGACGGCGAGGTTAGATCATCATTTGTCCGGCGGCGAGGTTGGATGTTTGTTCGACGGCGAGGTTGAACGTTTGGATTTGACGGCGAGGTCAGATCATCATTTGTCCGGCGGCGAGGTTGGATGTTTGTTCGACGGCGAGGTTGAACGTTTGGATTCGACGGCGAGGTCAAATTATGTTTGTTTGACGGCGAGGTCAGACTCTTTAAATCCCCAGTAAAGATGATGTTTGTACGACGGCGATGTCGAGTGTCTCTAAGAGGATGTTTGTTTCCGACGGCGATGTCAGATTCAGTTTTCCAGCGGCGATGTTGGGCGTGTCAAGGTGATCCAGTCTTCCGACGGCGATGTTAGGTGACGCAGATCCTTTAGTTCTCCAGCGGTGATGCGGGGTACTTTGTTTAGAGATGTATTTTCTCCAGCGGCGATGCGGGGTATTTTGTTCAGTGTTGTATTCTCTCCAGCGGCGATGCGGGGTATTTTGTTCATTGTTGTATTTTCTCCAGCGGCGATGTTGGATATTTTGGTGATTCAGGTTTAGGTCTCCGGCGGCGATGTTGGACGCTTGTTTCCCCGAGTTATGGTTGTTCTTGACGGCGATGTCAGGTGGTTTAGTCTTCCAGCGGCAATGTTGGGTGTTGTGGTTGTCTGAAGGCAATATCAGAAGAAGTTAACGAGGATAACCGGCGGCGATGTCAGATCAGTATCTCTCCAGCTAGCGACCGTGCAGCTAGCTTTGCAATATTCGAAGATTTGTTCCCCGCAGAGTACCGTGTGCTCGTGCAGTTGGCAAATTTTCGGGTTTACCGGTATTCAATCGTCTCGCACCTTGATTGGGTGAGAGCCGTTCGCTTCCCACCCAGTCAGGTTCAAGCCGTTTGAATAGGGGCAGCTGTTGCACCCCAAAATTTGACCAACAATTATTTATTCATTAAGTGTTTGAAAATGGATACCTTCATCAAGAGATCTTCAGAGGAATTGGGTGAAACCAGGGTTGTGTGCTTCATAGCTTGAGAGTTGGGGGTGCTCCTCAGATGATTCTGAGACTTTGAGAATGAAATTGATGTTTTGAGAAAGCCTATGAGATGTCTTGATAGCCATCATGAAGCCCAGAGAGGTCATTAGGCAAGAATTCAGAAGATTCAACCATGATTGGTAGAATTAGGGTTTTGACTGGGTCGACCCTAGATCAGCTAAAGATTTGGAGAAGGTTGAGACCTAATCCAAGGGCCATGAGATCATGGAATGATGCATAAAGATGTTATAAAGATGATTCCTATACCAACTCATCATGATTGAGGAGTTTGAGAAGCTTCAAGTTAGGGTCTCCAAGGATTGTCAGTGAAAAAACCCTAGTTTGATCCCTATCTTCCAGGCAGTTTTAGCTCTAGATGTGATTGATATATCATCTTCCCCACAACATGAATGTTGTATAGCTTGCTCTTAGCTTTAATTTGAGTGGTGGAAGTCCTTGATAGGAGTTACAGAGCTCAAGTTATGGTTTTGACAAATTACAGGTCAGCTGAGGTATGTGAATCTGGGTCCTTGAAAGTCACCCAACTTGCAGACAACTTTTGCCCTAGTAGGATGATTCCCATGATTTCTTGGTCAACATGAATGTTGAAGGGCATCTTCTTAGCTTTAATTTGAGTGGTAGAAGTCCTTGATAGGATTTATGGAACTCAACTTATGGTTTGAACAAGACAGGGGTATTTTGGTCATTTGTCAGTTATAGGTCATTTTAGCCAATGCCTAAAACTCCTATTTCCAAGCCTCAAATGGAAAAACTCAAAACATGAAAGTTGTTCAAAATGTGATTTTAGGTCTAGAAAGAAGGTCACAAATTGTTGGAAAAGCTCATAGCATGAAGTTACATGATTGGTCAAAAATGAATTAAAAATGGCATATAAGTTTGAAAAGTTGAATTTGAAAATTGGTTTGGAGGATCTAGGAATCCAAAATAGGTCATCCAATATATCATTTTGATTGGAAACATTATTTTGAGAACTTTGGTTCAAATAGATTTTCCATTTGAGGCCTAAAAAAGGGACTTTCTTTGTAAACCTATTACTTGCATTATAAGGCAATGTTGAAAAACCTTACACAAGCCAAATGTAAGGGCTGATTTCCTTCATACACACTTAATATCTCATGTAAAGACATATTCAAGGGATTTTGGCAAGGTATGAAAGAAGATGTCATGATATTTCAAGTTCTCATGTGGTGATATTTTCAACACTTTCTAGATGATTCTAGAATGATCTAGTTGTTTCCATCCATCATTATAAAAAGAGTGAAGCACAAGGAGAAAAAGGTTGGTGATAGCAAGAGGATTCAGAGGGTAAAGAAAGGGAGAGGCAGCCATTGAAGAGGTTTCTTCAAAGTGAAGCAATTCTGATTTTCTTCCATTGTAGATCTTCCCCTTCATCACAAGTGCAAACAGAAGGCTATTGATCATCCAAGGACCATTTGGAGGAAGTTTCAAGGCCTGAAAGCAACCACACGAGTCTCCACCATAACCTCTTGACAGGTTTTTTCTCTTCTCTCTTTCACTGTAATTATGCATAGGTAGATCGCATGTTAGGTTTAGAATGGCTAGGCTAGACTAGGTGATGAAATTCTGAAGGTTAGAGCAAGATCCATGGAGTTTCATAACAGGTGTTAGTTTCTTTAATCTTCAAGAACAGGTCGTGTGGTGAGTATTAGTTAGCATGTTATTGCTTAATGAGATCAGGGTAACGTGTAGAACATAATTGCATCATTAGAATTAAGAATCCTCATGATCAATATCAGTGAAAATGGTGGAACCATGAACTTCATCCATTCGGTTTGCGAGTTTTAAGAAGATTCAATGGAAAATATGAGCATAGTTGTGTTCCTGGTGATTAATAGATCAACTTTGCTTTTGGAACTTTTGACTTTCATTGAGTATGGAGGGAGAACGAGCGAGGAGAAAAAGCATGCATGGAAGCTGCGTCTGAAAACCCTAATTGCAATTTGGGGAAGACGGTCTTTTGGCCATTGGATTGAGTCCACGCTGTTGACTGGGGAATGGATCGGACGGATGAGGTTCAAACTTAAAAACGGAGGGAACCCTAAGCCAAAACGCGTCGTTTTGTTTAATGAGAAACCATGGGCTCAGAAGTGAATGCTATCCACACCACCCCCTAATTCTGGCCCACCAAAATTCAACTAGCGCGTCCTGCTACTCACACCCCTCCCTCATTTTCTTTATTTTATTTTTTTATATTGTTTTACATTTTTCATGAACTTTAAAAATTCATTAAAAATTGATAAATGATGATTTTTTGGTCATTCTTTTTTCTATGATTAGATAATTTTGTGTAGAAAAATATAAAAATAAAAATGAAATTTTATTTTTAATGTGGAATTAATGGTGGTATTTTCTTTTAAATAGGGTATTTTATTTCTTTTAGTTTGTACCTTGTCTTGCAAGAATTGTTTTAGGACCTTCCCTTAGGTTTTTTAATTCATTCTTTTTTGTGTAATTAGATATTGAACCCTAGTTTCATGTAGGATTTTTCCCTTGATTTTAAAAATTAAATTTGATGTAGTTTGATTGTTAGACATTTAGGTGCTCTAATTAGGGTTTTAGGTTGTGTAGGTAGACTTGCACAAAATTGTTTTGGGGTTTATAGGCTAAATTAGTGTATGGGGAATATATGGGTTAAGGGTAAGTATGTATAGAATCCCCTAGAATTTTACTAGAATATTGTATGGTGTTTTAGTATTTTTCATGGATTTTTGAATGTATGGATAGTATGTGTGTTGCTTAAAGGCATAAGTTGTATTGTTGTGTTTTCTTTCCTTCTCTTTTGAGTGTGTGAGCTTTGAAGATTGAGTTGAAGACCTTGTGGATCATCATGGAAGCTTTGAAGACCTTGCAGAGGAGTTTAGCATAGCTTTTGTTGTTTGGTTTATAGGTTTATAGGTGCATAGGCAGAGCCCTAGATAGAATATTTTGTTCAATAAACAAGGAGTGTCTTGTTCACCTCCTTCCTTCTCTGTGACATAGAGTCCCTTAAGGGTATTCACCTCTCTCCTTTGGAGGGATTAGTGACCTTGCCCTATAAGGTAGAACTTTGAGAGAGCCTTTCCTTTGATGTTAAGTTCTCAATGGCATCCTTTGGAAGTCAGTGAGTACTGTAACATCCCCACCTCATCTTGTTAACTGAATCTTGTTTGCTGGAGCATTTGAGCCCTTGAAGATAGAAGCTGAAGCTTTGAAGAGGATGATTCCTTGAAGATTGTTGAAGTCTGAAGACTCTGTGAAGATCAAATTGATGCCTGAAGATCCTTGAAGATAGTGAAGCCTGAAGGTAGAGCTGATCAAAGGAGCTGAAGCTCAAGGGAGAAGATGAGTTGATACTCATGTTGTAGGGTTGATACCTGGAAAGCAAGTGATCTCTGAAGTCTGAAGACTGGGTTGCTGCTGAAGGAGCTGAGGCTTTCTTCTGTTTTCTTTGATGTATTGTGTGTTTTGTCTGATTTGTCTGCTGCATTAGATTAAGCACATTTAGAATAAGTTCAGTCTAAGAGCATGAGTGCATCTGATTGTATTGTTATTGCTTGGCTTTGCTTGCGGGTATTCGGTAGAGCCCAGCTCCCTTGCCCATGTGTTTATTTTGCTTGATAGTATTTCATTTCTCCTGTCTGTATGATTACAATTTACTGTTTTTGCTTGATAGCATGTTGTTTATTTCAGTATGATTACTGTTATTTCATGACTGGCTTGAGGTCGAGACGAGCTTGTGGAGGCTGAAGCCCCACACACATTTCCTCCCTCACTTGCATTGCATGCATTTCACTGTTAAAGCTGATGCTTTTGTCTGTTTTGGTGTATCATTGACATGATCCCTTAGGACTCTCATTTCCTCTGATGAGGATTTGATGATAGACTTTTAGGTTGAAACCTATGCATGACAACATCTAGGAGTTCCCTGTTCAAATCTCAACCATAGGATGAATCCATGGCATGACAACAGTAGGACTTGATAGTCTCCCTCCTAGTTGGGCCTGTTCTCTTCTCATCTCAAAGCAGTTTAAGATACAGTAATCGTGAATGATTTCTTTCGTACGTTACGAGCCTTAAGCTATCTGAGAAAGGATTGTGGGAGAGTTTCTTTTCCACAGTCTGGATGTTTAGTATGGTACCCTTTGGGTGACATGCGACGCATTCACTCTCAGGTCATAGTCTCTAGTGTGGTTGAGATCGCAAACATAATAAAAAACACTTCTTTAGGATATAACCCGTAGTTTCCCGAACTACGTTTGCTCTGATCTTTCATACCAGATGAAAGTACGTAGGCATAGGATGCGATATCCTAGCGAGCAACCTTCCCCACCTTCACCCGTAGTTAGCCGAACTACGTAGACTCTGATTTCTCGTTCCAGACGGGAATACGTAGGCATAAAGCGTGATGCTTTACCGAGTCATTTTTCTTTTCTTTTTCAGCCAGCCTTGATAGGTAGATAGATTATAACCAACCCGTCCAAGTAAACAAACAAGCGAGGATCCCGTCGAGTACGACGGACGTGAGGGGTGCTAATACCTTCCCCTTGCGTAACCGACTCCCGAACCCAGACAATGGTTGCGACGACCTTGTCTTACCCCTTTTCGTCAGGTTTTTCCGATCGTTTCCTTTCCCGCTCTGAGGGATAAATAACGAAAGGTGGCGACTCTTCTGTCATGCCGGCACCTTATTTTCGCGCAAGCGACACCTTTCACCTGTCTTCCCCAGCAAAAGCCCAATCATCATTGGCATGTGTAAGCCACCCCCAGGAGAGTCCAATCATACTTGGCGCATCCGGTTACTCCCAGCGGAGTTGGCTTCACCTCTTCAGCATTTTGCTGGAGTGTTTCTTTCAGATCCAGCTTTCCCCAGCAACCTGAGCCTACATCTGCATTCTTTGCATATAGTTATCATATTTGCATCATCTTTTGCATCTCATCCTCGAATGTGTAGCATTTCCATTTCGTATGGAGCATTACGCCATAAAAAAAGATTCAAACATATGCATGTGAAGCATAAGCCAGTTTTTGATAGCCTTCCGTGGCAACCTGAATCACTCTTCAATCAAGACGGTGGTATATCAACAGCTTTGTTCAGACAGCTCATCCGCTTACTTACTTTTGGGTTCCAGATCATACGTCGGTCGTACTTTGTCCATCAACCCTCGGATGATGACATCCCCAACAGATGTTCCTCTCGTCTATCATTAGACGATGCGAGATTTGGTTCAGATTTTCCTCTCGTCTATCATTAGACGATGCGAGATTTGGATATGATGTTCCTCTCGTCTATCATTAGACGATGTGAGATTTGGATATGATGTTCCTCTCGTCTATCATTAGACGATGCGAGATTTGGTTTTGATGTTCCTCTCGTCTATCATTAGACAATGCGAGATTTGGTTATGGTGTTTCTCTCCGTCCATCATTGGACGATGTGAGTATTTTGGATATTGTTCTTCCTGTCTACCATTAGACGATGTGAGTTCTGGATATGATTTTTCTCTCCGTCCATCATTGGACGATGTTGAGAGTTGACGGTGATGTTAGCTGCTTATCAGATTTATGTTTGTCTGGCGGCGATGTCAGAGGTTTACTAGCACCGTGGTTGTCTGGCGGCGATGCCAGAGTTCTGTATCCCCACAGGTACTTGACGGCGATGTCGGGTGTTTCTCAGAGTTATAGTTAGCTGGCGGAAATGTCAGGTAATTTTGTTTTCCCAGCGGTAAGGTTGGATATTTTTTCTGGCGGCGATGTCAGGTAATTTTGTTTTCAACGGCGATGTTGGGAAATTTGTTTTGACGGCGATGTCAAGTGATCTAGTTTTTCAACGGCGATGTTGGGAAATTTGTTTTGACGGCGATGTCAAATGATCTAGTTTTTCAACGGCGATGTTGAGAAGTTTGTTTTGACGGCGATGTCGAGTGATCTAGTTTTTCAACGGCAATGTTGGAAATTTGTTTTGACGGTGATGTCAAAAGTAATTATATCTTTGAATCTAATGGTTGTTCGTATTTAACGGAAAAATTGACGGCGAGGTCAGATTATTCTGAGGATTGACGGCGAAGTCAGAAGACGATTTTAAAGAAAATTTTGACGGCAAAGTCAGAAAATATTGTAAATTTGACGGTAAGGTCAGATTATTCTGAGGATTGACGGCGAAGTCAGAAAATATTGTAAATTTGACGGTATGGTCAGAAGATTGTTTGAGAATTGACGGCTAAGTCAGATTATTTTGTGGACTGGCGGCGAAGTCAGGTGGTTTACCATTTAGATATTGAGTTCTGACGGCAAGGTTAGACGCTATTAAAAGTTGACGGCGAGGTCAGACGTTTGTACTTGATTTATGACTGACGACGAGGTCAGATGTTCTACTTGATATAGACGCCTGATGGCGATGTCAGAAGTCTCATTTTACGGTTGGCAAATTTCTGGGTTCTTTGGTATTCAACCGCCTTTTACCATGAATGTCTGAAAGCGATTTATTTTCATCCATTCAGGTCCAAGTCAATTGAATAGGGGCAGCTGTTGCACCCTAAAATTTGCCCACCTGTATATTACTTTCATCTGTATATTCATCTACCAATTGTTATTCTGAAAATCAAAAAAAAAACATATGTGTTACTTTCTCATGGTCGGAGTCAAGTTTCAGTTGAGGTCATCAGGTTGTGTGTATAACCGTTGAGGTGCATGGGTTTTTGATTTAATCTATTTGTCAGTGCTAGGATTGGTAATGGTTCAAATGGCGGGTGTTTGAGGTTTCCATTTGAGGTTTGTGTCCAATTTATCTGTGTGGGGGTCATGTCGTCAGACTGTGGCGAAATTAAGATGTCTTTGGGTTGAGAATTGTATGAAACTAATTCATCCTCCCTTTTTGAGGTTTTAGGCCTTGCTGTGCATATTTTAAGTCCCGATTCATTGATATCAAAACATGGTCATGCGGTCGCTTAAGAAGTCTTAAGATGGAGATTTCGGTCCAAGAGAATTGAGTGTGGCATCAATTTTTCTTTTGACAAGATTTTATTTAATTTTTAATTTTTTCTCTGGAATTGATTTAGTGGTTAGGAATTGATCAAAGACCTTTGTTCAAGGGTTACGGAGGAAGTAGAAAATATTATGATGCAAAGACCAAGGGTGATGCATTATCCTAAGTCAATTCCTTTTACAATTGCAAAAATAGAGGGGTCAATTCACAGGAAAATTCTGCAAAAGAAAATTCTACAAGAATAGATCATGCTAAGCCCACATGATTTAAATAATTAAATGTTACAAGAGGTCATTTTTGTACAACTTTGCAAATTGAAAAGAATAAAGAAGAACAAGCAGATCATAGGCTCTTATGCAAGCCCACCGTCATACCCAAGCTGGTATTGACTTGTTGGTTCAGAACTACTCTTCAACCAGCTTAATCCATTTCATTCAAAGGATTGTTGAAACCTTCACGTACACATCAAACCAGTCATCAACCGAGACCTTGAGTAATTGGGCTTCACCGAGTTTTGGATGATACATCCAAAGGCAGTAAACTCCTTCAATTGGCATCCAACGTCAACCTGCAATACATGAACATTTCTCGGAGCAAACTCATCAGCATCCCGCAAGCTACACACTAGGCCTTGCTGACCGACCTGCACCGAAAGAGAGTAACAACCGTCACCATTTGTTAGGCAGCAGCAGGAAAATAAAAGGGTAAATAACAGAGGATTTAGCAAATGTAAAAAAAAGGGGCTGCATAGTTCTCACCAGTTGCTTCGCCGTCAATTCTTAAGGATTGGTCACCTGAGTTATCAAAATAACATCACAAATCAGAATATCATCACAGATTATTAGACCATAACACTATCATAAAAAAGCGGAAAAACGCGGCAGCACAACATTGGTTTCCCTTCATTCAACTCACTATTTTCTCATCAAAAGACCTCACCTTCACGCGTACGACAAACTGTTACGCAATATGCACTTGCAGCGACATACATCGAGCGGTTGTAGCTCTCCAAAATCATAGTAAAGGCTTTCTTTCAAATGTTTCTAAGCCCACATCCTTTTGCAGCCATAACAGTTTTTTTATGTACCCTGTAACCGCATCAAGGAAAGTGTCAGCCATAATCCAAAAATCCACATCTCGCAACTCGATTAAACCGCACTTGATCGAGAGATGATGTGCATCACTCAAGGCACTAAATTCGGAAGGAAAGCAGGCAAGGCTGTTGTTGCATACAGGGTCAAGTCTACACCCTCTGCTTCTATAACTGTTGCAAATGAAACATTAGAAATTTGTGACAAGGAACCTGATTCAATTGATGTTAATCCAGTTAAGACTTCTATAGTCAGTCTTGGAAAAGTCCTTCATACAAGGAAGTAGCCTTGGCTCCTCCTGGGACAATCTCCAAGTTGCAGGTCTATAATCCTCCAAGTGAGGCTTCTATTTGTCGCGAACATGATGTTGGAAAGCATGAAGAACAAAATGTTGAAGCTCAGAGAAACATCAATCGAACCCCAAAAGAAACAAAGAACGTGTTTAAAGAGAAGTCTGATGATTCTTTACCTGATTCTATAGAAGATTCACAAGACGATACTGTAGTTTCTACTGAGAAGAAAGAAGAAACTCAGTTGAATAAAGTTGTGCAGGATAATTGTGTGGCAGCTGAGGGGCTTGAATTTGGGGACCTTGAAGCACAAGGAACTGTTGATAACAGCGTAATGATTGGTGCGGTAGAGGATGTTGTGGACTCTTACAAACAAGAACTTGTTGCATATAATCTGCCTTGCAGTTTTGAACCCTCTGATAATACAAATTCTGGCCCACGTGGTGGTGAGGATTTAAGGGTCAATTTATTATCACCTATTCAGAGTCAAGCTGAAGGAATACCGTATAAGAAATTGTCTGCATCAGCAGCTCCATTCAACCCATCACCCGCCATTGCACGCGCCGTACCTATTGCCATTAATATGACTCATCCTTCTGGTCCTGGTGCTGTTCCAGCTATTGGTCCCTGGCCAGTGAACATGAATATTCACCCCGGACCTGTTAGCCCAATGTGTTCCTCTCCACCACGTTCGTACGCACCATCAGCCGACATACAGCCTACCCACAATCTTCAAAAAACCGAAAAAGCGCAGCAACACTCCAATTTATACTTGCATCATAACCTGCAAAACCATACAAAACAAGGCCTTAATTTCCATCACTTTTCACAAAGTAAAACTCTGCTACACAACCTGCAAGTGAAGACAACTCTGCTCCCTGTTATCAGTCTGCTACAAACCTGCTACACACAATAGCCAACAAAATCAACCCACACCAGACAAACAACCTGCCACAAGCAAACAAAATGGCCAGCTGCTACTCATCATGCCAGACAAAACCTGCTGCAAGCTGTACCTGCACAAAACACACAACCATAACATCAACCTTCCCTATTCTTTTAATACTTACCTTAAAAACATTCAAACATATACCAGAACCACCTCTAAAAAAATCTTTAAAAAAACTTCACTACAAATCGTATACCCCTTCACCTTTTCTGCCATCTTCGCTACCATAACACAAAACCGAAAACCAAACAGCTCACCATCTAAACCAACTCCTCACACACACTACTCTTCACTCTCTCCTAAAAACCACAAAGGAACTTTTCTGGTCCATCCTTCTCCAATGTTCAACCAACATCAATAAACTTCACCTCAAACCTCAATATTTCCTCTTCTCCTTCATAAACATCTATCTACAATGCAAAGCTTCAACAACATCACAACTCAGCAGAGCCTTTCATCGTACAACACCAATAATGCACTGATTCGGTGAATGCGACTCTGTTTTGCAACAACAAGTGGCAACATCATCTTCCTCGTCGCTAATGTTAACGACAACAACATCAACTCAGGATGCATTCAACGTTTCGAGTCGTACTCGAGCGACAAAGGGTCTACCGCATCCTCAACCGTAACGACGACATCAGCAGTTTGAAGTAGACGACCAAAGCCGCTGAAAAGCTTCACGACGTCCCAGCTCAACATCCTTCAAAACCCAATCAAACTTCCATTCAACTTCTGCATCCCATCTCCGAAACACCCCATCGTCGTCGTCTCCATTCTTAACAACCGCAACATCCTTCTTCTTTCTAACCGATCTAACAAACAACAAACAAGCCCAGATTTCCTATCCAACTTCAATCCAACATCACCCCCAAAATAAACCCAGAAATTACCTCCACAACACACGAACTTCCATTCAACACGTTCGTCTACCTCCACCACAATACCCCTCTGAATCCCTCGAAATTTTCGAAATCCAAACAGAATGAAGTGATTTGAAACAGACTTTGCGAATCTGAAACCCAAATCAAGTATGGTAATGGAGAATCATAATGTTGGAGACGAAGAAATGCAAACAGAAGGTGGAGTTTCTTCATCCCTCTTGGTGTTTGAGACGCTATGAATCCTTTAAGATTCTGAGCATGTTGTTGATACGCTATGTTGTGAGGGAGAGGATACCGAAAGCAAGGATTTGTCCTCCAACTGAGGAGTTTTGTCCTCCAACTGAAGCGAAGTGTAGTGTGGAGGAGAAGGGTCATCAAGGATTTGTTTTGGGTCAGCAGTTTTTGTTTGGTCACGGCCCGTGTTTACACTCACATACCCCCTATCCATTTTGAACCACCATGTTCTTCTTTTTTATAAAAATTTTTTATCTTTTTATTTATTTTATTTTTCCAAATTAATTTATAGATTATTTTTATTTTAAAATTTTTCTTTAGAGTATATTATATATATTATTTTCTAATTTCTAGTTAATAAGTTTTTTTTCCTTAGGAGTTTACATTATTTTCTTTTAAGTTTTATAATATAATATTTCATACTCAATTTTTTAGAGCTTCATTTCAATTCTTATTATTTTAGAGATAGATTTTATTTCTATTTGTTAGTGGGCATTTTGTCCCATTTTCTTTTGGGTCGATGACGACACTTCCGTAATTCATTACCAGTCAAATTATTGATGAATAATGTTGGATCTGAGACCATTCCGCTTTCAACGCTTTCCATCCATTTTCAAATCTCATCTCCTTAAAATCAATTCTTCGTATTGAATTAAAAAGAGAGGATTGGGTGTAGACCTCTTCTTCTCCGAGCGTTGGGATACCCACTGTAGAGAGGGTGGTTTCGACGCTCGTCTTTCAATACAAAGACGTTTCCATACCATCTCTCCTAAAACCTCGGTCTCGTACCGAGTCCTTTTTCAAACCATAATAAATTGATTTTTCTTTGTATTGAATTAAAAAGAGAGGATTAGGTGTAGACCTCTTCCTCTCCGAATGTTGGGATGCCCACTGTAGTGAGGGTGGTCTTGATATTCGTCTTTCAATACGAAGACGTTTCCATACCACCTCTCCTTTCACAACTCTTTCCCGAAACCTTTCTCACCTAAAACCTCGGTCCTGTACCGAGTGCATTTTCAAATCTTTTCACAACAAAGACTTGAATGGTCGTGGAGTGGTTAGGCGTAGGCCTTCTCCTATCCCGAGTGCTGATGTTTACTGTAGGGTTCTCTGTCACAAAGCACTTACCATTCAAAACCAAAAACATTTTAATAAGAGAACGAAGCTCTCTTTATGTTGAATTAAAGAGGGAGGATTGGGTGTAGACCTCTTCTTCTCCGAGCATTGGGATGCCCACTGTAGTGAGGGTGGTTTCGATGCTCGTCTTTCAATACGAAGACGTCTCGTTCGCCACACTTTTTTATAACAAAAACTTTGAGATAACGAATTGGGTACTACCCGTAGGGGTTACTATCCGAGGACATGTCTCGCCCCCTAAAAAACAGTCAAATCAATCAAACGTGACTTCTTGCCTCGCGTGGCGAAAACCTAATCTTTCAAAAGGGGATGTTACGTCCGTTCTACCGCAAACAGGTAACGCCTAAGTCTCCAACGAGCGAGCAGCAATGCACCTAACTGCTAGAATGCGCACGATAGCATCATCCATAAAAAAACATCAACACACTGTTAGCACGAACTACGTTTGCTCTGATTTCTCATGCCAGATGAGAATACGTAGGCACAAGACGGCGATGTCTTAGCGAGCTCCCTTTTTCACCTTTCACCTGTAGTTGGACGAACTACGGCTGCTCTGATTCTTTACTTCTTCAAGTAAAGATACGTAGGCACAAGGGCCACAATCCTTGCCGACCACATTCCCCCCATATCTGTAGTTCCCCGAACTACGTCGACTCTGACTTTCTCACATTTATTGAGAATACGTAGGCATAGGACTGCGAAGTCCTACCGAGTCTGTTCTTTCTCTCTTCTTCTCTGTTACTTCTCTTTCCCTCTTTCTAACCCTTTATCTCTCTCCCTTTGGAACACACTCTTTTAAGCATAATATTTAAGCAGATAAATTCACACATCGACAAACAAAAGGTTCCCATCGAGTACGATGGATGCGGGGGGTGCTAATACCTTCCCTTCGCATAACCGGCTTCCGAACCTGTTTTGGGTTGCGAGACCATCTTATCCATTTCTTTTTAAGGTTTTCTCGATATTTTCCTTTCCCCTCATGGGATAAATAAAGTTCGGTGGCGACTCTTCTGTCTATCTTTTTCGCCTCCCCGTCGTTGCACGATGCATTTTTTTTCGAGTAGCGGCAGTCTTCACTGGAAATTTTCCTCCTTTCATAAACTCTCGAAACTGTCTGGTCTTAACCATATTCTTATTTCCAAAAGTTGATTAAATTCTAACCTTGCTCCTACTTAATTCATCTGACATGCTGCTCTGAAATCCTTCGTCATGGTTCTTCCTAGAGCCCCCAACTTCTCTTTCTGTCACTGAGTTAATCAAACATATAACATTGACATCTTATTCTGATTGAATTGCCAATACTTTTAAAATATCTATAGCATTAACCAAATGATTCCTTACTTACAAGCAATACTGGTGGCTATTCTCTTATAAGTTCCTCTACAATAGCGATAAGTTTATAATCCTCCTACTGATATTCTTATCAACTTCATTTTACTTGATACCATACACTACACTTTTATACACTTGATGCTTCACTTTTCCCACACTATTCCAATAAGATAACACACTTAGCACAAGATTGTATTGTTCCAACGAGTATTTATCTCTTTTATCATCCATTAACTTTATTGCACTCTTCCATTCATCACCTTCCATTATGCTACTCTGATTCAAACAATGTGGAACACCTGAGATGCAAGTGCACTACTGGTTAATGTATAGTTCCCATAGAAACTCATATCTATCTCTCAGAGTTCCTACCACTCAAAATAGTAATAGAACCTTACCTTCATTCCTAGGAAGATAACCGTCTTGCCAACACAAAGATGGAGAAATACAACAACCAACTATCAAAGATAGATACACTAGGTCACATAACTACAAATATAAGAATGCAAAATATTCAGAAATCTTTTATACTGGTTTTGATTAATCCAATTTGGTTTGAATATGTGTGGTTCTTATTTCCATAATCTATTATAAGTTCTTCATGGAGTTCTGACCTACTCACGGGTTCTACTAAAACAAGATTCCAACCAGCTAGAGAAATAATACAAACAAGAAATTTTAAGTCATCAACAAGACAATGCTTCCAAGGAACTTTAACCAGTCCAACTGTGAGTTTTCCAATACTAATCATAGAGCCACATAACATGGTCACACATTTGTAGATGACATTGCTCTTCCTATCCAAAATCATTAATCTTAAATGTCCTACTCCATTTCCCACAACTCTAGCTCGTGCTCTCATTCATATACATTCTGGGTTACATGCTTAACTTTAGAAATATCTCATTCCCACTATTTCCTGGAAGGATGAATTACAAATCCTTCCAAAAGGGGGAGGTAGCATTATATACATCAGGTATCACTCTCATGGGGTCTACCTCCGACACCATGTATCTGGGTAAACTTGTGAGTGCTATCTACAAATTTGACCGGGTTTTGAATGATGTTAAACAAAGTAGTATATCGTAGCATTTTTGTATATTTGACAGTTTCAACCTAAATTTAGATGTGCATTTTTAATTTTAGCCTTAGGATGCATAAAAAAGTCTTTGGACAAGTTTGATAGGTCTTAGGCATGTCATACACGTAAAAAAAACCAAGTTTTATGTGTCAATATAATAGCACAGGTCGACCTATACGAGTTCAGGTCGACTTATGGAAGCCTTGGCTTCAGTACAGATCGGCACATCCAAGTTACAGGCCGGCTCCCACGCTCCAAGAATAAAGCCACTTACTTCGATAAATTCATCCGATAGAAAGTCCCTTACTTCAAACTCCTTTAGCATTACAGGGTTGCTTGAACAATATACCTCCTTTTAATTCCACATTACCAAAATCACAACTCACACTAATACTTCAAGTGAGCTAACAAGTTCTCCTTACTTTCAAACTCTTAGCTTGAGCTAACTCCCAAAGCACCGGATCTACTAAACTTCGGAGTCCTCGTGGCTGCTCAACCATGGTCCTACCTACCATGCATATAGAATTAGGTTTATCATGCTTAATACTACATACTGTGATATTAAAAATCACGTTGGTAAAACACATACATGAGGCAGGAATAGATTTATATATGATTTTTCAAGGCTAGGTCGAGAATCAACCAGCTCTGATACGAACTATAACAACTTATATAATATATCTAAACTTATAGCATACAAGTGTTAATTTTTGGTACTGACACAACATAAGAGCCTAATGACATCATTATATACACATGTCCAAACTAAATACATCTATGGCACATGTTATACAATAAATCCTAAAAATAAAATCTAAGAACTATGTAAAATATCTTCATTGTACACCAATCCACAGTGGAAGATCACAATAAACAACATCCCTTAAAATATCAATGCACAACCTCTCTGAAGGTGTGAGAAAAACACAAGAAATGGGGGGTTTGAATTGGGTTTTTACCTCAATAACACTTTTCCCTTTTCCCTTGTTGCTTTTATAAGATACATTTGCGGAAGCATAACTAAAGCAAAGCAACAGTAAAGAACACATGATATATCCTGGTTCACTTGAGTAACTCTCGCTAATCCAGTCCACCCTTCCAAGGTGATTTTGCCTCTTTCACTAGAGGACTTAATCCATTATAACCAAACTGATTACATATGCACAAACAACTGTTGTGACTAACAAATAGACGATGATACATTCAGGGATCCCTAAGGATATAAAGTTCATTGATACCTAATAGAATCCAATCAATTAAGATCTCCTATTAGATACCACAAATGACTACAGTCACTTGTCTTCTCAAGTATTCTGATCTTCACAAGATCACTTGAGGAACCATTAATTCTAAAATGAATGTATGTTGCTGGAGACTACATGAGTGCTTCTTATCAAGCATATTACTCCTAATTAAAGTACATGGCAAGTATTGAGCAACAGCTCCTTGCTTCTTAATACAGAAACTATTCTAAAGATAAATCTCTACAAGATTATTTGAACATTAGTTTCTATATTGCTTTTTCAAGCTTTCTTATGTGAGCATTTGCACAAATGCTTGTTGGCTCACCAACCAACTTGTGAATGATTCAAATGATCTTCTTTTTATAGAGCATCCAAAAGAGTTGGTGTGAGGATATAGATGTCCTTTAAATTCCAATATCTCAGACAGTGTACAGCTACCCTTTTTGTCTTCTTTCCAAAATAGGAATGTTCAAACATGTCCTTCTTGTTCTGACATTCCGTTCCATACAGGAATGAGGAATACTACCGTTGGAAGTAAACAACAAGGAATAGTATTGTTTGACTATGTCTTCTGATGATGTATCAAAAGAGTAGTTCAGAAGCCACTTTGGAATGAGAGAATAATAATATCCGAGTTGATAGACTTAAACACTTTGTCTATTGTAGGATAGCAGCAGCTTATCTGATTAACAAGTCTTTGTATTGGTGAAGCTACATAATCTTCATCTTCAGAATTTAGTCTTCAGAGTCTTTCTACACTTGGTCTTCATAGCCTTTAGCCTTCATAGCTTCAAGTCATCAGATTCTTCAGCACTTAGTTCTTCAGAGGATTATATCTTCAGAGTCTTCAGAGTCTTGACCTTCAGAACTCTCAAGTCTTCAGAGTCAGAGTCTTCAGACATGATGTTAACTTTAGGATCTGATGCACTTCTCAGAGCAGAATCCACAGGTGCATTGCAACTGCAATATACAACAACCTTGAATCTTTCTGTTCGTGATCAGATACAGAAGTAACTTCACTTCTTTAAAACGCTTATCTGAAGAAACCTTAAGTCTTCAGATGCTTAGTTCTTCAGAGTATCTTGCTTTTTAAACGCGCTTTGAAACTTGTCACACAGAATTTCATGCACATCTGATAGTGTTTGTTTGAACTGATATAATTATTAAACGTGATCTGCACATAGCACATATTAGAACATAAAATAGTTCTTTCACAAATACTTCATTGTTATCATCAAAACATAGAGATAATCATGCAGAGACAATTCTTGTTCTTATAATCTCCCCCTTTTTGACGATGACAAAAACATGTATTTTGATAGAACATTTTATACAGGGTAATCACCAAACATAACATATTTTGAGTATCAAGCAACAGCTCCCCCTGAATATGTTATTCTTAAAATTAATTTAATTATTCTTGTTCAGAGACTTTCTCTGATCCCAAGATTTTAACAATGAAAAATATTGAAAAGATGATGAGATAAGAAATACTTCACTATGGTCTAAAAGAGCATAAGTCTTTAGCATCTGGACTTATTCAGCACAACTCCATCTTTAGAGCTTGTTTTCTTTAGACATTATATCAGAGCCATATAACTTCAGAGTCTTCTTGAGCATTTGCTACTGTTCATCAGAACATACTGTAACAATTCTTTTCTAAATAACTTAGCCACGCTATTCATCAGAAGCAGAATTAGTTTATCAAATGAGAAACTCCCCCTGAGTTTCAAACTGGGTATAAATCAAATACTCTGACTTGTGAACCTTTATGAGTGAACTCCCCCTGGCTACAATAGGTCAAATATAAAGACCTTCAGAACTTGGTGCAGTCTTCAGACTTTGTCCTTACAGACTTTCTTTTTCAGAGTTTAACTAGAACATAAGGTCTTCATCTCAGATCCTTGATCTTATCAGAACTCAAAGCATTAATCAGATTTGATCCTTTATCATATGAAAGTTAATGAATCTGAGTCTGATGATAGTAAGCTTAATTCTGATTCTTGATTCTGGTTCTTAAAACAATTTTTGCTCTTATGAAGATTTCTGATTCTTATGCTTTGATAATCATGTTTACAAACGATAACCTCTTCTGAATAGTATGATACCAACATCAAAATGACTTTAGCTTTTAGAAATATTTCATCTTCTGAACAGTATTGGGTCCATCTGATTTTTATCATGTGTCCACTAAGTGTATAACTTTGATTATATGAACAACCATTGTATTTGAACTTAGAGTTCTTTCATTTGACTTGTATCTAGAATGCCTAGTGAACTTGTTCAGAGTTCCTCAGTGAAACATCAAACACGCAGTTAGTGATAAACATAATTTTACATCAGAGATGATATTTCAATCTTTTTAGGTTATATCAAAATCATATTCTATTTCTCCCCCTTTTTGACATCATCAAAAAAGGTGAATTTTAAGAAAGTTAATTCAGACAAAAAATATCAGATTGAGAAAGAATAAGGCATATTGAGGAAATATAATCTCAAATATATTGATGATCAGAAAAGATACAGAGAGTTCAGAGTAGAAAAACAAGATGGGCAGAACAAAATAAATAAATTATGCACAAACAGAAAAACATCTAAGATGGTTTAGAAGCTAAGATCTTCAGAAGGTTTGTAATCTCAGAAGTAGAAGCATCTTGCTTAGCCATCCATTCTTTCTGTTGACCCATCAAATCCTTGATCTCGTCAGTAGTCTGTTCTTGTTTGACCATCCAAGTTTTTATCTCTTTGTTACTTGCTTCTAACTCAGCCAACTTCTCTGTCAGATCTTCATTTTCCTTCTTGACTTCAGAAGGTTCTGGACCACTGGCAGAAGTAGGTAAATTGTTAATGGCCATGGTGTTGCACCCTAAAATTTGACCAACTGATTCTCCTATCTGACTCATGGTTTAAATTCATATTCGCAGCTCAGACATGTGATTTTTGTGCACAAACAGGGGATATCAGAGTTTACAGCTTGACCTTCGTCTATCAGATATGGCAGACCCAGTCCAGATTATCGGGGTATTATTTTCGGGAAATTGTGCGCTCCTCGGTGATTTTTCAGTGATTTTGAGGATATTCTGATGCCCGGGGATCTCTGTTCGATTCGATCTGGTCTCGTGCGCTCTTTTATGGCGGTCATTTGCATTCATCTGCATTTTTAGGGTTTAACAGGCTTTTGTGAATTTTTAATAGGCTTTACAGATTTTTCTGGAATTTAAATAGGGTTTTTGCATTTTTTAATGGTTTAATTCTCTTTTTAGGATTTTATAAGAATTTTTAAATCATTTTTAGGAATTTTGTATAGATTTTTAAATAGATTTTAATGTTTCTAGATAATATAGAAATAATATAGTTTCTTTTATTAATAATAGATACTAGTTTTTAATAATATTGGAATTTTAATAGGAAATTAGTAAGAGTTTAGAGTTAATTAGACTTTTAATCATTTTTTAGAGTTTAATTAGGTTAATTGAATTTTTAAGAGTTAATTAGATCTTAATTGATTTTTAGATTGTTATTAGGATTAATCATTAGTTAATTAGGTGTTAATTGTTTTGATTAGGTAAATTGGGTTTAATTGTTTAAAATTCAGTTTTTTTTTACAGTTTTCTATTCATTTTCGAAATGGGCCCAGGGGACATTTTTGGTAAGGCCCAATTCTCATCAGATCTCATCAGCTCAGAAAAAAGTCCAAGTCTTTCCAGCATTCGTCCAGCAGACTCCAGGGGATTCTAGAAGGATCCACGCGTCTCCAGGGTATAAAAGCGCCACGTGTAGCAAGCAGAACGGCCCCACCTTTTCGTTTCCCAACACGCCACGCGTTCACTCTGACTCTCTCCCCTAAGACACGTGTAGCCCATGCAAACCCTTCCCTGAGACACCTGTCTTCCTCCCCTCCTCGCCGGAGCCCCCCACCGGCGGCCATGCATCAGCCCTAACTGCACACCGCCGGCCACCGTCAACCAACTCCGGCCACCACCAAACGTCCAAAATCTCCAGAATCCTCAGATCTTCTTCTTCCTTCCCAGATCTCCTCCGTCCACCTTCATCGGTCCCTCGCCGGAATCAAACCTTCATCCTCCATCAATTTTCCAGAACAACTTCAATCTCCATCAATCCATCCAAACCTTCAACAACCTTCGTACAAATTTTTCCAGAAACCCTAAACATTCATCCGTCATACAACATTTTTCCAGAACCTCTCAAACCTTCATCAACCTTCATCAACGATTTCCAGAAATCAACAACCTCCATCTTCTTCCATCAACTTCATCCGTTCTTTCAAAACAATCTTCATCAAGAGTACCAGAAAAGCTCCAGGATCTTCAATCGTCTTGCTTCGGTATCCAAGAACTCTTCAGTTCTTCTCAGAAACTTGTAGATCTTCATCAGCGTTCAAAGAACTTCGCGCTTCAAGACATTTCAGCAAACATCCAGAATCCTTTATCTCGTTCTTGCTTCGCTCAGAAATTTGAGAAGAGAGTTGTTTGAGAGCCGTTTGGAGGTTCGTTTGAGATTCTGAGAACCTTTTCTCCACCAAGCTTCAAGCACTCTTCGCTATTTTTCGCTACAGCCAGGTACACGTCATGTCACTCTGGTTGCGTGTTTCTTCTGTATGATGATGCTTCTGTGTTGATTCGTTGAGTGTCAGTTTCGTTTAGGGTTTAATTGTGTGTGAGGCTTGGATTGAGGGGGATAATGGTGATATTGTGGTGTTTTGTTGTTGTTGTGTCTGAGATTAGGGAGAAGTTGCAGAGCGTGAGATAGAGGAAGAAGATGGTGAACGGCTAGGGTTAGAGAGTGAACAGTAGATAGGCTTGTGAGAGGAAATGGTTTTTGTTTAGGGTTCATTCAGATTGGGGTTGGGTTGGGCTAAGCCCAAACGTGTTTCTGAACGCACACCCTCTCAGTTGCTCGTATACCACCCCCCTGTTTGAGAAGACTGAATGAATCAGTTTGGGCCTTAGGCCCTATTGCTTTCAACACCCCTCGTTTAAGCCCAGTAGTAGAAACAATTGAAGCAATTGCTAGCGCTGCACCCCCCTGCGCCCAGCTCAGCCTTTTTTTGTTTTTTCTGGATAATCAAACCTGGGCCTACGCCCTTTTGCTAGTTACACCCCCAGAATCAGGGCCCAATGTAGAAATAACCTGATTGCTTTGCTAATAGTACCCCCCAGCTTTATTTCAATTTTATTTCAATTTCTTTTATTTTCATATTTGTAAATAAATCATAATAAATGTGAATAATTGATTTTTTAATGATTCTTTTTTTCTACCATGTCATGAAAATTGTTAAGAAAATTAAATAAAAATAAAAATGCCATTTTATTTTTATTTCCTAGTTTTTTGTATATTTTCCATTTTAATTGATGTTTTTTTAATATTTTCAATGCATGCATATCATTAGAAAATTCATAAAAAATGGTAGATTTAGTCAAATAATTCCGTTCTTTTTCCTGTAGACTCATGATTCAGTGTAGAATTTTATAATACAAAAATATTAGCTTAATCATGCATTGTCATTTTAATTGCATTTTTTCACTGTTATTGATGTTGAATAAACTGGTTTGTGGATGTGTCTGTGTTGCTGATTTTAGTTCTTTCATCTGGTGTTGAATTTTGTTCTGATTTTTCAGTATGTTACCCTAGAGCCATGTAGGTCTCCCATTAGATTTTTGATAGATTTTTGTAGGGTATTCTGATAGGTTTTGTCTGAGCCTGAAGATAGGAGAAGTCTTGATGACTTCTGACTTTGAAGTTCAACTGTGGTTGAACTTCAGAGATAGTCTCCTGTGGTTTGTTGGCCTGTGGGTTCTTCTTGAAGGTGGGAGCTGATTGAGGTCCTGTTGGAGCTTGCAGAGATGCAGTGGATTGAGGCTTAGTCTAGGAGCTTGTTGTCTGTTTGTGAGGTTCGAGATCCTGAAGTTTGAAGGGAGTTTATGGTACTTTCCTGAGGAAGGCACTATGAATGACTTTCATTCTTTCTTCTCACCTCTTTCGTAAGTATCCAATGATGTCGGAGCCGACTTGTGAGTTTAATTTCTCCTGAGGAGGAATGTAAACTGATCACATGTTGTTGAGCCACATGGGATACGATTCCTAAGTGGAAGTCCCTTAGTACTTTCCTGAGGAAGGTCCTATGGGTCTATTCACTTAGTTCCAGTAGTTTGTCTAGGATTTCTTAAGTATCCAGTGATGTTGGAGCCAACTTGTGAGTTTAATTTCTCCTGAGGAGGAATGTAAACTGATCACAGTTGTTGAGCCACGTAGGATACGATTCCTAAGTGTCAGCCTCCTAGTACTTTCCTGAGGAAGGTCCTATGAGTCTGTTCACTTAGTTCCCCTAGTGCATATAGGTATTTCTCAAGTATCCCGTGATGCCGGAGCCTTCATGTGAGTTTAATTTCTCCTGAGGAGGAATATAAACTGATCACAGTTGTCGAGCCGCATAGGATATGACTCCTGAGTAGTAACCTCCTGGTACTTTCCTGAGGAAGGCACTATGAGCTTGTCTGCTTAGCTTCCTTTCTCTGTTAAGCTTGTTCTGAAGCTTGGGGACTGGGATTGATTCCTCTTGCTTAGGGTTTTGATTAGATTGTTGCTTAGATCTTTGCTTAGGGTGTTGTATAGAGTGCTGCTTAGAGATAGATTAGGAGATTGTTTCAGGTTTGTTAGAGGCCCTGCTCAGGGTTAGTCTCTTTGTATTGTTTGACTTGCGTGATGTTATGTTGCATTAGACTTAGGTATTCATCTAGATAGTTCTGAGTAGGTGCATCTTAGAAGTAGACTTTGTGTGCATGAGAAGTTGAGGTGGTCCTCCTTCTGCTTGTTTGTTATTGCATGGCTTTGCTTGTTGGTATTTGGTAGAGCTGAGCTCCCTTGCCTTTGTGGTTTGCGGCCTTCGCGCCTTGTTTGTTTAGTTGTTGCATTCATGCATATTTTCAGTATTCCTTTGCGTTGCAGTTTCTTGTTTGTAGTTCAGTCCTGTTGCCATGATCCCTTAGGAGCTCTGACTTCTCCGCTGCGGAGTTGTTATGATAGACATTAGGACGGTCAACCAGGTGTGATAGCAGTAGGTAGATTCCCCTGTTTCTCAGCTATAGTTCTAGGGTTTCCCTTTCCTTTCTGTAGGAGCTTTTGAGTAGCTTGATCCGTAGTTAGCTGAACTACAGCTGCTCTGATTCTTCGTTCCAGACGAAGATATGTAGGCATAGGATGCGATATCCTAGCGAGCACACTAACGACTAACTTTTGTTCTCTCGCGGCTGTGCGATCGAGACTTTCCCGCTAACGACTAATTGTTATCCTTTTCTCTTGCCCTAGTGCATTTGAGACCAGATCGTATTTGTAGGTTCCTGAGCCTTAGAGACCAGTTTGTTTTCTCACTGCTGTGTGAGAGCCCCTGTTTACCCGTAGTTAGCCGAACTACGTTTGCTCTGATCTTTCATACTAGGTGGAAGTACGTAGGCACAGGACGCGATGTCCTGGCGAGCAACCTTTCCCCCGTTTAGACGTAGGTAGTCGAACTACGTTGACTCTGACTTTCCCATTGCACGAGGGAATACGTAGGCCCAGAACACCGTATGTTCTGTCGAGTCCTGTCCTTTTATTTTCTTTTCAGACCAGCCAGTAGCGTAGATAGATAATACACCCTTTTACCTGTAAACACCAAGCGTGGATCCCATCGAGTACGATGGACGTGAGGGGTGCTAATACCTTCCCCTTGCGTAACCGACTCCCGAATCCAGGTTTTGGTTGCGATGACCATACCTTTTCCCGTCTTTGCGAGGTTTACTTCGAGCGTTTCCTTTCCCGCTCTGAGGGATAAATAACGCACGGTGGCGACTCTCCTGTCAAGCCGGCGCCGATTTTCGCAGTAGCGACAGCTGGCGACTCTGCTGGGGATCTATGGCATCTAGGGACTTTTCCCATCCCTTATGCTGGGACCGTTTCCCATCCCCTACGCGAGTCAATCCTAGCGCTTGGATGTTTATTCGTTGGGTGTTGTGCATATTGTGTTTTACTTTTCTGCACTTTACTTTTCTGTACCTTTACCTTTCCGCATTTATTTTCCAGCATTATATTATCATGATTATTGCTGTGGGCAAAGGGAGGTTACTGTGAGTGAAAAGCCGGACCTGGGCTTGAGTACACACCTAGATATAGTTGTGGAGAAGTAGTAGACGAACCTGTCTGCTGAGCAGGCACAGTTCCCTACGAAAATCTGCGCTCAGACGAGATTCTTGCAGAGGTGCTCCTTTCCGGTCCTGAGGATCTGAGGGGAGTCCAGACGTGAGGATTGTCGACTCTGGGGACCGATCATTTGGAAGTCAGCTAAGTGAGGCCTCTTCATGACTTGATGATGCCACTCCTTCTGGGAATCGTATCGTCACTCATGAAAGTTTGTGACGCTGATAACCGCATAGGATGTCGTACCTTTGTCCGTGGATTAGGTCTATCCTACCTGTGAGAGGGACTGGGTTGTTGCAGGAAAACTGGCCTTCAGAAACCATGATTCAGTAGTTATCAGATGGTGTTCTTGATTCATCTCCAGGTGTGTTGTCTGGGTCAGATGGGTTTCTTATCTGAGGTTGAGGCTATTATCAGATGGTATTCTCGTCGGATACAGAGGTTCAGATGGTTTTCTTACCAGGGGATTGATATTTTGAGTATCAGATGATAGTTAGCGTCATGAGGTTCTGATGACCGGGGTGGTTTTCTGTTCTTGATCACAGAGATATTCCTCTTCAGGCTACGGCATAGCCCCTGTGTTCGCAGATTGCATTATTTATCATATTGCATCATTGCATTACCATTCTGCATTCAACTAACGTGTGTGTATTGCAGGTACATATTTTCCCTTCCAGTTCTGGTGTTTGTTCCTAGCAAGACATGGAAAACCTGAAGAGAGTATTGCCCTATAAGTTTCCGTCGCCGAATATCAGTCTATTGTTAGAGTTGATTGTTATTGCTAAGAAGAGAGGAATGGGTGACTTCAGAAAGAGATATGGGAGGATTCTGACCTACGTTTATCAGCCATCTGCCTACGAGACCAGCGGCATCTATACTCTGTTACAGTTCTACGACGCGGAGCTCAGGTGTTTTGTATTTCCCGACTTCGTTTTGGCTCCTACCCTGGAGGAGTACTCTGCACTTCTGGATATACCGATCCGTGAGCAGATGCCTTTTTATCGTACGGACGCTGAGCCTAAGCTGGCTGAGCTTTCTGCCATCCTGTGCTTGAAAGAGTCTGAGCTGTCTGGGAAGATGATCAGAAGAGGAGACGTATGGGGATTTCCGTTGGATGTCTTAGTGGAGAAGGCTCGAGAATATGCCCAGAAGGGTAGCTGGGATGTTTTTGACGTTATCCTTGCTGTATGTGTGTATGGCATCGTGTTATTCCCGAATATTCCTGATTTCGTTGATTCTGATGCCTTCTATATTTTGGCTGCGGGAAACCCAGTTCCTACTTTGCTGGGAGATATCCACCATTCAACTCATTATCAGAATGAAAAGCGACGAGGAAGGAATGTGTCTTGTTGTGTCCCTCTCCTATGTAGGTGGTTCACCAGTCATATGCCTAAGTCAGGCCCGTTTGTCACATCTATCAATTCTCTAGGATGGCCCGAGCGCTTAATGGGATTGACTGCTGAGAACGTGGTATGGGTCATTAAAGAAGTATTTGGAGTTGAAGTCATACTCAAAGGCGAAGGATTCCCGAATGTTCCGTTAATAGGAAGGAAAGGTTGTGTCAACTACAACCCTTCTTTATTGATCAAGCAATTTGGATACATACCTCAAGGAGCGCCAAAGCCCGAGGAGATACAGGAATCTCTGTATCTCACCGGGGCAATAGGGAAAGAGATGCTGACCAAACTTGAGAAAGCCTGGAAAAACTTGCACAAGAGAGGGAAACTTTCAGGTAGCAGAGGGGATACTCGAGTTCCTAGCCCATATGAAGAATGGATTCGTGAGCGAGCTGTGAAATTCCTTATGCCGTATCCAGCAGTTCAGCCATTGCATCATCCTCCAGTAGAGGAGCCTACCACTGTGGACATTCAGGTTTACAAGCAGTTGATGGCGGAGAAAGAAGAGCTAGCCAGGGCTAAAGAGGCTTTAGAGCAGGAGAACGCCCAGCTCCGGCATGAAAGGATTGAAACAGGATATATCTCTAAGCAACAGGATGAAACTCTGAAACATCTGAAGACTACGCTATTAGAATTGACTGAAACCAAGAAGCGTCTGGAGTTAGATGTAGACTCAGTTAGTAGTGTGTTGGCCACTAAGAAGCAAGAGCTGGAAAGGGCCTACACAAAGCTAGCCAAGTTCAGAGAACACTGGGATCTCACTATGACCAAGCGCAAGGAGCGAGAAGAAGGGCTGAAGACACAGATTGCTCAGTTAGAAGAACAGGTCAAAGTGAAGAATGAAGAGCTTGAAGAAGAAGCCTGTCGCCGATACGAGGCCGAGCGCAAGTTGACAGATGCCATGAAGAATTTGGAAAATTTCCAGCATAGAGCAGATGCCAAGAGACCCAAACCTGGGGATGGTGCTAATGATAAGGCTTGGGAAGACTTTGTCAGAGACATCCAGGGGACAGTCAGGAAGAGGGATCGGCTGATAGAAGGTCTGATTTATCAACCAGATCACGCAGAGACAAAGAAGATGGTCGAGGACTTCCGCAACCGTACCCGTACTTGATTTCTCTCTTGTATTCTGTATGTTGAGATCACCACCAGGCATGTTGGCTGGGATCCTCCCTATCATATCAGCTGTATGGAGCATAGTTATGTAACTTCTTGACAAGACAGTTATTCTAATCAATATATGAGGGTTTTTCCAAATATTATCTCTATGGTTTATCTCGTCTCGCTACCACTGACACTGGAATTGGAGGGAAAATATCTCCAATGCACGCATACACGTTAGCATTTTTGTATTTCTGTTTGCATAAATCATACTGCATAGCATTTCTCTCTAGCGGGTCAGAGCACTTATCCAGCCTTTGTTTTCACCAGAAAGTGATTCTCGGGGAATTGTTTGAGGCAAGAGTAGAGTGTTGAAGACGACCAAGGGGCTGAAGCGGATTTGAGCAGAATCAAGCAGTGTAGTCAGTTACAGGTAATTGGTGGCTATGTCTGAAGGCAATTTCCAGGCTCCTAACACTTTGGCAAGGTTTACTGTGGCGTCCAACCATCAGTATGATTCTATGGAAGGCTTCCCGCAAGCAGACAATCTTACTGCAGACCAAGTTGTACAGCCAACTGTTAAGAACAGAGATCGGCATGAGCAGTTTCTTGCCCGAAATGAGCGCTATCCTCCTGTTAACAATCAATGTGTTGCTTTCCCTGTGATGAATTACCGGAGAGATATTCCAGTGACCGGGTTAGTAGATCCAAGAGCTCTTGACGATGGTAGAAGAGTCCGAGTGTTGGAAGAGCAAATGAAAGCCTTGGAAGCGAAAGATGCCGTTAACCTGGATGCTGTAGCCATGTGCTTGGTCCCTGACCTCGTGTTGCCGTACAAGTTCAAAATGCCAGAATTTGAAAAATACAGGGGAGATAGCTGTCCAAAATTGCATTTGAGGATGTTCTGTCGAAGGATGACTTCGTTTGTGCGAAATGACAAATTGATGATTCATTGCTTTCAGTATAGCCTGACTGGGGCATCCCTGAGATGGTATGTGCAATTAGAGAGTAATCAGATTCGATCATGGGTAGATTTAGCCAGAGCTTTCATGAAGCAGTACGATTACAACCTGGATTTGACTCCTAGTCTCGTAGATCTGCAAGAATTGTCTCAGGCGGAGAATGAATCGTTCAGAGCGTATTTGCAAAGATGGAAGGAATTGGCTGCTAGTGTTCGACCACCGCTTCCGGAAAGGGAACTGGTTGACATCTTCTTGGGTACCCTGAAAGGCCATTATTTTGACAAATTGTTCAATTGCACAAGCTTTGTGGGCCTGATGAGGCTGGGAGAGATTGTTGAGAGAGGACTCAGGAGTGGAAAGTTTCGAGGTGCTCCTTACGTCCCAGTTAATAAGATTGAGTCAGTTGTCAGTTCTCAAGAAGAATGGGAAGGAGATGGTGCCACCTCAGAATCTCTAGCATCTCAGGATCAGTTTTCAGACACTTCAAGTCAACGATCATCTTATCGCCGATCACGTCAGCATGCTCCACGAAGACCAAGGAAGCCTGAAAGGCAGTTTACTCAGCTACCAGTGTCGTACAGTCAGTTGTTGCCAGATCTGGTCAGAAGTGGATTGATAGTGCCGAAAGAGACTAAGCCGGTGATTCCACCGTATCCTCCAGGTTTTGATGCCAGCGCCCGCTGTGAGTACCATGTTGGGGCACAGGGGCATTCAACAAATGATTGTAAGGTGTTTAGAAGCCAGATTCAGGATCTGTTAGACTCTAGCCGTATTTGCATCACTTCTCAGGGTTTTGTTCAGATTAATGATTTTCCATCCTCCAGTTGTGCGAGTTCGTCAGTTAATGTCATGGAAGACTCCACAGGAAGTGTGTGCTCAGAAGATTGTCAATCGGAGAGTTCAGTTGAATATGGGGGAAGTTTCTAGAGGTTTCTATGCCGGGTGTCGCATCTGTTTCTCTGCTTAACCCGTTTAGCTTTCGTGCATTGGTATTTGTCGACCACCACCAGGATTGTTGGCTGGGGTCGTTATATTCAGACTCATTTGTGCTTACCTGCTGATTTTGTTGGTTGTACATGTGTGGGAGATGTTCGTCTGTGTGCTTATAGCTTGAGTTTCTCTTTGTCTCGTTGTGAATATGTGTTTGCTTTCTGCGCTGCATTATTATTTAGCAGGTATATCAGAACCGTGGGCCTTATTTCCTCATCATCCAGTTTGTTGCAGGAACTCCTTCAGAGATATGGAACAGAATCAGTTTGAATTGATCGAAGTCCAAAGCCAGCTGGGGCAGATGATGAGAGACATGCAAGAGATGCGTCTGGAGCAGAAGGTTATCAAAGAGGAGAACAGTCAGCTGAAGACCCAAATGAGTTTGATCATGGAGATAGTCAAGAATGTGCTTAGGAAAGAAGACGATCAACTATTTGAAGCCGCAATGAAGAAGCTCGTGCCACCTGTGCAAGTGGAACCTGAGCAGCAGCAACAGAAGATGCATCCGGTTCAGCGGAAGATCCAGGAAGGAAAGCCAAGGAGAATATTTGAGGCACCACCTACGACCTATGCTGAGCTCTTGCAGATCTTATTGAGGTTTAATCTGGTTGAGAAGAGAACGTTGGCACCACCAACGAAAGCATTTCCTCAAGGGTACGATGCCAGTAAGCAATGTGATTTTCATTCCGGGGCATTCGGACATGACATCGAGGGTTGTCATGCTTTTAAACACAATGTTCAAGACCTGATTGACTCGCACGATATTGAATTCACGCCGGGCGGCGTAGCAGTGCACATTGCTCCTGTCTCAGTCGATGCTAAGATGACAGATGTTTCCAAAGCTGCAGTGGGTCAGAAGCGTATCCTGGACTCCATGGTGTCAGAATCTCCAGGCCCACAATTGTTGCCTATTCCTGGGGCAGATCTAAGAAAGAAAATGGTTAAGCATAAGGAGGGCGCTAATCAGTACATTGAAGGTCAAGAAACCAGTGTTGCATTTGATACAAAGGGTGTTCAAGGGTCAACCCGATACCAGCAGCAGCAGCCTCAGCAGGGGGCACAGCAAACTCAACGAAGATTCCAGGGTAGTAAACCGAGAAGAGTGTTTGAGAAGCCTCCCTCAACATATGCCGAGTTGTTGCAGACATTGTTGGGATTGAATATGGTAGAGAAAAGAACTCTGGCACCAATAACGGGAACTCCCCCGTTTGGTTATGATGCCAGCAAGCACTGCGAGTTTCATTCTGGAGCCCCGGGTCATGATATAGAAGGTTGCCATGCTTTTAAGCACCAAGTGCAGGATTTGCTTGATAGTGCAGCAATCAGCTTCGGGCCAAGAAGCCCTAGAATCATCTGAATGAAGGAGGAAGGGCTCTATAATTTGGTTGGGTCGTTGAAAGCAGATCAGGACAGCATCGAATTGCCTCTAATAAAGATAGCTGGTTCAGCAGCAGGGCAGATGCAAAAGCCCGGTTCTCAGAAGCTAGCATATTTCCTTTGTTTTAGCTTGTCATTTCTTTACATTTGTAGTTGCTTTCCTGTTTAAATTTGTAATCTTGTTTGTAAAACTTGTTGTTTCATTCAAATTGATGATAATGAAATAAATATGCATGTTTTGATTAAATCCATTCATGTTCACTAACTGTTTTTGCAAATGTCCAACGTTTGGTTAAGAAGAATTTGGGGAGGATGACGAAAATGACCGACATGCAAATGCCGATTGTATGCTTTTGAAATAAAACCTGCTGATGATGTACAGGCATTGTTTCAAATCCCTAAACACCGGAGATATAAGGAAGATAATCCCTTGTCAACCCCTTTGAGCCTTGTAGTAGGAGTTTCTTTCTGTGAATGAAAAAACCCTTAATCTTAACCTGGGGCAGGGTAGGTGTTAGCTAATTTGACCGAGCGTCCAAATTGCAAAAGGAGTGTCCATTCGAGGATCAATCACGTCCCTAGAGGTCGTGCCTAAAAGACCATAATGATTCAATCAAGAGTGGGATAGCCACATCATTCCCAAAGAGTCAGGCAACCAGTGTCACACGACTTGTTCAAAAGAGAAAAAAAAAGAGAGAGAATCAAAAGCTCGCTAAGTCAAGAAAACTTCAAAACAAATGACTTAGGCAAAAATGAGGGCATCCCGCTGGACTTAACAAAAGCAAAAGAAACTCAAAAGGAGTCAGTCCAGGCAAAAGTTAGGGATATGAAAAGAAAAGATGAAAAGGATCAAAAGAAAAATCCTCGATGGAAATACGAGTCGTGTGACCTCAAGTGTCAAAGATGAAGAGGGAGTGGCTGTCACTCCAAGAGCCGAAAGTTTCTCGAACTATCATTCCTATCTTTCAACCTCTGAGAGGTGAGCGCTAAGGTCAAATTAGCTGAACGTAGGATGGGAGAACATCAAGGAGAATGGGTGGGTTAAAGCAAACTTTGAGCCTTTATCCTTTCTTTCAAAACCATGAACCTGACCATGTTACAACCTTCAAAAGTCCCAATTGAAGCAGGTCGTTTCGAAAGCATACTCCGGTAAAGGTCGCGTCGATTCTGACTTTTAAAAAGGTTCCTCTTACCATGTTGGTACTGATGTTGATAAATGTTTTGCGCATTATATGCCATAAACTGTTTTTCCTTTTCCCAGTGAACAGATTGGATGTCAAAACTGTCATATGTGTTGCATTAATGCATCTTTTATGTAGAACAACTTGTTTTACTTGCGGGTAAGCGCTTGACAGCAGAAAAGTTTCCTACAATGGAAAGTATGGTCAAGATAGAATGCAGAACGCCCGAATGTTCCGAGAGCAGGGGCAAGCTTTTATTGTGATCCCCAGTCAGGTCAGCTTTTCGAAGTCGGTTATTCTGGGGCAATCAGGTTGAGATTCAGGTGAATGCGGCACAGTCAGGAGGTACTATTCTGAATCAGATAATCGGGGCTAGGTCATTGCAGTCATGGGCAGACTATCTTAAGCACGACGAAGTTATTCGAGGAGCAGGTGAGATGAAGTATCTCTTGGAAGTTCAGAACGCTGAGGCATGTTATATCAGACCATCGAGGCTCAGATTTGCAAATCTCCTTTCAAGGACTATCCACACAAGAGATCCCGCAGGCCGGGGCATATCAGAAGCAAAAGGATTGTTGTTCTCCGTACCTACCGGGTCATTCAGAGTTATTCGAGCAGATGCAGTCGATTTTCGAGAGCGAGATGAATGCGAGAAGTCATGTCACTATCCCTTGACTCTTCATTAAAAGGCTGTGTATTCAGGAAGAATGTTTTCTAGCGTCAGTGGTATCTGACCCAATAAGATAGCTTAAGAGCTCAAATCCATGTTTGCGATTACTGCGAAGCCCATCCGGGTTGGCGCATCAATTTCCAGATCCGAGCTTCATCAGAGCGCAGAAGGACTCCCTCCCTTGCCTCCAGCAAAGTCCAATTTGTCATTGGCATGGATAAGCTATTCCCAGAGGAGTCTAATCATATTCAGCACATCTGCTATTTCACAACGGAGTTACATTCCCCAGCAGGGTATTACTTCGTCAAGGTGTTCGGTTAAGTTCCCAATATCCCCAGCAGAGTTGATTTCACTCTCCCAGCATTTATTTTGCTAGGACGATTCAGTGATATCCGGGTTATCCCCAGCAAAGTTGGCCTCGCCTTCAGCATTTATTTTGCTGAAGTGGTTTTCTGTACCCGGCACTTCTCCGGCAGCTCGAGCCTGCATTAGCATATTGCATGCATCGTCATATTTGCATCATACTTGCATATCATTGCCAAAATGCGCAGCATTTCCATCTAGAATGGAGCATTACGCTGAAGAAAGATTAAAGCATTTGCATATGCATACAAAGCATAAGTCAGGTTTTCTACCAGCCTCATATGGCGCGTGAATTACTCTGTGATCAGTTCAGGGGCATTTATCCAGCAACAGTATTCAGACAGTTCAGCAGATTATTTGTATCTCAGATTATACAACGATTATGCTTTGGTCAAGCAGTCATCTGATGTCGACAAGCTTTTCTTCCCGTCAATTCATATTGACGATGTGTTCCTCCAATAAGTGGATTTCTCCGTCTATCATTAGACGTCTTGAGTATGAATGTGGTTTTCTTTCCGTCTATCCATAGACGATGTGAAGTTGCGGGTGGTCGCAGTAAGGTTTCAAGAAGGGGTTTCCCCAGGATATGCTTTCCTTACCGTCTATCAGTAGACGATGTGAAGTGTTGGGTTGATTTTCAATGGAGTTCAAAATAGGGTTTTCCCAGGATGTGTTTCTTCTTCCCGTCTATCAGTAGACGATGTGAAGTTTTGGCTGATTTTCAATGGAGTTTAAAACAGAGCTTTTCTAGCAAGTGGCTTTCCTTTCCGTCTATCAGTAGACGATGTGAAGTTTTGGTTACTGTCCAGCGGGTTTCTTATTGCCCGATCATACATATGATGAGGTGTTTCCCCAGCGAGTCTTCTCCGGCTATCCTTAGTTGTTGAGGGGTTTCAAAAAAATGATTTTTGGATATTGGTTCTCTTTCTGGTTATTGGATGAGATGACGTTTCAAGGGTGTACTTTTCCGACCATCAATCCCTATTGATGTCGAGGCTCTTTGAAGAATGTTCAGTTTTCGTGATTGTCGATTCTTATTGACGGCACGGTTCCTTAAAAGGTGGGTTTTTCTTACCGTCGGTCCATACTGACGATGTGGCCCCTTTAAGGATATTGACTTTTCCATCAATTTCCGTAGACAGAGGGATTCTGAAATTCAAAGGATGGTGTTGAATTGCGTTATGGTGTCTTTCCGTCTATCCTTAGACGATGTGTGTATGGAGATTAAGAATATGATCCCGTCTATCATTAGACGATGTGAATTTGGAGATTATTTCTTTCCGTCTATCCTTAGACGATGTGGGTATGGAGATTAATGAAGGTCTTTCCGTCTATCCTTAGACGATGTGAATTGATTTGTTCATCAATCAGGATGTTCCCGTCTACTCTTAGACGATGAATATTGATTTGTTCATCAGTCAGGATGATCCCGTCTACCCTTAGACGATGTGAATTGTTTTGTTTCATCAATCAGGATGATCCCGTCTACCCTTAGACGATGTGAATTTGGAGATTATTTCTTCCCGTCTATCCTTAGATGATGTGAATTGATTTGTTCATCAGTCAGGATGATGCCGTCTACCCTTAGACGATGTGAATTGATTTGTTCATCAGTCAGGATGATGCCGTCTACTCTTAGACGATGTGAATATTGATTTGTTCATCGATCAGGATGATGCCGTCTACCCTTAGACGATGTGAATTTGGAGATTATTTCTTTCCGTCTATCTTTAGACGATGTGAGTATGGAGATTCAGGCTTTGTATCCGTCTATCCTTAGACGATGTGAATTTGGAGATTACTTCTTGCCGTCTATCATTAGACGAGGTGAGTATTCAATCAGGATGTCTTCCCGTCCATCTTTGGGCGATGTGAGTATATTTCTCTTCCTGCCTATCAGTAGGCAATGTGAAAAGGATCAGGTATGTCGTTGTAGCCCTCAGGGTTTGTTATATGGGGTATCACAGGCAACGGGTATTCAATCAGGAGTTCTCTATCAGATGATTGATCAGTTTGGTGCCGCAATAACTGGACTCGGTTTTCTGGACTTTATTCCCCAAGCAGTTGACAGTATATGCTCGCGGTTGGCAAATTTTCGGGTTTCATTTGTATTCAACCGTCTCGTACCTTTGAATGTTTGAAGGCTGAGCGCTCTTCAAACCCTTCAGGTCCAAGTCGCTTGAATAGGGGCAGCTGTTGCACCCTAAAATTTGACCAACTGATTCTCCTATCTGACTCATGGTTTAAATTCATATTCGCAGCTCAGACATGTGATTTTTGTGCACAAACAGGGGATATCAGAGTTTACAGCTTGACCTTCGTCTATCAGATATGGCAGACCCAGTCCAGATTATCGGGGTATTATTTTCGGGAAATTGTGCGCTCCTCGGTGATTTTTCAGTGATTTTGAGGATATTCTGATGCCCGGGGATCTCTGTTCGATTCGATCTGGTCTCGTGCGCTCTTTTATGGCGGTCATTTGCATTCATCTGCATTTTTAGGGTTTAACAGGCTTTTGTGAATTTTTAATAGGCTTTACAGATTTTTCTGGAATTTAAATAGGGTTTTTGCATTTTTTAATGGTTTAATTCTCTTTTTAGGATTTTATAAGAATTTTTAAATCATTTTTAGGAATTTTGTATAGATTTTTAAATAGATTTTAATGTTTCTAGATAATATAGAAATAATATAGTTTCTTTTATTAATAATAGATACTAGTTTTTAATAATATTGGAATTTTAATAGGAAATTAGTAAGAGTTTAGAGTTAATTAGACTTTTAATCATTTTTTAGAGTTTAATTAGGTTAATTGAATTTTTAAGAGTTAATTAGATCTTAATTGATTTTTAGATTGTTATTAGGATTAATCATTAGTTAATTAGGTGTTAATTGTTTTGATTAGGTAAATTGGGTTTAATTGTTTAAAATTCAGTTTTTTTTTTACAGTTTTCTATTCATTTTCGAAATGGGCCCAGGGGACATTTTTGGTAAGGCCCAATTCTCATCAGATCTCATCAGCTCAGAAAAAAGTCCAAGTCTTTCCAGCATTCGTCCAGCAGACTCCAGGGGATTCTAGAAGGATCCACGCGTCTCCAGGGTATAAAAGCGCCACGTGTAGCAAGCAGAACGGCCCCACCTTTTCGTTTCCCAACACGCCACGCGTTCACTCTGACTCTCTCCCCTAAGACACGTGTAGCCCATGCAAACCCTTCCCTGAGACACCTGTCTTCCTCCCCTCCTCGCCGGAGCCCCCCACCGGCGGCCATGCATCAGCCCTAACTGCACACCGCCGGCCACCGTCAACCAACTCCGGCCACCACCAAACGTCCAAAATCTCCAGAATCCTCAGATCTTCTTCTTCCTTCCCAGATCTCCTCCGTCCACCTTCATCGGTCCCTCGCCGGAATCAAACCTTCATCCTCCATCAATTTTCCAGAACAACTTCAATCTCCATCAATCCATCCAAACCTTCAACAACCTTCGTACAAATTTTTCCAGAAACCCTAAACATTCATCCGTCATACAACATTTTTCCAGAACCTCTCAAACCTTCATCAACCTTCATCAACGATTTCCAGAAATCAACAACCTCCATCTTCTTCCATCAACTTCATCCGTTCTTTCAAAACAATCTTCATCAAGAGTACCAGAAAAGCTCCAGGATCTTCAATCGTCTTGCTTCGGTATCCAAGAACTCTTCAGTTCTTCTCAGAAACTTGTAGATCTTCATCAGCGTTCAAAGAACTTCGCGCTTCAAGACATTTCAGCGAACATCCAGAATCCTTTATCTCGTTCTTGCTTCGCTCAGAAATTTGAGAAGAGAGTTGTTTGAGAGCCGTTTGGAGGTTCGTTTGAGATTCTGAGAACCTTTTCTCCACCAAGCTTCAAGCACTCTTCGCTATTTTTCGCTACAGCCAGGTACACGTCATGTCACTCTGGTTGCGTGTTTCTTCTGTATGATGATGCTTCTGTGTTGATTCGTTGAGTGTCAGTTTCGTTTAGGGTTTAATTGTGTGTGAGGCTTGGATTGAGGGGGATAATGGTGATATTGTGGTGTTTTGTTGTTGTTGTGTCTGAGATTAGGGAGAAGTTGCAGAGCGTGAGATAGAGGAAGAAGATGGTGAACGGCTAGGGTTAGAGAGTGAACAGTAGATAGGCTTGTGAGAGGAAATGGTTTTTGTTTAGGGTTCATTCAGATTGGGGTTGGGTTGGGCTAAGCCCAAACGTGTTTCTGAACGCACACCCTCTCAGTTGCTCGTATACCACCCCCCTGTTTGAGAAGACTAAATGAATCAGTTTGGGCCTTAGGCCCTATTGCTTTCAACACCCCTCGTTTAAGCCCAGTAGTAGAAACAATTGAAGCAATTGCTAGCGCTGCACCCCCCTGCGCCCAGCTCAGCCTTTTTTTGTTTTTTCTGGATAATCAAACCTGGGCCTACGCCCTTTTGCTAGTTACACCCCCAGAATCAGGGCCCAATGTAGAAATAACCTGATTGCTTTGCTAATAGTACCCCCCAGCTTTATTTCAATTTTATTTCAATTTCTTTTATTTTCATATTTGTAAATAAATCATAATAAATGTGAATAATTGATTTTTTAATGATTCTTTTTTTCTACCATGTCATGAAAATTGTTAAGAAAATTAAATAAAAATAAAAATGCCATTTTATTTTTATTTCCTAGTTTTTTGTATATTTTCCATTTTAATTGATGTTTTTTTAATATTTTCAATGCATGCATATCATTAGAAAATTCATAAAAAATGGTAGATTTAGTCAAATAATTCCGTTCTTTTTCCTGTAGACTCATGATTCAGTGTAGAATTTTATAATACAAAAATATTAGCTTAATCATGCATTGTCATTTTAATTGCATTTTTTCACTGTTATTGATGTTGAATAAACTGGTTTGTGGATGTGTCTGTGTTGCTGATTTTAGTTCTTTCATCTGGTGTTGAATTTTGTTCTGATTTTTCAGTATGTTACCCTAGAGCCATGTAGGTCTCCCATTAGATTTTTGATAGATTTTTGTAGGGTATTCTGATAGGTTTTGTCTGAGCCTGAAGATAGGAGAAGTCTTGATGACTTCTGACTTTGAAGTTCAACTGTGGTTGAACTTCAGAGATAGTCTCCTGTGGTTTGTTGGCCTGTGGGTTCTTCTTGAAGGTGGGAGCTGATTGAGGTCCTGTTGGAGCTTGCAGAGATGCAGTGGATTGAGGCTTAGTCTAGGAGCTTGTTGTCTGTTTGTGAGGTTCGAGATCCTGAAGTTTGAAGGGAGTTTATGGTACTTTCCTGAGGAAGGCACTATGAATGACTTTCATTCTTTCTTCTCACCTCTTTCGTAAGTATCCAATGATGTCGGAGCCGACTTGTGAGTTTAATTTCTCCTGAGGAGGAATGTAAACTGATCACATGTTGTTGAGCCACATGGGATACGATTCCTAAGTGGAAGTCCCTTAGTACTTTCCTGAGGAAGGTCCTATGGGTCTATTCACTTAGTTCCAGTAGTTTGTCTAGGATTTCTTAAGTATCCAGTGATGTTGGAGCCAACTTGTGAGTTTAATTTCTCCTGAGGAGGAATGTAAACTGATCACAGTTGTTGAGCCACGTAGGATACGATTCCTAAGTGTCAGCCTCCTAGTACTTTCCTGAGGAAGGTCCTATGAGTCTGTTCACTTAGTTCCCCTAGTGCATATAGGTATTTCTCAAGTATCCCGTGATGCCGGAGCCTTCATGTGAGTTTAATTTCTCCTGAGGAGGAATATAAACTGATCACAGTTGTCGAGCCGCATAGGATATGACTCCTGAGTAGTAACCTCCTGGTACTTTCCTGAGGAAGGCACTATGAGCTTGTCTGCTTAGCTTCCTTTCTCTGTTAAGCTTGTTCTGAAGCTTGGGGACTGGGATTGATTCCTCTTGCTTAGGGTTTTGATTAGATTGTTGCTTAGATCTTTGCTTAGGGTGTTGTATAGAGTGCTGCTTAGAGATAGATTAGGAGATTGTTTCAGGTTTGTTAGAGGCCCTGCTCAGGGTTAGTCTCTTTGTATTGTTTGACTTGCGTGATGTTATGTTGCATTAGACTTAGGTATTCATCTAGATAGTTCTGAGTAGGTGCATCTTAGAAGTAGACTTTGTGTGCATGAGAAGTTGAGGTGGTCCTCCTTCTGCTTGTTTGTTATTGCGTGGCTTTGCTTGTTGGTATTTGGTAGAGCTGAGCTCCCTTGCCTTTGTGGTTTGCGGCCTTCGCGCCTTGTTTGTTTAGTTGTTGCATTCATGCATATTTTCAGTATTCCTTTGCGTTGCAGTTTCTTGTTTGTAGTTCAGTCCTGTTGCCATGATCCCTTAGGAGCTCTGACTTCTCCGCTGCGGAGTTGTTATGATAGACATTAGGACGGTCAACCAGGTGTGATAGCAGTAGGTAGATTCCCCTGTTTCTCAGCTATAGTTCTAGGGTTTCCCTTTCCTTTCTGTAGGAGCTTTTGAGTAGCTTGATCCGTAGTTAGCTGAACTACAGCTGCTCTGATTCTTCGTTCCAGACGAAGATATGTAGGCATAGGATGCGATATCCTAGCGAGCACACTAACGACTAACTTTTGTTCTCTCGCGGCTGTGCGATCGAGACTTTCCCGCTAACGACTAATTGTTATCCTTTTCTCTTGCCCTAGTGCATTTGAGACCAGATCGTATTTGTAGGTTCCTGAGCCTTAGAGACCAGTTTGTTTTCTCACTGCTGTGTGAGAGCCCCTGTTTACCCGTAGTTAGCCGAACTACGTTTGCTCTGATCTTTCATACTAGGTGGAAGTACGTAGGCACAGGACGCGATGTCCTGGCGAGCAACCTTTCCCCCGTTTAGACGTAGGCAGTCGAACTACGTTGACTCTGACTTTCCCATTGCACGAGGGAATACGTAGGCCCAGAACACCGTATGTTCTGTCGAGTCCTGTCCTTTTATTTTATTTTCAGACCAGCCAGTAGCGTAGATAGATAATACACCCTTTTACCTGTAAACACCAAGCGTGGATCCCATCGAGTACGATGGACGTGAGGGGTGCTAATACCTTCCCCTTGCGTAACCGACTCCCGAATCCAGGTTTTGGTTGCGATGACCATACCTTTTCCCGTCTTTGCGAGGTTTACTTCGAGCGTTTCCTTTCCCGCTCTGAGGGATAAATAACGCACGGTGGCGACTCTCCTGTCAAGCCGGCGCCGATTTTCGCAGTAGCGACACATGGCAGAAGAAGTATCAACAGATGGAGTTTCTTCAGAGGCACGAGTGTTTTCAGAAGCAGGAATCAAAGCAGAGACTTCTTGAATGTTCTGATCTTCAGCAACTTGTACTTCATCAGAGATCAGAATCCTATCAGGATTGTCTTCCAGGTACCAAGTTTGTGGACGAGGAGCACTCAGAAACGTGAATCTCAGAGCATCTGAGAATCTGATATGTGCATCAGTGCAACAGATGTCCTGAAGATTTCTGGAAGCAGAATTGAATCTTCTTATGAAGTTGTTCCATATTTCTTCAGATGCTTGAGGATCCATATTCCTCATCCATGTCTTAGTAACTTTGGATGTCCACATTTGTAACTCCTGTCTAAAACCAGATAATAAAGTTCCAACAGGCAACCTAGGTTTAGGTTTGGGTTGTTGTTTGGAAGATGATGGTTTAGAAGGTGTTTGTTATCTGATGTGGTGTTGAAGAAATGTTTTGGAATGGTGAAAGTTGAAGGTTCAGGTGTGGATATAGGTTTAACCATAGATAATAGTTCTTCAGATGATAGAGTGTGAGGAAAGGGATGAAGAAATTCAAAAGGTTTCACAACAGGTGTTGGGGGAATTGAAGGTTCAGAAGGTATAGGTTTAAATGAAACAGAACAACAAGTGGGAGAATCTCTAAAGTGAGATGAGATTTCTGGCATATCAGAATCAGACGATGAATCTGATGTCCCAGGTGTGTGACATGAACCAGAAGATATTGGGTACACTGCTTTCAGAGGTTCAATATCTTCAATAACTGGTTCAGAGGGTATTTGTACAGAGGGTTCTGAAATAGATGGTTATTCAAGTTCTGGTTCAGGTTCAGATTGAATAGGTTGTGATTGAGGTAGGGGAGTAGCAGTGGTTGGTTGTTCTAATGGGATAGTTGGAACAGAATTATCAGATTCTATAACAGGAGCTAAAGGTGCATAAATACCTGATTTCTTGGGTTTCTTCGCCTTTACAGATGTAGCTTCTCCAGAAGCTTTCCTTTTCTTTGGCTTCTCAGAAGTGTCCTCCGAAGTTCTTCTTTTCTTCTTCTCTTCAGAGTAGACGTCTGGAACGGTTTCAGAAGAGAAGATAGGAAAGTCATCCAGAGGAATCCTTCGCTTGCTTACTTCAGATGTATTTAACTTTGTAGGTTCAGAAGTAAGCTCCTCAATTACTTTCATCCTTTGAAGGCTCTTGCCATTCAAAGGCTTCCCAATAATGGATTCCAGTCCTTCAGTCTGACCAGCTTCCATTAGATGCGCCACCAGTTTGTTTTCTATAAGGATGTCATAAATAAGTCTTCCCATTGGGATCCAGTTTCTCAGCTTCTGATTCTTAGATCTGACTGACTCTCTAGAGTTCTTCACATGACTCCAGAGGTGTGAGAATAGAAGGTGAGGCAGATCCACCTTAGTACCCTGACTCAGGGAGTACATGAAATAAACTTGCTCGGAGTTTATGTAGTCAGGTGAGTTTGTAGACTTTCTGTGGTGGATACATCCCATGAAGATCTTTGCCCAGATCTTGTATTGAGGCTTCAGATCTTTAAACTTGCTAGAGGATTTGCCAGATGCAAACACCTCATTATAGACAGCATCTAAGTCAACACGATCAGTAGGAAAGTGAGAGATACCACCAACTTCCTGATACCCAATCAGTTTACGAATGAGATCTTCAGTTATGATTATCTCTTTGACAAGAACAGATAACTTGATAAACTTGGGGTAAACAACAACATGGATCCAAAATTCTTTTACCAAGTGATGATAGACTGGTCCAACCAATCGATCAAAATGCTTAATCCAGCCTTGAGAAGAGATAATGGGATGAAGATCAAACCCATTTGCAGCAATAGAATCAAAATCTACTAGAGATTCACAGAGAACTTCTAGGTCTTGAACTGGTGTTAAGAGAGTTCTTTTTAGTTCTCTGAATGGGACAGCACCCATGTTAGATGAAGACACAGCAGCCATTGAAGATTCGAACTGAGCTGAGGTTGATGAAGAAGTTTCCATTGATGAAGTTGAAGAACAATGGTTTCGTTTGGATTTGGGTTTGGAAGAGAAAATGAACGAATGTAACAAGCAAAAATGCATAAACTTTGAGAGAGAGTGAAAAGTGTTGTGTTGTGGAATATATAGAGAAAAATTAGGGCACACAAAACATCACACGTTCAACACGTTTACCACTTAGTAATTAATTCACATTAATTAAAATAATAATCATTTCAAGAATTTAATGATACTAACAAATTGGGGGGAAAACGATAAATTAAATGAGTTCAAATAGTTACCTCAAACGGCGCTTCACTGTGTACATGCCATCTTTTCAAATTCTAGTGACATGTGTTTGGTAAGATGAGTGTCTCTGAAACTTCTTTAGAAATGAAAACGTTAATTCTCGTTCAGATCATTTGAGATAGAATCTTCTGAAATTTTCTTCAGATCCTCTGATGTATAATCTTCTGAATCTTATGGTCCTCCATTTGATTTCTTTCATTTAGAGCATCTGGAGTTTGCTTTTGAATCACTCTTCAAAACCTAGACGATATGATCTTCATAACTAAAACAACTAACTTCCATCAGGCTTCATCTTCTGATATGTTTGCATAAAACAAGCCTATATTCAGTCAAGATACAATTATCATCAGAGTTAGATGCATCATCTGACACAATCTTAACTGACAATTTTGTTCTAGCAAAGCTAAGCTAACTAGAGGAGTAGTTCATCAAGAGTTGCCATAACATTTGCTTCTGAAAAAGGATGTCTATTGATTTATTCATTCTGAACAACATCAATTACAAAAAAAAAAAACTTTTAGCACAAGAAGAATAACTTTTGCCATTGTATCTTTCCAAACAAATTGACATGATTCATTCATTATGAAAAAAAATGACAGCATCTGACAAATTACAGTTTATTCAACTGAGATACATTCTCAAGTAGACAAAACTTAATTTTCCATGCTAACAATAATCCTCCAATATTTGAACTTTCTTTATACAGCCCTCTTTTGCAGACTTCAATCAAAAGTTCTTATGAATCAAATTCATTAGCCAACAATATTTCTTTACTTACTAAAGATAATTCCCAATGAGCTTTTCATGAGAAATTCAAGAGTGGACTAATCTGTTTCTTGAAAACATCTCATACTCACATAGAAATAATCTTCAGCAAACAAGACTTCTTGCTTTCTGATGATTTGATCTTTGAGCTAATACATTGTTATCCAACGTATTTTGTTATAAGCATTCAACATATATATCTCCTTATCTGATGAGTTTATCATGTCAGCTAATTCTTCAATCTTCTTCCAAGGTTTAATAAGAAGGATTTTGTTGATTAACAACATCAAACTTCAAACTTCAAGGAATCAGTGACTTGCTCAAGGTAACCCAATAGCTTACAATTTTAGTACTCATCTATATCAATATCTAATATGAGACTGAAATTGTAAGAGAAGTGAAAAATCACTAAGAGTATTTCTTCACACAGCTTTTGGATCTTTTTCTGACACTGTTAGGTGTTTGATATCCATCAATAACAGAACCAGGAGCTCTGATACCAATTGAAGGTGTGAGAAAAACACAAGAAAGGGGGGGTTTGAATTGGGTTTTTACCTCAATAAAACTTTTCCCTTTCCCCTTGTTGCTTTTATAAGATACATTTGCGGAAGCATAACTAAAGCAAAGCAACAGTAAAGAAGACATGATATATCCTGGTTCACTTGAGTAACTCTCAAGCTAATCTAGTTCACCCTTCCAAGGTGATTTTGCCTCTTTCACTAGAGGACTTAATCCACTATAACCAAACTGATTACATATGCACAAACAATTGTTGTGACTAACTAATAGACGATGATACGTTCAGGGATCCTTAAGGATATAAAGTTCATTGATACCTAATAGAATCCAATCAATTAAGATCTCCTATTAGATACCACAAATGACTACAGTCACTTGTCTTCTCAATTATTTTGATCTTCACAAGATCACTTGAGGAACCATTAATTCTAAAATGAATTTATGTTGCTGGAGACTACATGAGTGCTTCTTATCAAGCATATTACTCCTAATTAAAGTACATGGCAAGTATTGAGCAACAACTCCTTGCTTCTTAATACAGAAACTATTCTAAAGATAAATCTCTACAAGATTATTTGAACATTAGTTTCTATATTGATTTTTCAAGCTTTCTTATGTGAGCATTTGCACAAATGCTTGTTGGCTCACCAACCAACTTGTGAATGATTCAACTGATCTTCTTTTTATAGAGCATCCAAAAGAGTCGATGTGAGGATATAGATGTCATTTAGATTCCAATATCTCAGACAGTGTACAACTACCCTTTTTGTCTTCTCTCCAGAATAGGAATGTTCAAACATGTCCTTCTTGTTCTGACATTCCGTTCCATACAGGAATGAGGAATACTACCGTTGGAAGTAAACAACAAGGAATAGTACTGTTTGAATATGTCTTCTGATGATGTATCAAAAGAGTAGTTCAGAAGCCACTTTGGAATGAGAGAATAATAATATCCGAGTTAATAGACTTAAACACTTTGTATATTGTAGGATAGCAGCAGCTTATCTGATTAACAAGTCTTTGTATTGGTGAGGCTACATAATCTTCATCTTCAGAATTTAGTTTTCAGAGTCTTTCTGCACTTGGTCTTCATAGCCTTTAGCCTTCAGAGCTTCAAGTCATCAAAGTCTTCAGCACTTAGTTCTTTAGAGGATTATATCTTCAGAGTCTTCAGAGTCTTGACCTTCAGAACTCTCAAGTCTTCAGAGTCAGAGTCTTCAGACATGATGTTAACATTAGGATCTGATGCACTTCTCAGAGCAGAATCCATAGGTGCATTGCAACTACAATATACAACAACCTTGGATCTTTCTGTTCGTGATCAGATATAGAAGTAACTTCGCTTCTTTAAAACGCTTATCTGAAGAAACCTTAAGTCTTCAGATGCTTAGTTCTTCAGAGTATCTAGCTTCTTAAACGCGCTTTGAAACTTGTCACACAGAATTTCATGCGCATCTGATAGTGTTTGTTTGAACTGATATAATTATTAAACGTGATCTGCATATAGCACACATTAGAACATAAAATAGTTCTTTCACAAATACTTCATTGTTATCATCAAAACATAGAGATAATCCTGCAGAGAAAATTTTTGTTCTTACACTCTCTTGTATGTAAAACTTGCAAGTAACACCTAAAAAAACAACAATATTGGGGTGAGATGATAATCTCAGTGAGTTCCCCTATCTTATGAGACCACTCAACTTTATAGTGTTTTCTAATCGGTTCCTAACTGAAGTTCTCATCTCACATTACTTGTGTATCATTCACACAAGATAACAAAGACTTAAGCGTTTAAGGGATATTCGCAATATATACAAACATGTCACTGAGTTCTTGCAACTCAAACAATCACTATTCAGTTTCATAAAGCATCAATCCTTGCACGGACCTACGTCTAAGCCAGGTCGCATGCTCGTATGATTTGACTTTCGCGGTGGATATCGAGCTCTCTATGAGAATCAAACCTAGTTCAAGTGACCGTCACTCATATAGGACTCTAACCCAATTTGAGTATCTTTCACTGTATTGGACTTAAACCCACTTAGGTGTCCACCATTCCCCCATGTAAGTCATGGTTAGAACTCAAATCCAATTGAGGCAAGAATCATTGGTGCTACATACCCACTTACTGTTTACCTAAGCCTTTGAAGTGGTATGTGCATAATTCACATCTGAATACGTGATTAGGTCTCAACAACAAAAAGGAATTTCGGAGCAAGGTGTCGCTTCCGCGAAAATAAGGTGTCGGCAAAACAGAAAAGTCGCCACCTTTCGTTATTTATCCCTTAGAATGGGAAAGGAAACGATCGGAAAAACCTGACGAAAAGGTATAAGACAAGGTCATCGCAACCATTGTCTGGGTTCGGGAGTCGGTTACGCAAGGGGAAGGTATTAGCACCCCTCACGTCCATCGTACTCGATGGGAACCACGCTTGTTTGTGTTTACTTGACGGGTTTGTTTACTATCTACCTATCAAGGCTGGTCTAAGAAAAGAAAATGACTCGGCAAAGCGTCGCTCTTTATGCCTACGTATTCTCATCAGAGAATGAGAAATCAGAGTCAAAGTAGTTCGACTAACTACGGGTTACGGGGAAGGTGGCTCGCCAATACATCAATATTGTGCCTACGTACTCTCAACAGGTATGAGAGATCAGAGCTTACGTAGTTCGAGATAATACGGCTTACGGGGATTCAGATTCATCTGTTTTTTCGAGTAGGGTTAACAAACAGTTCCAGCAGTTTGGTGTACGCAGCTCGACCTTTGGAGACTTAGGCGTTACCGTTTACGGTAGAACTGAGAGTTAACGAAACTCTTTTCTTCAGAAAAGCTTCCTTAGAATTATGGGCCCACGGGGCAAAAAGGTTTGAAGTTTGTTTTCTGTCTTTTATGGAAGAACTATTTTTTAGTTGTCTGTAGTTCGTACAGCATTAGAGACTATGACCTGGGAACGAATGTGCCGCATATCGTCCAAAGAACGTATACTAAACATTCTAGACGATTGAGAGGAGGTCGCTCAATTATCATTACCCAAGTAGCTTAAGGCTCGTATCGCGCTTATACTAACTTGCCTTTATTACGTTTTTTACTGTTGTTTTGAGATGAGAAGAGAAAACAGGCTCAACTAAGGGGAGACTATCAAGTCCTAATGTTGTCATGCCAAGGATTCATCCTATGGTTGAGGTTTGAAACAGGGAACTCCTAGCAGTTATCATGCATAGGTTTCAACCTAAAGTTCTAATCATCACTTCCTTATCAAAGGAAGTGAGATTCCTAGGAGATCATGTCAATGATAAACAGAAACAGATAAAGCATCAGCTTAAACAGTAAACAGTAAACGACTTTAAAATGCATGCAATGCAAGTGAGGGAGGAAATATGTGTGGGGCATTAGCCTCCACAAGCTCGTCTCGACCTCAAGCTAGATATGAATAATTGCAATCATGAAGGAACAATAAAATTCCATCAAGCAAATCACAAACCATATAGGCAAGGGAGTAGGGCTCTACCAAATACCTGCAAGCCTAGCCATACAGTAACAATACAAGCAGAGGGAGCAACTCAACCTCTAGTGCAATCATGCTCCTAGCTTAACACCATCTAAACATGAACTTATTCTAATGCGTCACGCAAATCAAATAAGTCACATCAATACAGCTGCACAGAAAGAAAATAGACAGTCAAGAAAGTAAATCAACAGCTTCCCCAGCTTCACAGCAAAGCAATCCTCTGACAGCAGTTCAGTCCTCAGTCTGTAACTTTTCTTCAAGTCTATCCTCTTCAGGGGAATGAAAGGTACTCTATCTTCAAGCTTCAATCTTCAATAGCAAGTATCAACTTGCTTCTTCAAGCTTTCAATGCACCAAGCACAAGTATCAACTTGTTCTCCAACTTCAAGCTTCAGCTCTTTCTTCAATCTCAATTTGATCTTCTTCACCAGTGTCAACTTGTTCTTCTTGATCTTCAAGCTTCAGCTCTAATGGCAGTCTTCACACTCCTGGAAGTGCAACCTCTAGCATCTTCAATCTTCTAGCAAGGAACTCCATCCTCTAGCAAGGGAGAAAGATTCATCTAACAAGAGCAAGGTATGGATAGTGGTGAGCAAAGTGAAGACCAAAGGTCACCTCTAAGCACTCCACCATCAAGGAAAGGAACCCTCAAAGGTTCTACCAATTTGTGAGGAGCCACCCATCCTACCAAAGGAGGGATTGGGCCTTCATAATGGGACCTTTCATCATAGGGAGGAATGGAAGTGATCAACACCTTCCATGTTTCATGAAGGAAGAAAATTTATTTTAAGAGATCTCCCTAAATCCCTAATCCTTAACCCTAAACAAACTACACCAAAGGGAGAGAAAATTTCAAGTCCAAGCTCCATCATGAATTCCACAGCAGCCCACTCATGCCTTCATCGTCATCCAAGAGCAAGAGAAGCAACACCCTATTCTAAGGGAACTAATGAAATCATTCTAGTTGAGTTAGCAAGTTAGGATCACCTAAAACCTAGTACTAAAGTTAATCCTAACTAAAATACTAAAACCAATTGTAAAATCCTACAAAAATAACTACAGGAACCTAAGTCAATCATGACTCTATCATGTTAATTCCAGAGGTCAAGTCATCCAAAAAGTCCTAGAATTAAATCCTAAACTATGGGGTACTAAGGTTAAACCCTATAACTAGAGCACCTAAAGTTCAAATACAAAAAAAGCCCTAAACTTCTTCACAAAAATGTGAGAAAATTACTAGAGGAGCATACAGGTCTAAACTAGCTACACACAAAAAATAAGCTCAAAAATCATCACCAAGTGATCACACAAAAATCAGGAAGACAAGGTATCAACCATAATGAAATTAATATCAATTAAAATACAAAAAATGCAATTAAAATAAAAAATGCATGAATTCCTAAAGTCTTAATTTCCTAAAATTCTAGACTCATTCATGAGTCAGGGAAAAAAAACCTGGATCAAATTGAGTTATTTTTCTATTTATTATGAATTATTTCCTAAACTATATGCAATGTGTAAAATAAAAGAAAATACAAGAAAATAATAAAACCTGCGTATCAAATAGCAATTATTTTCAATTCATTTTCCAGACTGGGCCAATTGGGGGGTGTGGTTATTAAACCGTGCACTAAGCCCAAACCATTTCTATTAATGAAACGCAGCGTAGCATCTCAAACTCCAATCTTCAGATTCTTAAGACAAATCGTGGCAACACAGCCTGAGTCAAAGGTCAAAATGCTATCCAACGGCCAAAGCGTTATCGTCCCCAAATTCAAATCACATGGAGGGAATTCTCCAGACGGTGGCCTGAGCTGCAGCGCCACCGTCTTCTCCGGTGAAGTGCTCATCACAGGTCATCAAAAACACTAAAACAAATCATCATCTCACTCGGTTTTCTCTCATGCACACGAATCCATCATCCAAATTCCCTAATTCTTTCTCTAACTTCAAACCCGATCACATTTTCAAAAACGCACCAATTCTTGATCATCACAATTCTCAAAAATAATGATCCTAATGCAATCTACACTTCTCACTGATCAATTTCCACTATCCAAACATGATTATTCCTTCAAGAATCTTGAGATATCAGCCTCAACAGAGAATGATCCATGACCTAAAGTGTCTCTATTCCTCAAATTTTTGTACCAAAATCCATCTACATCATGCTATGAACCTAACTACCTAAAGATTTCTAGCTATCTCTCCAT